>OY735229.1:15536342-15568842 GCA_963457665.1 Thysanoteuthis rhombus | reverse complement strand
TGTATTCTCACACATAAATGCATTTTTATATTTACTGATGGTGTAATTACTTTTTCTCGTCGACTTTGAGGATTTCAGAGGGGGTTATTGCAGTGCAGATGATAGCAAACTACTTTCAAAAGCATTGCTAGTGAATTTGATCCCTACGCGGTGACCCAGTATTGTGACTTTATACCTGGCTATGCTAACTATTGCAGATATCCATATTCTTAAACTTCCTGTCTTCTCTCTCAAATGCTATTATTTCCTCCGGATTTTTCCAGCACTTCTCTCATAGAATGGTTTCCTAACAAAATTCTAATAAATATCATCGCCTCGAGGTTTGAGAATAAGAGAACTGCCTCGAGAAAGGAGACGGCGGCTGGAGATTGTCATAATTACTATTCCCTTTTGTTCGGCTCAGTGTGACAATGAGGAACAAGCTGCTTTGATTGAGGCTCAACAGAAAATTAATAAAACTGCCATATTGAACATGTAACGCCAAAGACGGTGAATTTTGAAATGTTGGCTTTTGTTTGCAGCAGAGCCACCAAGAATCAGTCACAGTGTTTGTCGATCGCTGGCTACAAGACGATGGAGTTGTGCTAGGTGGGTGACGGTGCAGACAAAGGAATCGGTGACCACGAGTTCGAACTCCGACTGAGGCTGCTAATGTTCACTTCTGCACTAATACCATTGAAAAAGGCATGAATTCATCTTTTCTTTCCCGGGCTGGATATCGTCAGCGTGGATAAAAGGAGGATTGTGACAACTGGTCATCCAGGGGTACGTATGCTTTGTCGAGGCATGTGCCCTGGAGGGGATACTCCAGTATCAGTCCACTGTTTGTTGAGAAAGAGGCTATTCAGAGACAAAATGACAATCGTCTAACTTTAGTTGTTGGATTATCAAATATAATTTTACGAGAGAAAGAGAGGGGGAGAGATAATGAAAAAGAGATACCATCAAAAAGCATATATATACTTATCTTTTAAAATATCATCACCATTACAAAATGAAATCAGAATGACGTAATATCAATGAAAGTTTGATCCTACGAAATAAACCGATAAAATTAAAAATTAGTATACCTGTCCAGAATAACGGGTTCATTTATATATAAATCAGTAAAAAAGGGCCTTAGGTTATTTAATTGGGTTATTTGTTTTGGATGATTCAAGTATCTTAATTCTAAGCTATTTCTAAAAAAACGTCTCTACTCATCTCAAACTGTTTTGATACGTGATGATAAGATATGAAATCTTGAGAGTTTCAATGACGTAATTGTTTCATCATGATAAAAATGTATATCAACCAATGAGATCATACCATTCTAGTCCAAACAAATGAACAGAACAATTAGCAAATCAACTCATTATATGGGTAGCTATCTTTTAATTCAATTGTTCATATCTTGTCGCTGTAATAAAGATTCGGGAGTCATAGAGTTTAGGATGGGGTTGTAATAATTGCGTTATTCAGCGTGTTGAAGAGATTAGTCTCCTAGGAGGATTTACAATGATGACCACAGGAAGGCCCTTAATATAATCCCAATATATCAATGTACAATTAACAAACATTTCACATGTTTAATGTAAGTAAGATAATTTATAGCCAATGGCATTTTCCTCGTAGCGAGTGTCTATTAATTGGACTTATATTCCGTAAATCAGAAATACAAATCAAAACGATGGGAATGTTTGAAAAATAAATCGCATTAGTATTCAAATATCTTCAATATTTAGAGGAGTTATTATTTGTGTGTGTGTGGGTTTGCAGGTGCATTCGATTGATATTCAATTGGTTCATGACCCCCAATTGCTTTGACACAATTACCCACTCTTCCTTGCTCCACTGTAACTAATCATCTTATGCTACGTTCATCTTGCTTGGATCAAAACTTTAACCTATAGAACTCAAAGCCATGTCAGATTGAGCTGCTCCAATTATTTTCGAAACTTTGAGACAGTCTCAACATTCATCTTGCATAGATCAAAATTTTAGCCATGACCATACAAATCATATTCGGTCATTTCGCGTGCCTCCAACTGTTCCACAATCTTATAGACTGTCTTCTGCCTTCTCCAATACCTGAGCTCCATTATTGTTATTGCTGATAGTCTTCAGTAGAAAACTTAAATGGCAATGGACAGGCCATGTTGCAAGAATGACAGACAACCGATGGACATCACGACTCACAACAAGGATCCTCACAGATCACACGCACAACCGACACCGGCAGAATGCAAGTTGGAGAGACGAACTTGACAAATTTAGAAAATACTGGCTCTGCGACGCCTACGATAGAGAAGTGTAGTGAATCCTGGGGAAGGTCTATGTCCAACAACAAACTTTTGAAGACTGATGATGATGATGATGACCGGTGGCATACAGTCCTAAACAACACTCAAATGACTAATCGAAATTTTGTTCCTTCAATTCTATGGGACTTCTCCTCAGATATTATTTCTTTAGTGCTCTTGAAGACTTTTATCATTATTATTATTTTTATAATAATAATAATAATAATAATAATAATAATAATAATAATAATAATAATAATAATAATAATAATAATAATAATAATAATAATAATAATAATAATAATAATAAAAAATAAAAAAAAATCGTTTGTGCGCTATAGATTTTAGATTTTAAAAATCCAAGGTTGAAATTCCCTTTTCTTTTGTGTGTATGATCATTTAAAAATCTAATGACCGATTCGGAAACCTTTTTATCTTGCCCAAACCAAAAGTTCGAACTTCGAGAGAACTGTTGTCTTTATCAAAATATAAATGCCACGGAGATAGGATATTTATTATCATTAAATGAATAATACATTGAATGAATATTACATTAAATGAATATTACATTAAATGAGTATTTCATTGAAGGAATATCGAATTAGAGGACTATTACATTAAATGAATATTACATTAACTAAGTTATAATCAAATTGATGGCGACGAAAACTTCCAGAGACTTTCGTGTCGTTATACACAGGAGTCACTTTACAGGTTGAACAGAAGTGTTTGTCTTTATTATTCAGCTATGCTTGTGGCAGGTGAAAGCTACAATGTACGAAAATATTTATCACCACCAAAGTATGGTGCAGAATAATAATGTATATCAAATATCAGAAAAAAAGCAATTATTTGGAGAAAAGATGTTTCTGTTTTTAGTTCCTTGAGGGGAATAATGTATTTCATATATACCAATATTAGAATTACTATTCAACCATCTAAAAGAACCAAAGAAATAGAAAAAGCAATTTGGAATAAACAAGCCTGAAAGTTGAACCATTGACATTCTTACGGGGGCAGTATTGCCTACGTTATTTTCAGGTTCACATCTGAGATCGAGTCCAAAATATCTAGTTACATCTGAAATCTACACACACACACACACACACACACATATATATATATATATATATATATATATATATATATATATATATATATATATATATATATATATATACAGAACATATTACACATTATAGGAAATTAAATATAACTTTAATCCCCAGCATCCATTTTATTGAGATATCACTTAATCTATTAAGATTATCACTTATTCGATCACTATAAATTAAAGTAAGATATTACTTATTTCATTGAAAATGATATGAATAGCACTTTCTGGCATCAAGACGCAACTGAAACATTTAAACTAAGATGAAAAAAATCTAAATTGGCAACAGGGTCGGGACTAACATTTCGGTATATCAGTCAATGGCGATAACCTATGCCAAAGATGCTGGCACATCTAAATATAAGTGATGGGGGATGATTACTTCAAGCCAGAAAAAGAGAGTATGAATAAAAACCAAAGAAATATCCATTTGCCACACACTGGTTTGTATACTGGCAGATATCGGACAAATTTTAGATGACATGAAGATTGGAATCATCATCATCATCATCATCATCATCATCATCATCATCATCAGTGTTTTAACCTCCGTCGTTGGACGTAGACCTTTCCCAGGATTCGCCACACTTCTCTATCATGGACGTCGCAGAGCCAGTACTTTCTGAATTTGTCAAGCTCGTCTCTCCATCTAATATTCTGCCAGCCTCAGTTTCGCATGTGATCTCGGGGGATCTATGTCGTGAGTCACAATGCCCATTGGTTGTCTGCGATTCTTGCAACATGGCCAGCCCACTGCCATTTGAGCTTTTTAATGGATTCCATGATGTCCCTGACTCTTGCCTTTTTCCAGATGTACTGTGCTGTTTTGTGGTCTCTCCATCTGATGCCTAGCGTAATTTTTCCATGTGCACGTTGCATAGTTCTCAATTTGCAGATCTGTCTCTTGGTTAGGTTCCATGTTTCAGCTCCATAAGTGACTATTGGGACGATGCATTTGTTATATACCCTCCTTTTTAGGATTAATGTGATATGACCGTGGTAAAATACGTAGTAATGAGCATGAGAATTTGGGGGAGTAGAAAGAGTCACAGGGTGCTAGTTCTCGACATTTCCCGACAGGACAGCCCTAAACTCAAAGGGTAGGGTCACACATCGTGTCAGAGGGTTGGCTGTCTTTCAAAGACTTTCCTCCAATACCCAGTTATGATAAGACATTCAACTATAATGCACTGAATTTTGTCAACCCAAACAACACAGAGACCCACACCCTATTGGGTTGCACTTAAGAGATAAAACCCAAAGAATGTGCAGGACTGATGTAACTTTGCCTTCGTCCTACGTTTCCGAATTGCTGCAGCGAAGAGAGATAAAGGGGCTCCCTGGAAATAATATATTTTATAAATCTATGTCGACAGTAAAATGTCATAATACTTTTCAATTATATAATGAAAAAGGTGAGTGTTTAATAAAGAATCAAATTTAACGCAGAGAAAATAACAATTACCAAAAGGATTATAAATGATAATATTGTAAATCAATACATCATAATCTTTCATTAATAATAACTAAAATAGACTCTGGCAAATAAACAATCAAATGAAAAATATATTTCATATGTTAATGTTTCTCAGATTTTCTTACGAATCTTGAATAAGAATTAAATAAACATATCATAATCTTATATCGCATATTGCTATCGATTTAAGGTAGTTAGATTATAAAATGTTCATCAGTGGCAGTAAGCAAGTTTAAATACAATATTCTAGAGAGAATCTTTAGCGACAACAGATACTAGCCAGTAAATACAAGTTTTTTCTTTATACCTGGTCGTCAACCAGTTGAAAAAAAAATTTAAATAATCTTAAGCGACACCAGATATTCATGAGACAAACAGATTCATTGAAGGAGAGAGAAGGAATACTTTGTAGAGACGTCGAGAGACATTCAATATGTCGACTTGTTTTTTTGTCAGTCAGTGACAGCGATTGACGCTTAAAAAACAAGCGCGTGTAAAAAGTGTTATGAGTGAAGTTAAAAAATAGCTGTGATTTTTACTCACAATGCTACATGAAAATCTTATAAAATCGTCAATTCATTGCTGTGACTAGACAGAAATTGAATGCAGTAATTTATTTTCCATGACGCACTTCAGAGAAATATACAGAATTCTAGGATATTTAAGATGCCACAGGAAACCAAACAAAAAGTAAAGAACGTCAACTAAAATCCATTGGATAGATTGCCTTCGAGTAATCATCGAAAGTGGCACAGAACGATCGACATTGTCTGACTGATATTCCATTCCAGGCGATAGATGAAGAGACGTGTTCTCAATTAAGATGCGTAGGCGTTGCTCCAAGAATGTACATTAGTGTCAAAGAAATTTTTTTTCACATGTACGTATGTTCAAAATCAAAAAAAGTTAGTTTAGCTTTTGGTTAATTGGAAAAGAGGTTATGGTCGGACTGTGGAATAACTATTCGAACTAAAGTCAGTTTTTGTACAAATGATCAGATGACTCTTTCATATTCAGCAGTAATATGGACGACACGATGTCAGCATTTGAAACTACTTAGGAGACCTAACCAAAAACGCTTGAAGCGCATCATCATCATCATCATCATCATCGTCACCATCATCGTCATCGTCGTCGTCATCATCATCATCATCATCATCATCATCATCATCATCATCATCATCATCATCATCATCAGTCTTTTAACGTCCGTCATTGGACATAGACCTTCCACAGGATTCGCCACAATTCTCTATCGTGGGCGTAGCGGAGCCAGGGCTTTCTGAATTGGTCAAGTTCGTCTTTCCAACTTACATTCTGCCGGCGTCGGTTATGCATGTGATCCGCGGTGATCAAAGTTGTGAGTTTTGATGTCCGTCGGCTGTGTTCCATTCTTGCAACATGACTAGCTCATTGCCATTTGAAAATGTAAATCACAGCGAATCACAGAGCAGTCAGCTGAAACAGACTCCATATAACAATCTATTACATCGTTTCTCCGACAATGCAACTAAGTATGTGATGAGGTGTGTAAGGGCAAGCCTTGGACTGAAGAGACCAGTGAAATTGCACAAGACTGCCATTTCACAGATTGATTCAGTTGATTCTGAGCAGTCTGACGTTTGTCTGTCGTGTGTGCCTCGGATGTTTCAGGTCAGAGACTGGGCTTAAGACCCACTTTAGAGCATACGGACGTAGTGGAACAGGCTATCATCTCATAAGATCAAGCAATTATCACGTACGAACATGGATCTACTTATTGCCTAAAGAGCTTAAAACATTGAATCTTTGGCATAAAAAAATCCAACTTCAGAAATTAGCACTTATTGTTAATAAATCCGTCAACAGAGAAAAAAAAATACGGTCAACTCACTATGTTTGTGGGATACCAATTTGCTTTTCGTATCGGTCTGTATGAGTATTTATCTACGTGGGCATAACTATCAAAGTTCAAAGAGGTGCAGTTAAACCAGCTACTTCCGATGAGCATTGAACCCACAAATCTCATTTTATTGCTCACCTTACTCGGTTTTCTTCGAAGCTTTCCTATATACTTTTTTCTATAAACTTATCGTCTTTTTTCTCACATAATATGAAATTCTTCCTTTGAAATATGTAATTAAAACAAATTTTATTGTTCCTTTTTTGACTGAAAATCAAATTCTGTTAAGCAATGATCGCTTAATTGATTTTTAAATTGTTTTACATAGCAAAAGTTTTCTATTCACCTTTATCTACTGTTCATGGGGACACTTCCTTAATTCGTAGAAATAACAAATTTCGATAAAAAATAACGACTAATTGGAAGACTCACAACTGATTTCAGATATTATAAAATCAAATTAGTCAACAGACAGATCTTGTGCACAATCTATTATGAAATCCCTGGTTAATTGCCGTGAAAAAAAATCACGGATATATTTGAATTCCTACAAGGGAACTGTCAATAATCAAATAACCGTTGTGTCAAAACTGGAAGTCATGTTAGAGAATTTTATCGAAGAATAAATATAGTCTAAATTAATTCTAAAGACGATGACATCACAGGCGTTTTCCAAAGGAAAAAAATTAAAATAGAGTAAAAACACATCTAGAAATATCTAGACTCTAGAAAATTTAAATGATTTTGAGATAAGTCCGAAAGGTTGTTCAAAAAATTTTTATTTTTTTCGAAAAACCGAAAAGAATAATGTCCAGCAATGTACTGATGCTAATTTTCAAGTCTGTAGACAAATCGGTATAGCCAGGAGTGCTGGAACTCACATAAACCCAGGAACATATAAAAAGAAGATAGAACCCTTGGCCATCTTTGATGGCTACAACGGTTCAATTCCATCACTTTGAGGAGTCCCTTGGTTCAAATTGTAGTTGAAAGGTATTTCTGCTGACAAAATGTTTACCTTTAAGTGTTTGAATCTATTATTACGAATAAAGAACCAAGAAAATCAACACTGTCCATTTTTAGAATAGATGAAGATCAATGAAGAGCACAAAAAAGATATTAAATCATATATTTTTCGCATTCATAGTGTTGGGTTGTACTTCAAAATATAAATATTACTTTCTTCTACGAGACAAGATGAGATAACCGATTGTTACCTTAAAATGTCAACTGAAATAAATTTCCTTTCCTTAGCTGGGTTCTTCTCCCTGTAAGTCTTTGGAAGAAGTAGAATTTTCAAGCCCGTCTGTAAATGCTTTCATCTGTTCGCCAGGAGGAAATTAAAATCATAAATCTTGTGGTCGTGTTGTAATTGAATCAATCATAATTACTGATGTCAGACAATTCTTGATCGACAATGCTTGCAGCAATTCTGAACTAATTTGAGCTTTTCAAATACGATGTTATTGGTTCTTGAGCCATTGGAAATGTCAGCACTTTAGGCAGAATGCATCACCTGAACAAATTGTTTGAAACGGTATATGATTAGGAAATAGAAGAGGGAGAAAAGAAGAAAGAAAGGGAGAGAAAAAAGTTGCGAGGCAATCATGGCTGCTTTAGGGTTTATTCCAATTTATGATGATTACTGTAACCTTTGTATATACTATAAGAGAAAATAGAAATGAACGTATATATATCTTTAGTATAAATGCATATATCCATTAGTATGAAATAACCCCTTGCGTAAATCTAACATAGATTAGCGTAGATACGTAAGAATATCCAGTTTAGCTCAGTCGGTAAGAGAGCCGCTTGTCTATCAGTTGGTTGTGCTTCTAACCCACGATAGGAGAATATTAATGTTAATGTTTATTTTTCCAAATTTGGCGAGGATTGTTCGTGTTCACGTTGCTCTAGATATGATAGAAAAACAAAGTAATCTTTGGATATGAGTTTGACAGAAGAAATAAAGACTAAATAATTCTATTGACTCACCAACACAGACAATAATTGAACATTGATAATGTTAGAATTAGAGGTCATTAGCAATAAATATGGTCAAATAGAATTCTATTTATGAGACCATCGGTGTTTTCCACAGGAAAACATCTAAAATGATTGTAAACCTGTCGGAAAGAGGCCTACTAAACGGTGAAAAAAAGTCTTTATCAGAAAACAAATATTGTAGCATAGTGACACCAATTTGCAAGTCTGTAGACTAGATGGGATGGCCAAGAGTGATGAAACGCACAAACCATGTTTGATGGCTACGGTCCACCAATTATTCACGATACAACCAAAGATTTCTTCACAGACATAATACAGTCAGGACTCAGCATTAGGAATCCGCTTCCTTAATTTCCATTTTTGCTTACATAGCAAAATATTTGATGCTAAATTTCTTTTCTACAGAAACCTTTTAACCACTAAAAAGTACACACATTCTCATGAAGATGAGAACACCTCTCGAAAAATGTATAGCATACTAATCAATTCATATATGAATTATTTATTCAACGGATAAAGTCTCAATATACATATACTCTTGAGTCAATCTTATTCCCTATTGTTCACTTATACACATTATATATATATATATATATATATATATATATATATATATATATATATATATATATATATATATATGAAATGAAAGAATGTTGATCCGCCAGGATACTGTAGAAAAAGTTGACAATGAGAAAAACGAATAAATATACACTCTATAATAAGGAAAAATTGAGATGTACAAAGAAGTTTCAAGTCTCTTCCCTGGTCTATATTTTTAGATTTTACACAGCATACACTTATAATATATATATTCATACATATACATATACACACACATATATACATATGCATATGTATAGACGTACATACACACACACACACAAATATATATATATATATATATATATATATATATATATATATATTCAGAAGCACATGTATACACACACATACACACACACATTTATATATATATCAAAACCTATTTGAAAAATCTCCCGTCGTTACATGGTTAATATATAACTCATCCCAGACAACGTAAATTAAACAAACAATTAAAGAATACCGGGCTACTTGCCACCAATAGGTTGGCCGTTTCAATGTAGCGATGCTCTTACCTTTGAACTAAACAGCCGCTGGTAATGCAAAGGCCGAAATCACTGCTTTTAACCCAAATTCTCACCTCGTTTATTCTCGATCTACTCGCTTCCATCAACGCGACAATCATGCAATAAGAAATCGACACATTTGGCCCGACAGAATTAATTGTATATTTTGTTTGTTTATTCTCTATACTTTGTCTAGGGAGAGTGATATATTAACCGTGTAACGACAGGAGATTATCACAAATAAGTTTCTATACAGTATAACGTCATTTAGAATCAATCGTCGGATCATATATATCGATTTTTCAATATGCACAGATACATACACATATATAACTAAATACAAATTAAGAATACAATATAATGCAATATCTAATGTGTGATGGGTTTATTTCGTAAAGTACTCGATATATACAACACTAAACATTGAGTTAAGTTAAAGAAAAACCTGAAATATGATAGAATAGAGGATTCGCTACACACACACACGTCCATGTTTTTGTCCTGTTTGGGGTTCTTCAAGCGAATGATTCGATTAATTTGGATCCCTATTTAGGATGGTATTGAGGGTTAACTTTTTCTAGGTGGAAAACATCCGTCTTCTTCTATTTATAAATTTTTTCCTATTTCTTTGTTTAGTTGTTGGTCACCATCATCAGTCTTTTAACGTCTGTCGTTGGACATAGACCTTCCCAAGGATTTGCTACAATTCTCTATCATTGGCCTCGCGGAGCCAGTATATCCTGAATTTGTCCAGTTCATCTCTCCATCTTGTTGGTCTCAGTTTCGCATGTAATCTCTGGGGATCCATGTAATGAGATGTGATGTCAATCGGTTGTCTTTCATTCTTGAAAAATGGCCTGCCCATCGCCATTTGAGTTTTTTTAAAAATAGTTTCTATGATGTCACGGACACCTGTGTTCTTCCTTGTTTCATTTTATATAGTGGAGATAGATTACTGTCTGGTAGCTTTGAAATAACAGGAGATTCTGTAGATATTTTCCTTATCAGTGTGTTGTAAATTCATCAGCTCTTTGTGGTTTGTTTCCTCTCAAAAAGTATTCTATTCTCACTTTTATCTACAACCCCATTGTTGAGGTTCACTTTTTCAAGACCTTTTGGTGTTATTGGTAGAGGTTAAGACTTCAATTCAATTCTCATTTAAGCATGGGTAACCTGCAGTTTCAATGTTCTGGTATATGTATGTTTCTTACCTTATCGTCTATTTAATTGAGGGTTTGAAGTTGCCTTCTGTTACTTTCCAGTAATATATTGATAGTAATATATTGTTTTTGTTTTTGCCGTTAGTGCAAGATGGGATATAGTTGACTAATCTCAGTTTAAATGGTGTTTCCTATTTAAAATTTCACTTTTAAATGTTTATCTTAGGAATATGTTTCAGCTTGTTGTACAAATTTCAATTGGTAAAAGGGATCTGTTGCTATATATACATGTATGTATATATATGCATATATATATGCACATACAAACATATATGTCAACATATATACATATATAGACATTTATATATATATATATATATATATATATATATATATATATATGTATACATGCATATACATATAAATATACATATTTATGAATATATATTGCTTTACATTCTATTGAAACTGAACAGAGATAGGATAAACAATTAAAGAAAATGGAACTGCTGCAGGAATCGTCTGAACCCAATGATTTATTCACCTCATATCAACGATAGATCATTTCAAATAAAGTTCAAATATGATGTTATGCAATTCATAATCATTCTGTCGGATCGCATATCCATTTCTTAATAATACACATCCATCCATCTACCTATATATATACACTCACATACGCATATATATATATATATATATATATATATATATATATATATATACATATATATATACATGTATATATACATATATATATATATATGTATATATATATATATATATGTATATATATGTGTGTGTATATATATACATACATACGAATATCTAACGTTTATAAATACATATACGCATATATATATATGTATATATATACATATACAGATATATATATGCACATATACGCACATATGTATATATACATATGTAATAATTATAAAGATTTATGATAATTCTCAAATAATCAAAGTTGATGTACATATACTTACACACATATACACACACACACACACACACACACACACATATATATACATATATATATACAATTATAAACACACATATATATACACACATGTACAATCACGTTTACCCACTCACATATTCACAAATGCACACACACCTACACACACACATACACACACACACACACACACACACACACACATATATATATATATATATATATATATATATATATATATATATATGTATATTATCGAAGTTGTATTAAATGAAAGTAGCCTTTAGAGACATTCTCCAGAGAAAAACTATTGATATATGATTTGTAATCATATTAAATTCCTTGAAGTCATAAAGTTATTAGATTTCGAACGGCATTTGTAACTTATCACCGAACTTTCAAACGTGCATATAACTTAAAACTTTTGATCTTTTGATTTTAATTCATATGATTCAATTCCAGAAGCAGCAACGCATAGAAATATATGTTCCAGTTCCCCAAAAAGAAATATCGATAACATTCCGACTATAAATAATCATTAAACACAACATCAAGTATGGCATTTCAGGTTTTATTGCAACACACCTATAAAAGAATGTCAATATTGATATATGTGTATCAGTGTATATGTAAGCAAAAGAATTGCAAGTATATTTATGAATATATCTAAATATCTATTCCCCAGTATTAACGAGAGGTGCTCGGCTTGCTTTCGAAAGTCAACTCATAAAATTAATATCCGTACCTTGCATAAATGAATCACCGAGACCCACGCGAATTCTTGTTCAATTATCTAATATTATCTAAAAATCAGGTCTTTAAGTGAAATTATCTATAATTACCTAAAAAGAGATCTTTTATTAAAAAAAGTTCATAATGTCTTCAAAGACGTAAAAAGAAAACACCGTTTTGATAAAATAAAAATAACTTTTCAGATAGTGTATAGTGGGAGACACATGCAACACACATTGGATAGATCCTAATAAACATTGGATAAGTAATACTTCGCAAATGTAGTCTAAAGAATTAGACCCGTCTATTTTGGTTCCAATAGTCACTTATGAAGCTGAAATAGGGAACCTAACCAAGAGACAGACCTACAAACTGAGAAGTATGCAACGTGCGCATGAAAGAATCATGCTCAACCTTACACGGAGAGATCACAAGACAGCACAGTACATAAGGAAGAAAATGGGTGTCCTTGATATCATAGAAACTATTAAAAAACTCAAATGGCAATGGGCAGGCCATGTTGCGAGAATGAAAGACAACCGATGGACATCACGTCTCACAACATGGATCCCAAGAGATCACATAAGAAACCGAGGCCGACAGAACGCAAGATTGAGAGATGAACCAGACACATTCAGGAAATACTGGCTCTGCAATGCCCATGATAGAGGATTGTGGCGAATCCTGGGGAAGGTCGTTGTCCAACGATGAACGTTAAAAGACTGATGATGATTCTGGTTCCAAAAATAAGACGAGAATGTTGAATAAATTGCAATGAAAATAACAAAGATATCCATACCTTGCATAAATGAAGCACCATAGCCCGTACGTACACCAGGAATCATCATCATCATCATCATCATCATCATCAGTCCCTCAACGTCCATTGTTGGACATAGATCTTCCCCCGCATTCGCCATATCTATTTATCGTGCACGTCGCGGAGCCATTACTTTCTGAATTTGTCTACCTCACCTCTCCATCTAATACTCTGCTCGCGTCGGTTGCATTTGTGATCTTCGGGGATCCATGTCAGGAGCTGGGATGTCAATCAGTCGTATACCATTCTTGCTACATGGCCAGCCCATTGCCATTTGTATTTTCTAATGGATGCTATGATGTCCCTGAATAGTTATCTAAAAAATAATATAAAGTTACTCAAATAAAATAGATCTTTTACCTAAAATTTTATTAATAATAATTAAAACAATAATTAACAATGATAATGATAAGATTATGTAAATCTTCATGGTTGTAGCCCGAAAAATGTGACAATAAGTACCCAGCAACATGCACACACACACACACACATACATAAACACACACATAGAGGCAGAGAGAAGAGAATCTGTAGCCCAATTAGCTGGTTGGTCGGCCATTTTAGGCCCACATTGATTCAAAATACATCAGCTTCCACAATATTTTTTCAACGATATATCAGAGAAACCTCTCCTATATTTTCTGTTCTTTTTTTTTCTGTTGCTGCTGTAAAAGCTTTGTAAAATGTTTGGAAGAGAGAATTTATTGATCGTCAGCAAACTAGAATACAAGACTTGACAACACCTCGAAATTTATGCAGAAAATAGCAGCTCACTTTTCAATTAACATTGGACACTTTCTGATCATATCCTAAAGCTGAGTTGTTTTTTCATCATTCTACCTGAACAATATAATCCACGAACTGGTGACCCGCTGGTAATATATTTAGACTTGGTTTTCTGTCTACACTGCAGATCAGCAGTATACACTGTCAGGTTATAAGCAGGTAATTCTGATCTGATTAAAAACTGTCAACCAAGGTTTCTTTCAGTTTTTAAACGAGTCTTGCTGAGGTGTCGAGCTGTCGATGAATCACGTGTAAAAGCCACACCAATGGAAGTAAATTACAGAAAAATCTTAACACCCACACTTTATTATGTCTACAAAAAACTTATTTTTTATTTCTAGAAAATTCTAGAAAGTTTTTTTTTGTTTCGGGTGTTACGACATCATTGAGTGACCCTTACATTTAGCAGACATGGCGACCATGGACTTCCTTTTGAGTGCGTAATCAAGGACTAGTATTTTGAGAGGAAGCCCCACACGGAGGACCACTTGAAAAAATTATCGAGCTAGCATTTATAGACGTGCTTGCCAGAATTCGTGTATTAAAGTGTTGGTGACAGTTCCTAGGAATGTGGGATCATTAAGAGAGGACATTTTGAGCCCCTACGTGACTAAACATTACCTGATCAGAACTGTATAGCAACTTTTGGCAAACCCCGTATACGATACTATGAATAGATTACCACAATGCTCCAGTTGTTGCTGTGTTGTGTGTAGGCGTTAGGAACCTAAGACGCATGTAAACCTGGACAATGGCAGACACGAAAAAGTTGCTGTATCGACTCTTTTGTTCCGAATTCAGAATCAAGTTGCAGGTTATGATGACTGGCATATCAGTCGAGAGATCGGCGCACACTCTTCAAATTGTGTAGCATTTTGTAAAAGGAAACCAATTCTACAAATATCCTTTAAAAAAACTTGCCAACATTTAGATCAATCGCGAAGCTGAAACAAATATAAGCATTCACACGTTTCAGAAAATCAAGAGAATTATTTACAGAATGGCTTTAATGGAGCAATGATGCCAAGTTTCACGTCCGTCGAAAAAACAGTATAGCCAGGAGAGCTGAAAAACACACAAAAACACACGCAAATGTATATATATATATATATATATATATATATATATATATATAGATAAAGTCCCTTGCTATCATCAATTGCCACAATATGTATTTGCAAAATTTTCTCTTATCTTATGTAAAAGAAATGTTTTTATTTTACTTTGATTTCCAAAATTTTGATCAGAAAGAATAATTGTTCCTATCCCTGTTTTGATTATATGAAATTTTGATATAATTGGAGTGACCCAAGGAGAGAATGCTTAACGAGAGATAGACAAGGTATTTTTTTTTAACGGTAAAGCAGCAGAATACAAAATGCCACTCGTTGTATACAGTCAGAGCAGATCTTTTATCAGGCTACATAAAGACTCTGAACCCTTTTAGCTCCCGAAATGGATACGACACAGTGATACCAGTTCACCCGAAATCTTCACAGCATGCTTCGAGATGATCTATAGAAACCCAGACAGGTGAAAATAACGGAATCAGAATAGACGGCAAATATCTAAGCAACCTCAGATTTGCAGACGATATCGTCCTTTTTGCAGTGAACCTCCACGACCTCCAACTAATGCAAGATGAACGAAATGAAGAAAGCAGAAAAATCGGCCTACACATGAACATCAATAAAACTATCCCATGTGCAAAGATATTGTCGAAAATGAGAACACAATGATTAAAATTGGAAACATAGAATTGGAGAAAGTAGACCACTATATCTACTTAGAACAACAGATTTCCATGAAATCCTCAGGAGAAGAAGAAACCAAGCGAAAAATCACTCTGGGGTGGCAGGCCTTCGACAGAGCAAGCCCAACTTCTAAGAACAAGAAAATCCCTCTAGTCCTGGAAATGTATAGAATATGCAATCAGCATCACATGGAGATATCACAAGGGAATATATTAGGGAAAAGATTTGTCCGGGACATCATAAAATTCATAGAAAAACTCAAATGGCAACGGGCTGGTCATGTTACAAGAATGGCAGACAATCGATGGACTGCACAACTGACAAAATGGATCCTGAGAGATCTGTAAGCAGCGAAGGTCGGCAGAATACAAGATGGAGAGACGAAATAGACACGCTCAGAAAGTATTAGCTCTGCCACAGCCATGGTAGAGAGGTGTGGGGAATCCTTGGGAAGGTCAATGTCCAACGACGGACAATAAGAAACTGATGATGATGATGATGATGATGATGGTGGTGATAGCGTTGGTAAAGATAAAAATACACGATGTAGAGAATAGATGAAGGAAGATGGAAACACTTTACGTCATCTATTGAAAGTACAAGATTGAAAGGAAAAGAGAGGATGAGAGAGAGAGAGAGAGAGAGAGGGGGGGGGGAGAGAAAGAGAAAGGAAGAAAAAACAAAACAATAGACTATACAGTGTTTATATACACTCAATATATATCTATAACTATTGCGTCGTAGACAATATTTTTCTATTATAGATTAGACGCGATCATAAATTTTGGTTTAACGTGGATTGACTTGAAACTTTTGTTCATCTTTATCACGACTTGTATCAGAAAGACGTTGATCGTAGGTTTGTTAGAAAAACTCAAGTGTAAAGAAATTCGGTCAAAAAATTGTACACAATGTTGCAGTTTTTTTCAACCGAGTTGGTTCTTTTTGTTCGTCTTTTAAATATTAAAGTTACTACGTTCAAGCACCCCTTGCCCCAGACTTGAGATAAAAATTAAAAAAATTATGCATCTTTTTACTTTGGCCATTATTTTCTGAACGATCTAATAGGTGTTGA
Source organism: Thysanoteuthis rhombus (assembly GCA_963457665.1). Lineage (NCBI taxonomy): Eukaryota > Metazoa > Mollusca > Cephalopoda > Oegopsida > Thysanoteuthidae > Thysanoteuthis > Thysanoteuthis major. Next base: position 15,551,677 of record OY735229.1, on the reverse strand, counting down.
TTTTTAGCCATTTCCGCCTGTGGGTGGATAAAAAACCCGTTACGATATCGATGCATCTTATTACAATGGAAACACACTCGTATAAAAAAGGATACAGGATCTGTTACATCATATTGGAAATCAGATCTGCAGGCAAGGTTAATGGGAGACGACAAGAAATACAAATGATTGATTTTGTTCCGGGTTAAAGAGCGTTCTTAATTACGTGAAAAAAAAAACAACACAGGTTGTTATCAGGGAATGAGTTTGTCTTCAAATAATCAATGAAATGAGATTAGATCGTCAGGTCGATTACAAACTCCATTCACAAAATCATTACAAGGAGAGAGGCAAAGAAAAAAACTGATGACTCCAATATGTCAACCTGTTCTCCAAATTCAAACACTGATGAAGCACTTTGGTTTTGAAGAAGGGATTATTTGATAACAAAATTGAATTTTAATCATGGCTGATAATTGTTCGCGTAGAGAGAGAGAGAGAGAGAGAGAGAGAGAGAAACGAAGAAAGAGAGAGAATGAAATAGATTAATGATATTTGTTATGATTTGTTAATATATAATCTTTAATACGTACTTATATCAAGAAATCAGAATGGTCATCGTTAGTCTGATCATTTATCTGACCTTTATGACGAAACTTCAGTATATTCAACCTTAAAACAAAGTCAAATGTCAAGTTTGTATATTGATATTGATTATTAATATTAATTGCCAGGGAAAAAACAATAAAACAAGACGAATCTTAATCATCTTAGTCTCCCTCGTGAACCAGACAGTTTTCTTTTCACCAGAAAGAGTGTCGTAGAGCTTTTCATTTACTAGAATATCTTCATCTTTCAATGAAACAAAATTCATTTCTCAATTTTTGATTTGAAATTGTAAGTTGTGAAATGAGGAAACCCGATACTTATCTCATATTTTATAGATAAACGCTTAAGAAATTTGTCAGGCACTTGTGGTGAAAACTCCTTTCATCCAAAATTGTTTTCTTTGCCCAAATAAAAAACGTTTATCTCAATAGAGGAAAGCACGCAAGATACATTCCAAGTAAATAGTGTGCAGTAAGTAGAATTCGTGTGATAGCCTGACACATATTCTTACTAACAATTTGTAGAAAAAGATACCAATCGTTTTATGTATATCTGGAATGATTTTATACGTTGTTAACTTTCATCTTAATGTTGGTGCGTGCAGTGCGACGCTCTAGAGTGCATTAGTATATATCAGAACAATTCTTTCTGTAACTACTACAAATCCTGTAGGCTAGTATGGCGTGTGGTGTCTGGGTCTCACGCACTTGTACAGATAAACCGAGTCTTAGCTAAGTAAAACTTTGAATCAAGTAATGAAAACGTGAATGGAGAATATTCCAATATCAAACAGATGTTAGCGGTTGCAGACCAACGAGGGTGGCCTGCCCCGGTCAATCAGAGGCGACAACACCTAGAGGAGTCCCGAAAAACTGCTAATATAATTTCTTGATGATTATTCGTTTTCCTGATAAAACATCTCCCACCCCAGGATGACTATGCTGCAGCAATTCTGTTTTATTTAATTTGAACGTTTGTGGACTTTATCTAAGTTAAAACTTGATATATAAGGGAGAAGTATGCTCCAGTGCTGCCTCACTGACCCCACCAGTTAGGCGAAAGAGAGAGAAAGAGACCCTTAACCTTGGAATTCGCATTCAACTTTTTTGAAAAATGAGATTGAATCGTGTTGGAAATTTTTTTTTTTGTGTCGGTGATCCGGACATCCACTCTTAACTTACAAGAACAGTTTGGATGGGTATCAAGAGCCGGTGGAGCTCTTAGGCCACTGACCCGCAGTGGACCATCCACCAGACCCCTACCAACACGTCATGGGCCAGTGTGACAGGGCATGGCCCATCACTCCCCATCATATTTTCACAGATTCTCAACAAATTCCATTTTTTTGAATGGTACGTAACTGGGTGAGGGACAATTGGTTGCATTTAGGGGCGGATCCTGGGATTCTTCTTTAATTGAAAGATATTCACATTTTTCCATAATTTTATGTATATTTTCATGACTGTCTACATTTTATATCCAAAAGTTCTCAATGAATTACAACGAAAATTTGTAGACAGATGGACCATGAACTACAGAAGATGAAAACTCCTTCATGATACCCATACTTGTGTTCTTCATATCATTTCCCCGAGTCAGAACTGAAAACTTGAAAACTAAAGATGAATAGATTTGTAAGCAGTTGTAGGTTTATGCCACCACAGTGAGTAAAATGGGAGAATCATAATGAATAATGTATTAGTGCAAAAAGATCACGAACATTCTAGATATCCTGGGAAGAGATCGAGTTCTGGAAAGGGGTGATACCATGAGTTATCAGCCCAGATGACACCAATCATAGGTCCACCACTGAGTGTGAAAATTCAAACTAATTGAAGATCCATTGTCTGCTAGCCAAATTGCATTTAGAATTTGTCAAACAGGGAGCCATGAATTAGTGCGTTACTCCCAGCACAACTGGAATCCTAAAAGAGTTTTCTAGTAGACCTACTTGTTCCTTCCAGTTAATAAGTTAAGGGCAGAGCTGATAAGGATAACATATTGTTAATAATCTTATTCTTGAAGACTCAATTGAACTGAATTCATTTCAGATGGATTTAAAAATATCTTAGCAATAAAAATAGTTATACTGGTTAGTGTTAATCATAATGATAAAAATAGGTTAGCAGTGTTAGCAGACGAAAATATCCCTGAAAGTATTTTTTTTAGGTATGTAAAATAACGCTTGCCCCTAGCCACAGTTTAGGATCCTGTGTTGGTCTGCTTGAACCCAAGTCAGTTCAAAATCTGATTTGTCCTTCCTATATATATATATGTTTGTATCGTAGATGTAAAGTGATCCAACAAAATATAGATGGAAATGACAATTGGAAAGTGAAGAAAAAACTCAAGAGATACGTGTTACATCTCAAAATGTTTTACTACACTGTTGGCGTATCTCGATGCATTTTGACGGAAACCAGCCATCTTTTTCAGAGAAAATTTTCTCGGCGGTTTGCACACAAGAAACTACATGTTCGATGCTGAAGGAGAGAATGTGGAAATTTCTGAGTTGTTGGGTTGTTTTGTCGGAGTGGGAGGAGAGGTGTTTGTATCTGTGTAAATAAGGGTGATATTTAATTTGAAATAAGATAGGTCTGTGAGAGGCAGGGTCAGGGGTTGTTTGTTTCCTGTCTCTGTGGGTGTTTGACTTGTCTTTGATAGATTGTCTGTGAACCAACGCAAATATTTTTTTTCTGAAAAAGACAGCCGCTCCCATCAAAATGCATTGCGATACGCCTAAGGAATAATAAAAAAATTGTGATGTATAACTTAACTCTTGAGTTTTTCTCTTCAACTTCCAATCGTCATTTTTATCTAGCTCTCCATCTATATTCTCAGCCGGTTGTTTCCTGATACTTGTCTTCCTCTCAGACAGCAGAACTGAATTAACATGTCAGTCAATGTTTAATTTTAGAATAAGACCTCTTTAGGGTGTGTTGGCAATTGATAATTAATCATCGTCATCATCGGCCGTTCAGCGCCCGTGTATGTCCAATGACAGAAGCTAAGATTCACCAGACTTCTCTATCATTGGTGTCACGGAGCCAGTACTTTCCTAATTTTTCTAGCTCATCACGCCATATTAGTTTCTGTCGGTTACAATTTCGCATACGATCTATGGGGATCTATTTTGTGAGTTGTGAAGTCCAACAGCCGCTTCAAATTCTTGCAACATGCCCAGCACATTGCCATTTGTGTTCTCCAAAGGTTTCTATTGATATCTTGGATTTTTGTCCTTTCTCGAATATACTGTGTTGTGTCATGATCTCTCCATGTGAGATTAAGCACGAGTCTTTCATGTGCATGTTGCATTGTTCTCAGTTTGAGGGTCATTTTTTTGGTTAGGTCCCATATCTCAAGTCCATAGGTGACTATCAAGAGGAAACATTGGTTGTATACCCTTCTTTTTTGGTGGGATTTTCTTTTTCTTGACTGTGGAGCTTACTATACCGAAGGCTTGCCAATTTAGTGTGATTCTTCGCTTTATTTCTTCTTCTTTTGAGGATTTGGCGGAGATGTGTTGGCCCATGCAGATATAGTGGTCCATTATCTCGAGTTTGGCGTTTTCAATTCTGATCGTTGTGTCTTTGTCTTCAATATGTTTGTTTTGCATGGCATTCATTTTGCTGAAGTTTATATGGGTAACACCTTGCTTTCTTTCATTTAGTTTGTCTAGCATTATCTAGAGATCTTGAAGATTCACAGCAAAGCGAACGATGTCGTATGCTAATCTAGGGTTACTTGGGCATCCACTGTTCATTCTGATTCCTTTGTGTTCCAAGTTTAGGTTTCAAAAGATCATCTCAAGGCAGGTGGCAGAAAATTTGGATGGATAATTGTTAAAAGATATCAAAACCGAGTATAAGTTATCATTGGGAGATATATTCATTTTTTATAATGAAAACAAACGGCTTTTAAGAATTTTTTGTGTGGTAATAAAAAGATTTTTAGACCAACCCCAATTGAATAACAGATACTGTGTAGAAAAACAAGAATGATTTCAAAGATCAATGAAAAAATCTGGAGACTTGATCTGCAAATAGTTTTGGAAATAGTGCTGGCGATACAAAATGCATTTTGAATACGTTACATATGAAATGGTAGTGTTTTGATGGAAAAAAACTTTCTCAATTGAACGATCGTAGCCATCAAAAGTGGCAAAGGCTTCTTCCCTATTCATATGTGTATGGGTTTGATTGTGTTTGAGTTTTCCAGTGCTACCGCCCATACCAATCAGATGATATGCTTGGCATCAGTACTCCATTAGACCTCTTCAAAAAAATTTTTTTTCATCCTTGAAAAAAAAAAGATGCTCATTTGACCCCTTTAAGTTTTATTTTTACGGATTTATCAATAACATCAAGGGTTTCCTGGGTCTAGATATTTCTATGTGTTTCATAAACCAACTTCTGATGTTTTCCAGTGGAAAATGCCAGTGATGTCATACATAGAATTTATTCTTATCATACTTATTTTTCGATGGAAGTCTTTTTACAAGACTTCAAATATTTACGCTACAGTTCAATAATTCACTGTGACGGCGATTTCCTTCATTCTTTGGAATTCAGCAACCTCTCCCCCGGGCAACATCTATAAGTTAACTGGCACCCCTGTCTTTTCTGCGATGAGAAAATACAAATGTTTCAAGAAGCCCCACCGCATATACGACTGAAAGGCTTCGTAAAAAGCCTCAAAGTACTATCAGGTTGATGTTTTAGAAGTAATTAGCCAACTCTTTAGAAGGCTCCTGAAAGCTTTTAGCATTTGGTTTTGGATGGATTCAGTCTGTAAGTGCTCTGAAATATATTAAAGAGCTTTTATGCTCTTTCGAAATGCAACAAAAAGCCCAAGTTAGTAAGTTCATGGCTTTCAGAAATCTTTCGACTCAATTTTTCAGGGTTATTTATTTTTTAATGAAACGTAGATTTCGGAATAGTATCCCTGTTTAACCAGTCATGAATATACAAACACTGATGGATCTATCTATCTATCTATCTATCTATCTATCTATCTATCTATCACTGTGTCCTCATATCTATCTATCTATCTATCTATCTATCTATCTATCACTTTGTCCTCATATCTATCTATCACTGTGTCCTAATATCTATTTATCACTGTGTCCTCGTATCTATCTATCTATCTATCTATCTATCTATCTATCTATCTATCTATCTATCTATCTATCTATCTATCTCAGTCTGCTCATAAGTATGTACGTATTCATATCAGTCACTTCATATCTATCTATCTATATATCTATTTACTGTGACAGATTATTATTAATACCGGGTAAGCATAAAAAATATTGCGAACACACACATATACTGATTACTACGGTTTTTAGGAAGACTGTGCTGCACCAATTTTCCTTACGAGGAAGGCCCACCAGTCATAAAAAATAGCATTCAAAACCATGATTATACAGTAATTACATTGAGGGAAGTATTTCGTTAACGGAAAATCAGACTAACAGGTTTTTTTTTAGAGTTACTGAAAAGGAAACGTCTTTTGGCAGCATGCTGTGTAGGGGGTGCGCAATTAGATAATTAGAAAAATGAGTAATCAATGACAAAATCACTTATTTCACCCTTTTTTTAAAAATCTTGAATGCCATCAGCATGAATTAAGGAAAAAATTTAGCATTTAACATTGTAAATTGAATGTCCTACTCTTGACCCATTTGAGAGCGGGATAAAAAGTTTTTTTTTCTCACATAAGGAGTAAATGTTTGAACGTTCAACCCTCTAGCTCCATGGGTGCGCTGGTACGCTTGATACATACATAGATGGCCACCGAGACTCACTTGGAAACTGAAAAAAACAAACCAATTTTGATAGTTTTGGCGGCAGTTTTGCTTGACACTTTCTAATAATTCAGGTTGACCTGTCAAGAATCAAGAATTCACTGTTTGTGTGAGAATAGATTTTTCAGTTAATATTTTGTCTCTCATACCAACAAGTCTTTTGCTTAAAAGTGAATCAAATGATGATGGTAATTGGTCATAGCGTTTTAATGAAAACTAGCAGCAAATCTTCTCAGATTTCAGAATTACTTTCCTAATGGTAGGAGAAGAAAGATTTACAGTAATGTGCGTATATCATTCTAAATTCGGTCTGGATTTTTATGAAAACCTGATCTTCTCTCTTAAAACTTAGCTTTTTAGTCGTTGCTATACTCAGTCAAGATCGTGAAACGTTTCTATACCTTATGTATGGCAGATTTTACAAGCATAGAATGACTGGTAGGGATAGATCTATCAAATATTTCGTGATTACTTATGTGTCTTTCAAAGATGAGTCGCAATGCACTTAATGCAACACACATTAATGAGTTCACAAAATATCACCAAGTCCTTATGTATATATATATATATATATATATATGTGTGTGTGTGTGTGTGTGTTTGTGTGCGTATGTGTGTGTGTATATAGATGTATACGTAATTACATATATTCATATATAGCGAACTGAATATCAAATTGAATCAAATATTAGTCTGTCTATCTGAAGAGCTGCAGAGACAACGAAACTGGGGTGATTGCCAATCGACAATTATTATCAATATATATATATATATATATATATATATATATATATATATATATATATATATATATATATATATAACAGGAATCTCTAGATGTGTTTCTCCAAAAAGTGAGGTGCTACATAAGGCGAATTTATGTTCTTAAAAGGTTAAAAAATCAAACACGAACAGGTCTACAAAAGACGCAGGTGCATTGAATCTGTGCTCATTTAGGTCAGCAACACAATCATCCAACGCCCAGGTAATTTCCAAAATGCACAACCAATAGCAAAATTAATCGTAAAACAATATAAATAACATCTCATGCAAGTGACAACATATCTGATGCCGGCTAAAGGTATGATTTTTTTCTTCATCGTCTTATACACAAATTTCACATAACTCCTTTCAAAGAGCTAACCTTCTTCATCCAACACCTACTATCTCTTTCTCTTATCAAAACAACTTTATCTAATAAAAAGGACATCTACCTAATTAGAGGCCCTGTTCCCCTCTAGTACAGAGTAATGAAGAAACAAACCAAAGAAAACACTCGTTCTCCATCGATAACCAAGAATTTCTTCACCATCCGGGCATATTCATAATTTTCACCATTTCTCTCAAGACTTTCGCTTTCCTAGCTCTGGCGTAACCACGGGTCCACAGATGAAATGTACGTAAGCTATAAGACTCCTGATTCAAGATTTCAGGTGTAACATGTAGTCTCGAGTCTTTTCCTTTTTTTTTTGGTATTGTCAACTTTTCCACAACATTCTGTCAGATCTGCATCCTTCTGAATCACACACACACACACACACACACACACACACACACACATACTTATATATATATATATATATATATGTCATCAAGCACGTATTGATTGTAACCGAGAAACATTCCAGTCAAGTTTGCTGCGTACACAAAGAGTCAATTCTAAATGATAAATGAGGCAAGTGACTTGGTACTTGTCTATTTGCTTTGGATGCCCCGGAGAACGGAATATGATGGCTTAAATGGCTACACAGAGATTCGGTGAGAGAATTTTCACTATCCTTCAATCATTGATTATAATATTCCCAAATTATCATATATATATATATATATATATATATATATATATATATATATATATATATATATATATATATATATATATATATGTATATATATATATATATATATACATACTATTGTTGTGTCATCCACGGACAGCTGTTTCGTTGTATTACAACTCTTCTGTGTGGCTATAAACTATCCATCATCCCATCCAGTACCACGAAGCAGGATCGAAACCTTGGCTTCAGACCCGGAGGCTGGTACCCTTTTTCTACTCCACGGTACTGGACGGTAGGTCAGTAAGGTTGAATTTTAAGCAATAAATTTATCGTATATATTCCTCATCCACCAGAGTGCTCCATTCCATGTTTGAAGAGCATTGCATAAGCTTACAATGAACGATTTACCTCACTTAGAGAGTGCTCAACCCTGAATAACGGAGCGTTAATTATTGCGTCATCCGCAGACGCTGTTTTGTCGTATTACAACTCTTCAGTGTGGATATAGACAATCCATTATCCCATCCATATATATATGCTGATATTAATGATATGAAATTGTGCTTATGATAAAAGTACTCAATATTCCTAACTAATTTGAACTAATACAATCACTTACATTCAACTTCTTAATGTGTTCATCAATTTGTTACTGTTATTATTTAGTTTTTCGTGTCTCCAGATCAATTGCTGAGTTTTTGGTCAAAGGAATGCATAAAGAGTTCAACATTTTCAGTGTACATCTTCTTTCGTGACCAAGAAATAAAAGAGAAAATCTGCAGACAAGAAAAACTAAATAAAAAGTCAACTCGATGAAAATGTGTCAGTCGTTTTTAACGAAATATGCTTAAGAGAAAAAAAAAATGCTGCTGAAATATGTAAAAGTTTATGCGGCAAACCCTCAGTAGAATAAGTTCAATCTTCAAGAACAAGAAAATCCCATTAGTCCTAAAAAGAAGAGTATACAACCAATGCATCCTCCTGATGATAACTTATGGAACTGAAACATGGAACCTAACTGAAAGACTGAACCTCCAACTGAGAACCATGCAACGTACGCATAAAAGAATCATGTTCAATATCACGTGGAAAGATTGGAAAACCACACAATATATTAGGAGAAAAACATGAGTCCGAGACGTCATAGAATCAATTAGTAAACTCAAATTACACTGGGCTTGTCATGTTGCAAGAATGTCAGATAACCGCTGGACATCACGACCCACAACGATAGAAGACGGATGGTGATGTCACATGTAATTAGTGTACTACTCGAAATTACCTACATACGCTTAATGGTGACTAGTCACATAACAAAAAATGCTGGTTAGTAATGGATATTAACATACTGGATACAACTGATTATGTTTGATTCATATTGCGGAGGAAGACACCAAGGTAACCGACAGTCTGTAGATGCACGTAGAATCTGTGGGTTTTCTTTTTTTTTTGGAATGGAACCTTTATGTATCGTTTTTATTTTTCATTTTACTGTTATCTTATTCTAAGCTCTCTCGGTAATGGTTACTGTTTTCAACGGGGAAACTTCAGTTGCTAAAACGATTATCCCAATCAAGTCACAGGTGGTGAATATTCACTTTTCGCGTGGGAACCTGATATCTTCACAGCTCTTCAAGCGGTGGGTGATGATGTATGGGTATTATCAGAAGTAGACACCCGAGCACGTTGTGTTTGCAGCCACTGAAGGCTTGTACCAGCATAACCCCTATTTATCTGTCGATTTATCTAGCTATCTAGCTATCTCAGTCCATTTATCTATCTGAGTCTATTTATATCTATCTATCTATCTATCTATCTATCTATCTATCTATCTATCTATCTATCTATCCAGTCTATTCATTTCTATCTATTTGTCTATTCATATCTATCTATATACCTACCTATCTCAGTATGTGCATATCAATCTATCTACCTGTCCCAGTCTGTGCATATCTATCTATCTATCTATCTATCTATCTATCTATCTCAGTGTACATCTATCTACCTTTCTCTGTGCATATCTATCTATCTCAGTTGGTCCACTCTAATGAGAATTATGACACTGTGTATCAAAGAGTATTTCCCTATTGAGACGTTTTGATATCTATCGTCTTCCATACTAACTCTAAACGAAAGATTTGTAAAAAAAATGACACATACCAGCTCTAAATGTGAAATGAAGTGTTTTCTTTAATCAGATTTTGAAATTCCTTTTTCCAGTTTGCTTCGTGCAGTAAAACAACAGATATGCATATATATTTATATAATGGTTGCTTACGTTTCGTTTACTTTAGTGCACCCTAAAGAACATCATCAAACATGGCTTCGTAAGAATTACAAAGAAGGAATTGTGTTTTGGGTAAAACTTGAAATCTGAAGATTACTATGTAAGCAAAATTGTTCATTTAAAAACTGTTACCAAAACTCCCCAAATAGGTTTCTTCAGTTTTCAAGTCAGTCTGGCTCGGGTTGCCTATTTAAATTTTTTTTGTTTTGTTCCTCTTTTCAAATTTGTGAGTCCAGTTTCAACAATATTTAAGTTTCTATGTGTTTGTAAGTCCAGTAGTGTCAATTGAAATGTTTTTCTTCAATTTTTTCAAATTTGAGAGGTACTTACAGAAGAATCACGTTCAAATTGATAACCCCTATTCTGTCTATGTATGTATGTATGTATGTATGTATGTATGTATCACACACCAGTGGTGCTAGACGGCTGAAAATATAAACATTCACTTTCATTATGTCTACAAAAAAGTCCTTCATAATGTGAGCTTTGCTAGATTGGTCCTACTTTGTGTCCACTTGTTTTGTTCTTTTGAAAATATGAACTTTTCAGTGATTACTGTCCAACAATAGGCGAGAGAGATTACTTATTCATTTATCACCCCCAACGTGTCATTCTGCCAAAATACGTTGGTGGTGTAAAAGTTCCTATTTCGTGATTAGCCCGACTTGTTTCCTATAATCCGTCAAAACTGTTGTTTAGAATGGCTTTTATGGTGGTGCTTATGACAAGAAAGGAGAGCCTTGATTTTAAACTAAGATTAATGGCCATACTCTCCGGACGTTTGACAACTTTTTGCTCACAGATCATTACGTCCACGCAATAAAATGTGTGTGAAGTGGTCTCTTAAAATTATTTGCTGGTAATAAATGAAAAAAAAAAATAGAAATAGAATATTTTCAACATCGCACATATTCTTTGGGAGACTGAAAAGAAAGATGGTTAAAAAAAATGTTCAAGATTATAAAGGACCAGTCAAAAACAGTTATTTCCTGCAGAAGGTCTAAATGGGGCAAAATTTTAATAAATCTATCGCTGCCTCTCCAATTGAAATAATGCCCCCCCCCCAACCCACCTAAAAAAATGTGCTGTTCTTATGAAAAAACGTGTGAAAGATTCCATTTATTATTAGGAATGGGGGAAAAACTCTGATCGCAGAGTGTTGTTTTGATAGCTTCAATTCTTTTCTTTTCACTCACCCGTAAATCAACCTCTCTCTCTCTTTCCCCCGTCTCTTTTTCTCTATATGTATATATAAATATATTCTATTTTGTTTCAAGTCATTAGAGACACGGTTTACGACATATTTACGCAATTTGTAGATGGTACCAAAATATATGATCATTCCAGTTAAGATTTTTATTGTAAACAAAGCATCCACGACAAATCGACGAAGAAAGCCTAGAATCGAAAGACATTTAAGATAAGATAGATGTCAGTTGACATACACGATGTGAAAAATGCAACGTTGGCGTGATTTTACCAAAAAGGGGAAAATGTCTGAACTCATTGGCATATAGTTATCTTAGTATAGGTAGATGGGTGGTTGCTGAAACTAGAAACCCCCAACAGAAACTGTCAACGTGGGTTTCTTCTAGTTTTGAACTATTCTAGCTGGCTATGTATGTATCATACGTACAGGCAGCACCATTGGAGCTAGAAGGTTGGGAATTTAAACATTTACAAATCGTAATGCCTAGAAAAAATATTTTTTCATCACTTCACCTCCTCTTTTTCGTTGAAAGTTGATCTACAATATGGGTTTATGCTAACTTAGTCCCTCTGACAGTGTTCACGCTCGCTTTTTGAATTCTGACATTTATAGTCATCACCACCCAACAAAAAGCGAGAGGAGTAACTTATTCATTAATCTCCCCTTTCTCCAATCCTTTAATTGACCATTCCCAACCCAACATTCTGCCAAAAGACATTGGGCATGAGACAGTTTCTGTTGAGTATTGAGCAAACCTTTTTACTTCATATACGAGTCAATGTAACGCAGAGCTTTTCATAGAATTAATGATTATCATTATATCTTATTTGAAGAGAGTCAGTTAATACCATGTTATTTCAAAACTACCAATTTGATTACTGTGGAAGGGAAATGGCTTGGATTGCTCAAAAGCCGGCATAACCAATTGATCCTTTACAGTTCATTTCTCACAGAAAGTATGTATGATGGTATCAATATTTATTATTCTGTTCCCAAATGGAACAGACAGATTTGATTAACTGTGCAGATGGAATAAAGTAAACTTGGAATATCGATGGTGTTATCTTCCTCTTACAAAGAAGCGCAGGCGGCATTTGGGAGATTGGCACGGTGGTTAGGGATGAAGGTTCGAGCCTTAGAAGTTCTAAAAAATCATATTTACTAACCTTAGTTTAGTATCGAACGTAGCCAAACGAAAGAAAGTCTTCATAGTTAAAATATTAAATCGATGGAATGTTAATTTTTAGTTATGTGAACGGCGTTACTTTTTTTTTATTCGCTGGTTTTTGGCACTGCCTTTTAAAAAAAAAACAAAAAAAAACCCCCCAAAACATTCCAGGGTAAATATCAATCACCACCACCGGTAAATGCTGTATTCGGGTTGATAAATTAAAAAGTGGGAAATAGGGGTGATCAATTAAGAAGTTACTTTTCCTGACTCTTGTTGGTCACTAAAAACGTCTGAATTATAATAAAAAAAATAAATAAATAAAACAAGGAGCGTATGTGTTCAAACTTTCAAGTTTCTCCAATGTAAAGTAAGGAATGTGCAACGTCTTGGTAGACACATAGATAGATACATGAATAGATATAAATAGATAGGTAGATATTCAGATGAGAATGAATTACCTAAAGCCAGCAACAGTGATTAAACCTGGTCTGCTGTGGGTAGCAGTGATTGAGAGGCGGAAATTATTCTTCATCAAATATCCGAAAACTAAGTGGAACAATTTTTACTTATCAAAGTGTGAATAAAACGCACAAACACCCACCCATAATTCTTGCCAAATCACTTTTCTCACTACGAATATTCTCCTGCAGGAGACGGTCCAAAAGAAATCATCAAAATCAAGAGATCACTGAGACCGGCAGGAAATTAAGTGGGGTGACCATTGACACAGGTTCAGGACAAATTGATGTCGCATCGCCCACGAATCTTGGGGAAGGTCTATGTCCAGCAACTGACGTCAAAAGGATAATGTCCATGATCTTTAAATAGTGACGCAACGCAAAACACAAAGACAAGGTTGCTGGTGACGAAAGAATAACTCTAAGTGCTTTTCTCAAAAGTTTCATTTTAATCAATCAAGAATATAGTCACTCATTTTCGTAAGTGGCAGCTTACGACGTAGTAAAACACTTGAAAATCAGCTTAAAATTGGATCGTTAAGGAAAGTAGCTTAGGATAAGTCAGGGTTTTTTCTTAGTAAAGAAAATTTCAGCATTTCTTTTATTAAATCTAATTTGTCCAGTCATTGGTGATTCTAATTTGGGTAGTAGCATTGCCGTCAGCAATCAGATTTTCTACATTATTGATTGCTCTGAACTATCCCGATAGTATAGAGTACCAACAAACTGACCATGGGTATCTAAGGGAAAGGGGTGTGAACATGGCATTTGACCTACACCCTGTGGATCACGTCTTAATTAGGGTAGGTGGGTTGGTACCTTTAGTCAATGATAATAATCATCATCATCCTTTTAGTGTCCGTTGTGCGACGTGGACCTTCCCTAGGATTCACGAGACATCTTTATCATGGACGTCGTGGAGCCAGTACTACGTGTATTTGTTTAGTTCGTCACGACATTTTACAGTCAATCATCATCATCATCATCATCATCATCTGCCGGCCACAGTTTTTCATATGATCTCTGGGGATCCACGTGAGAGGAGTGATGTTCAGCGGCTCTCTGTCATTTTTGCAACACGATCTGCCCATTGCAATTTGAGTTTTCTGACTGATTCTCTGATGAGTCAGAGATATCATAGAATCCATAGAAAACTCAAATGGCAATGGGTAAGCTTTTTAGCAAGAATGACTGACAACTGCTGTTTTTCTCTAATATAATGTGCTGTCCTGCGATATCACTATGTGATGTCGCATGGTTCTCAGTTCAATGGTCAATCGTTTGATAAGGTCCTATGTTTCAGCTTGTTGGTAGCAGGGTTCCTGCAAAGATACCCCCCTGGGAATATAACCTCCCCCACCCGCTCCCAACCTTGAAATATAAGCTAGAATGATCTGGTCAAAACATTATGCCAATATCAAAGACAGGAAGAAGATATTAGTGTCTTCTAACAAACATCAAAATTATGTTAATGATACCAATGTGATGTTGTACGATTTGAAACCATGCAACTACACAATAGACATGGCTCCTGATATACCATGGCCAACTTCAGACGTCTGGGAACGAACTTTGGAAAAAGAACACTTATAAGCCTGAAAATTTTAAGTGTTTAATGAAAGATAAATTCAATGTTTAAACACAAGTGCTCATCTTGAATTTCGACTTGATTCAGTTTGTTGCGAGCGTTGCCTTGCAAGGAAAATTCCGATTAAGCATTAAACAATCTTCTCCTGATTGGCCAGTCCATAGAAATCTGATTTTTTTTCCTACAACGCTAGCTTCATGTCGGCAATTAAACAGAAGAAGTGGGAAGCTCTGCTTCTCTTAGCATAACTGTTCTAACATTTCTCGAAACTGCTAGCTTCATGTCAGTCGTTAAACAGAAACAGGGTCTAGTTTCTATAAATTAAATCCCTTGACTTTCGCTTGTTATCAATTATTAATAATGGTTACACAAGTATTTCATTCAAAATTGTTTTACATTACAACTATGGCAGGCTGCTCCCTACAACATGGAGTCTGTTTACT
>OY735229.1:15516342-15531342 GCA_963457665.1 Thysanoteuthis rhombus | reverse complement strand
AAATTGTTGAAAATCAATTAGTTAATAAAATAGATATTGGCTCTCTGGTGTCAATTCACAGGTAACCAAGTCATTATCTGGTATATATATATATCTCTCTTATATATATATATATATATATATATATATATATATATATATATATATATATATATATATATATATATATATATATATATATATATATATATACGGTACAAATCAGAGATGCAATATATCATAATATAATTCAATGCAATATCTAATGTATGATGTATCTATTTCAGAGATTGCTCGATACATTCAACTTAAGTTGGTTCAGAGTAAAGCTTAAAATATAATGGAATGAGGATTTGAAACACTCACGTATATATATATATATATATATATATATATATATATATATATATATATATATATATATATATATATATATATATATATATATATATATATATATTCGATGTGGTCTATGACATGAAGATTTCTTTGTCTATTTTAAATCTCCTGGGTATAATGAATCTTTAGTCTGTGGATCAGCTTATAGCCAAAGGATGATATCAGACTGAATACGTATGTATAGATGGTGGGACTTTTGTAACTTATATCTATGGCAATAAATCGATTAAGACACATGACATTCTCATGTTGCATGCCGGTCGACATAAACTGCTTAAGGTAATGAGCCGATTCCCAAGACTTTCGAGATGAATATAATAAAAAATATAATTCTATCAAAAAGATCTTGTAGAAATATCTAGATTCTTGTGAATTCTGATGCTATTTATGAACCAGCCGAAATAAGGCCCCCCAAAATCAAAAAAGCTTTCCCCAAAAAATTGAAGGGAAAAAATCTCTTTTGGAGGGGTCCAGTGGAATACTGGAGCCATTTTTCAAATCTGTAGACCAAACAGTATGGTTAGGAGCACTTAGATACACAAACATATGAACAAACACACCAATAAACACACAGGATAGAACACTTAACCACCTTTGATGGTTACGATGGTTCAATAATAGTTGAGAAAGGAAAAACTCTTGACACGTTGAGACAACTTATACCGAATAAATATTTTTCAAAACAATTCCAGTAAGTGAACGTCTTAGGTTCGAATTGACCATATGGCATAAAGTTTTCAATATTACAAGACCTGTGATTACTTTTCTGTTTTATGATATATATATATATATATATATATATATATATATATATATATATATATATATATATATATATATGAATGTATGTATATATATATATATACATATATATATATATATATATATATATATATAAATATATATATATATATATAAATATATTTGTATATATATATATATATATATATATATATAGATAGATAGATATAGATATATATAGAGAGAGAGACAGACAGACAGACAGACAGACAGACAGAGATACCAACCATATAATGACTTGGTTACCTGTGAATTGACACCAGAGAGCAAAAATCTTCTTTATTAACCTATGGATTTTCAACAACTTAAACATCCTAATGTCAAGTTTCTCTTAAAAAGTTAAAAAACTCAAACCCAAACATTTATTTCATTCACTTTGACAATTCTTTTGTTTCATTTCAGTTTAAAACGTTAAGTGATTCTGTGACGTTTTTTTTTTCAAACTCAAATATATATATACATATATATATATATATATATATATATATATACTCACACTTATTTAAAACATTTTTACTATGGAGATTTTGTGGATTTTACAAACGTTGTCACCATACAATATTTCCCTACAATAATTCTGAGTACTATTTTCTCCATCTTAGTTTTTGTTGCTTTTAACTGGGGATGCCGATGTAGTTGTTGTCTATCAAATTTGTGAGTTCAGTTTTGACAATATTTTGACTTAAAAAGAAAAATGATCACGTTTTATTGTCAAGTTTTGCCAATTGATTTTTTTCTGTCATTGTTTATTTTCCCAATTCATTTAGTTTAGTGTAAACAATATTCAGAATTTAAAAGAATTATGTTTTAAAGTTCAATTCTGCCAATTCAGATGTTTTTTTTTCAGTTTTTCAAATTTGAGTATCCAGTTTTGACAATATTTAGATTAAAAGAAATAAAAAAACACGTTTTAAAATTCAGCTTTGCCGAGTGAGATGGGTTTGTTTTTCAATTTTTCAAATTTGAGTATCGAGTGTTGTCAATGTTTAGATTAGAAAACAAAAAAAAAAACAAACAAACAAAACAAAACATGTTTTAGAATTAAGTGTTGCCGATTGAGATGTTATTTTTTAAATTTTTTAAATTTGAGTATCCAGTGTTGACAATATTTAGATTAAAAAACGAACATATTTTAAAATTAAGTTTTACCGAGTGAGATGTTTTTCCCAAATTTTTCGAATTCGAAAATGACTTCCAGAATCGAAAAATTGAAAAATCTCATCGAAATTGACAAACCTGCTTACCATCCAATGTTTCCCTAACTTCTCAGGGTTATTGTGCGCAAAAATCTTTCGTCGAGCTAATTGATTCCCTGCGACAAAAGTATGTGCACACGCATGAATTCGACATAGCGAATCTAAATTTTATCCACAAAACTCAGTAAGCTGTGTACATAATTTGAAATCTTTTGATCATTGATTTCCTTCGTGCGCTGGTTGGAAAACCTACGGGGAATAATTTTTTCATTGTCATTCTATGATCATTAGTGAATATCGCGGATCGGAAAGAAAGAATTAGCTCTCGGCGAGACTCGATCTCGGCGTTCTTTTTACCTAAGTCTATCTTACCGTGAAAGCGGCTCTAAGTGATTGAACCTCGGGAGCTAACAATTGGCAGAAGATCAAACATACAAATTATTTATTTATTTATCGGCCTCGATTGCTTGACGTCATCATATTTCTCAGTTTATTGTTTTGATGAAAATAGCGTATTTAAACAATAACATCAAAAGATATGTCGGCGCCGGGTGATCAGGGAATAAGAAATAAGTTCATATCGATAGATTTGATTTGGCAACCATTACCTCCCGTAGCTCAAAAAGTTCAGGGTGTCTAAGTATCCTCTTATATCCATACAAAGATGCGCAGTATCTAGATACACTGGTACATCTTATAGCAGAAGACTCTTATAACGTATTTTCACTTAGAGAAAAGCCCTAACTACCAGAAAAATAATCTCTTTGCTAATTATTTTCAGTTAACGAGTAATAAAAACTGCAAAATTCCATATAATTATCCTGAATCATCTAGATTTCGATTATTATTATCTACACTCATGTCTAAGATGTAAAGGCTCATTTTCAAACAGATATGCAGACGATCATTTGGTGAATTATAAAAATATTATTTATTCATCTATTACATTATTTTCATGCTTACTTTTTATGTATAAATCCTTTAGAAAGTAATCAGTGCATTATAAATGATTCGCAAGGTTATTATTAGGGATTTAGGGGTCCAACTTTTTTTATTAGGAACGAATTACTGGAACCTAATCGATTAAATCATTCACTTAACAAAGTTTTATCTAACGAGAGATTTCGTGGAACGGGTTGTCCTCGTTAAGAGAAATACCCCCCTCTCTCTCTTTCTCTCTCTCTCTCTCTCTCTCTCTCTCTCTCTATATATATATATATATATATATATATATATAAATATATATATAGATAGATAGCTAGATAGCTAGATAGATAGATGTATAGATATATGTTTGTGTGTGTGTGTGTGAGCATCTGTCTGTGTGTGTGTGAGCGTATATTTATGAATGAAAATTATGAATTGCGTTATATGATATACAAAATTATTTGAAATGATCTCCCGTCGTTATATGGTTTATACATCATTCAATCTAGACAACGTGAATAGAATAAACAATTCAAGAATTTTCTTCAATTGTTTATCCCACTCATCTTTTCCTGATAAGTTTGTAATGATTCATTTTGTCAGACAAAATATATCCATTTCTTGATTCATATTCGCTGCGTTGAAAGAGACGAATTGATTGAGAATAAACGAGATGAGAATTTGGATTGGAAGCAGTTATTTGGGCTTTACATTACTGACGGAATTTTAGTTAAATGGTTAGAGCATCGCTACGTTGAAGCAGCTTCCCCATCGGTGGTATGTTCGATCCCTGCGGCAGCCCCATTTTATGTAATTGTTTATTCTATTTACGTTGCTTAAATTGAGTGATATATCAACTGTGTAACAATTGGAGATCATTTCAAATAAACTTCTATATAATATAACTCAATTTATTATTCATTTTGTCGGATAAAATATGTCCATTTATGTCGATAAATACATAACTTTCACGTTTTAAAAGACGAACACCCAGAGAATAAACGAGACAAGAATTCGGGTTGAAAGCAATTATTCGGCTTTTACATTACCAACAGCGGTTTAGCTCGAACATGAGAGCATTGCTGCGTTGAAACGGCTACCTTATTGGTGGCAGGTCTGTTTCCTGCTGCAGCCTCATTTTCTTCAAATGTTCTTTATATTCATGCTGTCTAAATTGAGCGATATATTAAGCGAATAACGACAGGAAATCCATTTCTCATACATACATATATATATATATATATATATATATATATATATATATATATATATATATATATATTTATATATGATATAAGATATCTATTAGGTGTTTGTCATCATTTCGTTCTCACACTCTCTTCAGCAACTGGCAATAAAAACAAAACATATTGCTGGTCACTGAAGAGTGCGTAAGGCACGAATATTGACATACACCAGGTATATATCCTTGTACAATTTATGTATTGATCTTCGTATTTGCTTTGATAAATATGTTTAATATCATAAAAATTCTCACAAATTACAAAAACCACCACGAACTATATATATATATATATATATATATGTGTGTGTGTGTGTGTGTGAGTGCGTGTGTGTGTGTGTGTGTGAGTGCATGTGTGTGTGTGTGTGTAAGTGTGTTTCCGTGTCAGTGTATATGTATATGTGAGTATGTATGAGTGTGTGTGTACGTGTAAACGTAATTTTTTCCTGAAATACTTCAAGTACGAATACTGTTGGGCAGAAGCCGTAAAGAAACCTTTCAAGAGTCTTAGTATGTGTTTCCAGGATCAAAAATTTGAATTTCTTTACCAAAATGCGGAGTGAAGTTTTGCTTCAAATCATAAGATTCAAATCAGATGAGAAATCTAGGAGTAGAAGTCAATAATTTAGCAAATAATTTTTATTGGAAAGAAAATGGTCTCAGAAAGAGCAAAAATGTATTGTTGTTTTTTTCTATCGATTCTTTTTTTTTTTTATCGTTTAAGCAGTTATGAAATACCTGGAGTTATTTATCCGAAAAAAACAAATGAATAGACGTAAAAAAACCAAATCGTCTTTATAATTTAATATGGAACGAAACAATTTCTAGTTGAATCAATAATTTCAGTCAGTTTTGGAATCCATTTTGAAATAGGAGACAGCATAGAGAAAATTCACTTGAGAAATAAGTGGCATGAGATATTTTAGATATAAGGTTAGGCTACAAAAGTTAGGCATAAGTACATTGTTTAAGAGAAAGGCAAGTGGAGATTTAATTGAAACCTTCAAGATGATAAATGGTTTTACAAATCACGGAATTTTAATGTTTAATAAGTCAGATATAACGTGAAATCTACTAGCTAGGTGTACAATACAAACAAATTCGCAAAAATAAATTTATTACCATCTCATGTAAAAATAGTACAAGTATGGATGATTTTAAAGATAACTTTAGATCATATAAATTTAAATCCTAAAGGATTGAAAATATATCGAAAAAAGTAATTTTGTGGTTATCAGCTGAAATATGTAGCAGAATTTAGGAAAAATAAATCGATAAAATATACCTGTTAAACTTTCCTCCGTACAGGTAAGATTGTAAAATAACCTTATTAAGTTTCATACATTTTTATAACTTGAATGAATGTACATTTTAATGTTAAATAAGTATTTCAAATGTAGACTGTTCAAGGAAATACCCGTTGAGGCATTGTATTTAATGGTAATGAAGATTGATTGATCTTTTAGGAATGTTTTCAAATTTCTCCTAATGGTTTTTATAATCATAGCTTTGTTCCTTATAAAACTCTTTATGAAATGCTATCATCTTGAGAATCTTAATGTAATTCGATTTCAAGCGAACGTAGACGTCTTATTTGGAGACATAAATTAATGAGCCTCTCATTTGGGGAGAACATTATTTCATACAGAAGCAGCATCTGTTTTTTGTTCTCGGCTAACGGCTTCTGCAACTTTTAATGAATTACAAATGAAAAAAAATAATTCATTCCCAAGGGAAATTACTCCTGATTGAAATTATATCCTTCAAACTAAGAATCACTTTAGGTTTGCAAGCTTTCAGCAGGGCAAACTCAACCTTCCAGAACAATGGAATCATGCAAGTGCTAAAAAGAAGGATATACAACCAATTTATCCTCCCGATAGTCACCTATGGAGCTGGAACATGGAAAAAAACAAAAATATTCACCTTATAACTGAAAACCATGCAACGAGCTCATTAGAGATTCATGAGCAGCATCACATGGAGAGACCACAAAAGAGCATAATATATTAGAAAAGAAATTGGAGTCTGGGATATGATAGAATCCGTGAGAAAATTTCAATGGCAATGGGCTGGTCGAGTAGCAAGAATGTCAAACAACCTCTGGACATCACGACTAACACCGTGGACCTCCAGCAATTACATGCAAAACCAGGGCCAACAAACTATAAGATGGTTGGAAGAACTAGATAAGATCAGAAAGTGGTGGCTCCGTGACGCCCACATTAGAGAGGTCTGACGAATCATAGGGAAGGCGTATGTAAAATGGACGCTAAAAGGCAGATGATGACGAACTATTCCATTGAACAACTGTTGCCATAAAAGGTAGTGAAGGGTTTTATCCCTTCTATACGTACCATTGTAAGTTTGTTTATACCCTTGTGCACTTCTAGACTACATGCTTGAAAATTGGCAGCAGTGCTCCACTAAAACTTTTTCAAAATGTTTTTTTAATTGATGGTAGAATAGCTTTTTAAAAAAACCCTTTTCTGGGCCGTATTTTGACAGGTTTATTCATAGCATCTAAATTCTCCTGCATTTCTTTACTGATTTCCAGTAGAAAAAAAACAATGATGTCATAAAAAATAATTTTATCCGACCATATTTATTCTTCGATTAATTTTCTTTTATGCAACTTCAAAATTTTACTCTAGCGCTGTTCATTTATTGACTATGATTTTCAAAAATTCTTTTCATCGAAGGGTTCCACTGTTAATACAAGCGGTCCATGAGTATAAGAATAGTACAATAGAGCAAGATTTCAAATTTCTATGAATTTCGGCTGTGACGATTCAGGGTGCATTTGGAAACAATTTCCTTTAATATGTAACTTTTCAGGGAATATTCATCTTCACTTTTCATTATTAAGGTTTACATTATTTCAAAGCATAAATTTTGGGGTATCAGTTTGAGCAAAACTTTGACCAGAGCAAAATTTGTGATAAATTGTTGATGATGTTAAGTTTCTGTCTTCTAAATTACCAAACCAGTATTCTATCTATCTATCTATCTATCTATCTATCTATCTATATATATATATATATATATATATATATATAAATGTGTATATATATATATATATATATATATATATATCGAAGAAATGCAGAAACTCTATATGTGAAGATGATTTCATGCGAAACCGTTGTAATGAATGTAATGAATAAAACAACAGGATTTTTCGTTTGCTAATATATATTGTTTCTATCGACGTTGTATTCATGCATGCAACAGTATTGATCATTTTGACATACCTAAGTATATGATCCAAACTGCTGATTACAGGCCATTTTTAGAAAACAGACTCGTCTCCAAGGATATACGATGATTCGATTTCAATTGAATATCATATTATCACGTAAGTAAATTTAACATATATAGAATCGATTTAGGAAAAAATTATATAATTAAAAAACTACAATTATTCAAGTAGAAAGTTCTGGGAAATCTTCATATTTATATACGATGTATTTTTTCCAAAATTTAAACGAATTATACATCTTGAAAAATGATCTCACAATATTGAAGATCAATATCTGCAGGTTCAATTAATTAAGAAGTTGAGTCGGCATGAGATTAGATATCAAAATTAGTTTAAAATTACATTATGTAAGGTAGTCACAAAGTCAATATTTAAGATTGCTTCTACAAATCTAAAATTGTACCGGAAAATCCAAGATTGGCGTGGAGGTGTTATTTTCAAGAAACACTTTTTCCGAAATGTGTTTTTGTCTCAATAAGAACAGCAAACATTTGCATTTATATTGTGGATAGAATTTTAGAGGTCTGATGAATGCGTTACAAAGTAAAAGATACCATAAGAATGAATATAATTTTACGAAATCTGTAAAGAAAACCGTATCGATTTATCAGCCAATACTTCCAGACAAATAACTTTTGTAGTTGAATGTTAGAAACCCTCAAACAAAACTGTCACCGAAATTATTAACATAGATTTCTTTAGTTTTTGGGTTGGTCTGGCTGGCTATGTATAAATGTTTCGCGCTTGTAGGACGCACCAATGGGAATAGATGACATACACTTCAGACAATTATACCGTATTATGTCTGCAAAAACATTTTTTTGCGTTTTGAAAATCCCCGTCCCTTAATTGAATTTTTAGTGAGGGTTCAATTTACAATGTACGTTCATGCTAAACTGATCCATTGGTTTGTGTACGGTAACATTCACACATTCGTTTTTCTTGTTTTTTTTTTCACATCCTGATGTTTAGTGATCACCACCCAACAAAAGGCAAAAGATGTAATTAATTCATTGATCACCCCCTTTCCCATCCTTTTTTTTATTAACAAAAACAGCATGCTACCAAAAAGAATGTGGAAAAACTCTGTTTACTAGCATCTAATTCGGATGGTACTCCTGAAGAAGGTTGTAGAATTGATCGACCGAAATGACGTGTGAACAAACGCAAACAACAAGAAGTGTTACGTAGGAATGAAACTTCAAGGTATTCAAAAAGGAAGAGCGGATACAGATTTTTAAAAACATAGGCATATATTTTTATTTGGTACAGTTCCAAGTGGCGCCTGTAGAACGGATAGAGGGAGTAATGTCGTAGACAACAGATAAGCACACGGGAGCCGTCCTTGTGTCTTGTGGTCTGTGATCACCGGAAATCTGATTTCCCCAAGACGGCAATTATAACTTTCTTATAGGGGGTCAACGCCCACACATTTGGCAGATCAACCCACGCTTTTTGGTGTCTCTACCCGCATCCACCTGCGCTTTTTAACGTATCTGCTCATATCTACCTACACTTTTTAATGTGTCCGCCCACATTCCCCAACGTTTTTGGGTGTCCCCGCCTACATCTACCTACGCTTTTTAATGTATCCGTCCACATCAATATACGCTTCTTGGTGTCTCTGCCCATACCCACTTAGAGTATTTTGTGTCTTCGCTCACATGTATTCACGATTTTTTAATGTATCCGCCCCCCCCAACGCTCTTTGGTATCTCTGCCCACATCTCCCAACGCTTTTGGGTGTCTCTGCCCACATCCCCTAACGCTCATTGGTGTCTCTGCCCACATCCACCTAGGCTATTTGGTGTCTCCGCTCACATGTACTCACACTTTTTAATGTGTCCGCCCACACACCCCAACGCCCTTTGGTGTCTCTGCCCACATCCACCTATGCTTTTTAATGTATCTGCCCACATCCACCTACGTTTTTTGGTGTATCCGCCCACATGTACTGACACTTTTTGATGTATCTGCCCATGCAGATGTTGCTCCTTCGGGTAAAAAACTCCTTTTGTTTTTCTGGCTTTTCATTCAAGAAAGCGGAAGTAGCATGTCCTTTTGTCAAATCACTCGTCAGGATGTTTCCCCTCAACAGTAGTCATGGAAGTATCCCAAAGAATTATTTTCTGTATTTGCACATCATGTTTATCGTTATTAGTGGACACTGGATATAAGATCGATCCTTTGACCTTTGCTTCCGCTTTTCAACATAAGGAGTTCAACCGTCTGGAAAACCCTTTGAATGTTGATCGTCCTTCTTAAAACTATAGACACTATCTCAATACTAGTTAATTCCCGTGAGAGATTCTTGGATATATTTAAATATCAATCACTACTGGACTATGATCCTCCATTTCTGACTACTATATTCCTTTTTTCTTGATTTAAAAGAAACCGTTGCGTCAGTGAGTAAACAGTGCGAATGAAGAATAAAAAAAATAGACTCAAACTCATGTCCCTTCAAGTAAAGGGAAACCTGGTTGAGTAAATTATAAGAAAGGAAAAAACATTTGAGTCCCTTCAGTGGAAGTGTCTCTTATTTCAAAAGGAGGGTATGAGCTATTTTTTTCATCAGCGAAATTCTCAAGTACAGGAGTCCATAGTCAGAGAATGAGAACGGAGAAGATCACACTGTTCATTATATGAGTTGGTAAAACCTCCATCATTCTCCATTAGTGTATATTAATGCACGGAAACCATTTAAATTCTACGTACGTGGTTTGAAAATTCATGAATCAGGAAAGATAGAATACAACATGCTTAAATGTAAAATGTCACTTCCATAAAGTCTTACATGGAATCTTGAAATATATTTAAATGAGATAACATGTTCATGATGATTTTTCAAGTGAAGAAGCATGTAAGAAAGTTCCAGTATCTAGCTCAAAATTCGTATGAAATATTGATGAAATACCACCAGAATTTATACACTTGACCTGATTCAAAAGTATGTCTTTTAATGACTTTTTCGTGTAGTTGGGTTCCAGTTTGAAAACTGATATTTAAAAAAAAATCGATTTTCCAGATTTATTATCTAACATGCTTTATCAAACTCTAAAGAAGAAGAGTATATCACTTAGCCTGTTCTACCACCGAATTAAAATTCTCTGACGTTTGAATCCGTAATTAAAACTATATTTCATTTTTATCCAAAACAAATTTGTAGGCGTAGGTTGCAGGCTAAACTCACGTACATCAGCTGTATCATCTAATATAAATCAGGCAACATATTGGAATAGATGTATATTTATGCAGCTATTTTTAGATTACTACTCTCTTTGATGCTATTTTCCGGCAATCATATAAAAGATTAATAATACTCTTTGAAAAGAACCAAAAGCGACCGTCCGGAACATGAAAGAATTCAATCCCATATCCCGAGAATAGCAGCCCGAGAATAAAACTAATAAAACGGTGTGTCTTAAACGCCTAAGCCTGAAGGCATGCAACATATATTCCATGTGGTTATTCCAGGTTTTAACCAAATGATTATGGGGACGGCAGTTGGTGAATCTGTCATCACAATATTGCACAACACAATCTAGAGATATAAGATTTGATCTGTTAGAGGTGTAACGATATAACGATTAAGTTGCCGGCTGTCGTGGTTGGTGTTGAATTCTCACAGAAATCTTTATTTGCCTAGAAACAGATCTAGTAACTCACTCAATAGGACTGTCATGTTACCAACTCCTTTTGGTATTGGAGAAAGTGACCATCAATGAATGAATTACTTCTCTCTGAAAAAAAAAAGTCGTGAAAACTGCTGGTTACAAACTAAGGGACCAATTTAGCATAAATTTGTACAGTGAATTGAATCCCCCCCCACTAAAAATCGATTTGAGGACAGGGCAGTTTACATAAAACAAAAGAGTTTTTTCTAACATAAGAAATAAGTGTTTGAACTTCCAACACACTAGCTTCAAGTGCACGAAAGAAAATGTTTTTTCAAGACATAAAAGTAAATGTTTAAATTTTCACCCCCCTCTTTCTCCTTCCCTGTCTCACTCTCTCTCTCTCTCTCTCCCTATATATATATATATCTATATATATCTATATCTATATATATATATATATATATATATATATATATATATATATATATATATATATATATATATGTATATTGTCGACATCAATATGTTTCATCAGATTTTAAGTAGGTCTTGTGGACTGGCTATATTAATTCTGACATTGCCTAATAGAAGTTTTGATCTGATGGAAACCTTTATTTTCTGAAAAACTCGAAAAGAATAGACACATTCTGAATTCTAATACAATCTTGTGAGACGATCGTTGAAATGAAATGAAAGTCATTCATTTGGATTGAAGTCATGACATCCTAAATATTTCGTCTGCGAGCTCGATGCTAAACAACAAATGATAGACAGAAAAACAAGTTCAAAGCCAGCGACGTTGTGTGTATAATTTTTGACACGATTTGATGACATAAATGTGATAAAACTATTTGTTTCAAGTTAATGTTTGGAGTTGATCCCCGACGTCCAAAACGAAAATGAATAATCATTGCAACAGAAATAAAACAAAATGTCGACCAAAATGCAATATGATTCGTCGGGAAATGAAAAAGTTCTAACTACAGGTCTGCTTAGTCAATCAACAGAAACAGTCATGCAACCGATGTCTTTTCGTAGCATGCCGTGTTGGGAATGATCTATTAAAAATTTGAATAAAAGGTGATCAACGAATCACTTTTTGGGGGTAGTGATTTCCAAAAAAAACTCAATTAAAAAAAAAAAAACACGGGCAGACACAAACTAAGAAACCAATTGAGCATAAACCTACATTGCAAATTGAGCCACTCTCGCTGAAAATATACTGCAGAAGGGAATTTTGAACATTAAGAAAATAAAAGAAGCCCATGTTGACAGTTTTGGGTCACCGTTTTCTAAAATACATATGTGTATATGTTAGTTATAAACACTGTATAATCTGCTTCCTTTCATCTAACTCTTTCACTATCTTATCTTCTCATATATATATATATATATATATATATATATATATATATATATATATATATAAATATATATATATATATATATATATATATATATATACATATTTAAGAAAAGTATAAAAAAAAGAAAGCAAAACTTTTTAGCTATGATTTTTTAGGTATAGTGGTTTTTAATTAGTCTTAATCGGTTTCGTGCATGTCTTTAGTAGACTGATGTGATTCTGTTTCTAATTGCTTCCTCACCTCCTTTACCTCTCTTCTTGAAGGGAGTTCCAGTATCGACCCCCCCTCTTCCCAAACAACTGAAATTTCATTC
This sequence comes from Thysanoteuthis rhombus, assembly GCA_963457665.1. Lineage (NCBI taxonomy): Eukaryota > Metazoa > Mollusca > Cephalopoda > Oegopsida > Thysanoteuthidae > Thysanoteuthis > Thysanoteuthis major. The sequence goes on along the minus strand of OY735229.1, from coordinate 15,518,235 downwards.
CACCAATGGAATTTGAATCCAAATCAAGATTAATGTACAAATGACGTCAATTCAACCCCTTCTATTGGTCAGTGGAAAATAATGACTAGAAACAGAATCACATCAGCCTTCTGAACACAGGTACTGTACCTGTTAAGGCTAATTAAAAAGTATTATACCTAAAAAGCATGATTAAAAAGTTTGACTCTCTTTATTTACACTTTTAAAAAATTCATTCAACCCTTATCATGGGATTTATCTACCTATTTTCATATATATATATATATATATATATATATATATATATATATATATATATATATATATATATATATATATATATATATATATGTAATCTAATGTTGTCCGTCAGTGTATTTGGCATACATATCAATGAATCAATAGTAAGGTTTAAAAGTTTAAAAAAAAGAAAGCTTTGTATATATAAAAAAAAAAGTGGGGTCTGCATCCTAAATGATGATGATAAAAATTACAAATTTATCTGTACTTGACTTCTAAATAGCGGAAACATTACGTTCTTTTCAGATGTATTGAATTATTGCACCTGTCCACAAGAAATAGTTTCGAGATCCCATTTATGACCCTACGTACGTTTTCAGCTAGCGTGTAGATATTCTCTTCTGCTTGAGTCAGAACCTTTTTATTGTCATCGTCAGAAAAATTTGATTGCAAAAACAGTGATGACTTACAATATCTGAGCCCTTCTAAAGGTTCAATGATCGACTCTTAGATTCATAAACCGCTTGTAACCGTTGTAGAACTCTCCAATGAATAGGATGAAAAAGATCGTACTTTTTGTGAATTGAATGAGAAACGAAAAGCATCTGTTAAATAATGCATCCACCATCAGTGAGCGAGGGAGAAGGAGGAAGAAAAGCAAGTAGTCTTCCTTTAAGTCGATTGATTCTCATACTTGTAAAATATTACGATATTGAAAAAGGATAAATGTACCCTGATACTACTATATACACTATAATATAGTAACATTTCTTTATACTATTATACATAATGAATGTGAAAGGCCATTTTGGCAGTTTTTTGGCCATTGTTGACTTTTTAAAAATACAAAGATACAAACATAGGGCATTCTTTCATACCATCATTAGCAGTTGGTAAACGAGTTGATCGGAATCATCATCATCATCATTCTTTCAACGCCTGTCGTTTAACATAGACTTTCCCCAGGATTCGCCACACTTCTCTATCATGGGCGTCGCAGAGCCAGTACTTTCTGAATTTGTCTTGCTCGTCTGTCCATCTAATATTCTACTGGCTTCGGTTGCGCATGTGATTTTGGGGGATTCATATCCTGAGTCGCGATGTCCATCGATTGTCCGCCATTCTTGCAACATGGCCAGCCCACTGCAATTTGAGATTTTTAACATGAACTTCAGCAAGACGAAAATCATCAGGGACATTATAGGATCCATTAAATATTGATCGGAATAGTGTTCTTCTAATGATGTCAAACCTATTAATGACAACTAACGTAACTGGGACCGTTTCATCGTAGAGCGTGTAATAGAGATGTGTAGATAAACCTGAAAATTAAAAAAAAATCTTTGTGAATTTCTGAGGGGGGAGGTAAGTTTCATCAGCTGTTATTCCCTTAGTATAACAATTAATTTATCAAACATGAATTCCAGAGTTAATACCGCATTGCAGATAAAAGTAATTCGGAATACATTTGTCGCAGTTGTATTTTATGGTGCACAACAAGAGAGCAAATGTCAGTCGTGAGTGAGTGCAAATGTTGTGGCCCAGGGCTCCAAGATTTGCGAGAGATATAAGATCGAGCAATAATGGAAGGAAGCCCTCATTGCTGACCCCTGCTCACGTTCAGCCTCACGTCCATCGCTCATTCAGTTTGTTCGTGTAACGAAAGGAGCCAAC
>OY735229.1:15501342-15513842 GCA_963457665.1 Thysanoteuthis rhombus | reverse complement strand
GTGTTGTATAACTTTCTATTATTTATCAGCTAGTATCAAGCAAACAAGATAAGTTATAATGAAGTGTTTTCTGTATGATGTCGGTGTTATCAATATAGACTTTCGAATTTTGAAACTTATATCTAAAATCCAGGGTATGATTTGTATTACCATATCTTTTTAATATATAACCAGCGGGCAGTGTTCTTGTAAAATCTGCAATACCCATTTCAGAAAATGATATGGAAGTTATTGTGCCATGGAAATATTTCAATCTTATGTCTACAGCAAACAGTCGCACTGCAGAATCACAGAATTAAATCGACCAACGTATTTTGGCTGTATGTTGCGTTGGGGGTGATGAATCAAAACTTGGTGAAAGGGGTTATCAATGAAAAGTTTGTTCTCTTACCTTTTGTTGGATAGTGATCAGTAAAATGTCTGAAATTAGAATTAAAATCATGCAATAACACTGCCGGACATAAAAGACCGATTTAGCAAAATCTAACATTGTAATCTGATCCCCTCACTAAAAGTCTATCGGAGGAATTTGGGAAATCTAAAAACTAACCAGACGTTTTCTAGACATAATAAGGAGGAAATGGTTGAATTTTAATTCCTCTAGCTCCTATCACGTTCTCCGTGCCGGTAATACATACATACACGTACATGATAGCCAGCCAGTAAGATCCTCGTGAAAACTGAAGAAACCTATGCTCATGTTGACTAAGTTGATGTTATCATTTTTTTTTGGATATTTTTTTTTGGATAATGAACTTGAGTTTTTTTTTGTCTGAATCAAAAACTTCAGTGAAATCATCTTCGATCGTAATTGTAGATTTAGATCGCTGAGTTTATTGGTTTCATGAAAACGTTGATCTTTAAAACAAAAAAAGAACCCAGTTGGAATCTCAACATTTTTGAACGCATAAGCTCTCGAGTAAAAATCAAGGATTGAAAGATACGAGAAAGAATGTGGTGTTACTGATGCACTTCGTGTAGATTATGGTAATTTGCTTTTTCGTCATCTCCTTGTAACACCAACTAATCTGATGTACTAAATGACTGATACTGCTGTCTTCAAAACTGTTAGTTTCAAGAAAACGTTGATTGGAATAATTTAGTTCCTCTTTTTTATGTCAATTAAATATGAGATGTATTTAATTTCATGCCCAGAAAAGAATGGCACAACCACTTTGAATGGTGACATCCAAAAACATACAACAAATCCAAACAAAAAAAAAGCGAGACGGCGCTCGAAATACGAATGGCCGAAAAAAAAAATTCAAACACTCCTGAATGGTGATGACGGGAAGTTAGTAACAACACTGGTCTCCATGGAAGTGAAGATAAAAAACAATTATGTCCCGAAAATAACAAAACAATTCTTAGCAAGAAATTTTGAAACGTTTGTTATTCGGATGGCGTTGGTTAACAATGCCGAAATATCACCAATGAAAACAAAATGGATGAAGTAGTACGTTCACCGAAAAAAAAAAAATACATTCATTATTAACGTGCAACTAAAAGTGTCGCCAAGACAAAATAAACTTCTACAAAAGCCTCAACTTCAAGTTACAAACAATTAACTTTATCTTTAATACACAGAATGATAGTAAAGAAACATGTCTTGACTTGGAGTAGACAAACGAGCTAAATTAAGAGATGGAGAGTCATGAAAAACTTTCAAAATCCGCGGATAAGGGAAGTTCTCTGAAAGGGAAAACGCGGATAAGGGAGCTATGAGAAGGGAAATATTAATTATATTAAAAAAAAAACGATTTCAATCAATCATCTCATGCTTATGAACGCCAATGATGTGCAATTCTTCTGTGTTCTTTTATTATGTCACTTCTATCATATATTATATTTTATTCGAGAACATCACCCGTAAGATATGATAGCCTAAAGCTATTTTATTACGCAATTATGGTTTTAGATAATTTAAGTATCTTATTCGAAGTCTCAACTCATCTCAAGCAGTTTTAATGTTTGGTGATCAGACATGAAGTCCTAATTAGACTAAATACAAAGATTTTGATCCGGGAGGCGTTGGGAGAATTGAGTAGAAGTTTTTGGTCTCCTGTTGATTATCTTACTCTTAACAAGATCCTCTCGTGATTCATTCATTCTCACAACATTCCTTCGTGACTCATTCATTCTCACAATATCTCTTTGTGACTCATTCATTCTCACAATATCTTTTTGTGACTCATTCATTCTTACAATATCCCTTTTTGACTCATTCATTCTCACAATATCTCTTTGTGACTCATTCATTCTTACAGTATCCTTTCGTGACTCATTCATTCTCACAATATATTTTCACCATAAATAATTTTTTCTCTCCCAAGCCTTACATTCACTTATTTGCTCTGTGGAACTGAAACTACTTAGAACATCCCCTGGTGAATGTGGTTTTTTATATTCACAATTTCATGATGATCGGGAGGGACGAAAAAATCTCCTGTAAAACAAAGCAAAAAACGGGACGAGTTAGTATGAGACCTTCCATATCTGCACTGTTGGGAAGAACCGCCCACTGATAAGCTGGAATTTTGTCAAGAAACAAGGGGGCTGTTCACTTAGTCTTAAAATTTTCTATGACGTAATTTTCATTGTTACGTCATACATACATCGTCCCGTTTGAATGCAAACAAATAAATAGAAAGTAAACAAACAAGTAAACAGAAAAAATGCATATAAGTTCATTATAATATATCATATTAACTAACTGGGGACCAATAAAGTGTGTTTTAGAGATGCATGAACGCATCTCAAAACGAATTTGGGGCTCCCACGGGATCCACGCCTTTCCAATTCGACGAATACTAAATTCTATTGTTTAGTGTGCGCCCTTAAGCGGGGGAACATGAATTCAGTTTTGTATTAGGCTATTTTCGTTGAATTCCCGACTCTTGTCTTTATATTTTTTTTAAACTAAAACTTTTTACAAAATGTTCCTACAATCAAAAACATTTGTAATGTTTGTCTTGTGTATGAATCACTGTTTCAAATCTGAATCGCTGTCACAGTCTGTTTCTCCGTCCGTCACGCCCAACTTTTGGTGATACGAACTGAATCACAGGTCGATATGCAGCTCTGGTTGATCATAGCGTTACAAATACACATAGCAGCTTTCCCTGATGATCTATATTTCATTACATAAGTGTGCCTTCTGATTGATTAGGATCGAATATAGGTTCTGTGATTGGTGAGAGTCTGATAGATATAATACTAACATGCATCAAGTATATAGAGTAAACCCTGGCTATAACAAACATTGTTATAACGAATTTCGGCTTTAATGGTCACGTTGATTCATCCGAACATGACTTCTCTGACACCAACCGAAATTCGATAATTTTAGCCAAAACAAGGGTCTAGTTTCATGGTCCAGCTTTTTGTGGCCTATAAATCAATATCAAAGTGTGGTATCTGTTCTTCTCAACTTGACGAAACATGGGATTAATTTCCCGCTTCCGATTTTAAATGCTATCATGGTTGTATTTTAATTGTCTACTCAATGACTTTTGATCCAATTTTGATTATCTCAATCGGCAAAAACTGAAAGTGTTGAGAATTTATTGTCGTCACTGAATACCATAACACTTTGAATTCCTGTTTTACGTTCTAAAAAAAATACTCTACTGGCATTTCACAGTGTGAAAAGGTAAAGTAATTTGGTTTCATTAAATCATTTTGACTTATTAAGATCTGCACAACTCTTTTTAACTCATCAATTATTGCCAATTTTTTAAAATCGTTATTTGTTTTTTATTTTTTATAATTGATTTAATGTTTCAGGAAATTCGAGGAAAAATCCAAGAAAACATTCATATCGTTCTTTTTTTTTTGTCAATTGAAAAGAGAAAAAAACACGCAAAAATTCATGGAAACCAATTAATATACAACTGTGATTACCTTTGGAATTAAAAATGAGAAGAGCAGATACTTCACTTTCATCTTGAACTAAATGCGATGTGAGGTAAGCTTTAAAAATATAGAATAGAAGCGGGAAACTGAATTTCCTTTGGATTACACACGCACATATATATATATATATATATATATATCTGTATTGTGGATGTGAAGTGATCTGACAGTGCTCTTCCATAGGAATAGAGCACTCTGGTGGATGGGAAATTTATCCGTAAAATAAATATATCGCTTAAATTCGGCCTTACTGACCATCCAGTTCCATAGCTCAGAAGTAGAATAACCGGGTCTGAAGCGAAGGTTTCGATCCTGCCTTGTGGTACTTGATGGGATAATGGAAAGTCTATAGCCACACTGAAGAGATGCAATACATCGAAACAAGGGTCTGTGGATGACACAATAGTATATATACACACACACACACACACACACACACACATATATATATATATATATATATATATTGTGGATGTGAAGTGACTGACAGAATATAGATATCACACACACACACACACACATATGTATATATATATATATATATATATATATATATATATATATATATATGTATATGTATATATATATATGCCTGTTCCACCTGTATTTCTTTTAAACCAACTATCGACTCATACAAACTGTCTAAAATATCACTATTACTAACGGCACTATTGGTAGGGGAGTTCAGACCATCAGTTTTCCTGCTGTCCCGGTATGCAATCATCAAAAAATCGTTTGGTTTTAATATGTTAATGAGAAGTCATTTGAGGATTTCAAATATTTTTGAGAGAAAAAAAAAAAAGACAACATAAACTTTCCGACTAACATTAAGTCTTATAATCATTAAAAGAATTGTCCCGGTGATTTAACCCTGTCTGGTTGAGATAGTAATATTTCACGCAATGGTACAACTTTCAACTGTCAGCAAAATTTAGCTACAAGCTGTATATATGCTCATTCAAGTTGGTGTGTGAGTATCCAAAAGTTCGTTTGTGTGTGTGTATGTATGTGTTTTTTTTCTGTGAGTATTTGTGTGTGGGTGCGTAATCTGTGATACTCCAGAGGGCAAATTCAAAACAGCATATCCTGTTAGAGTGTCAGGCGCTGACCTCCACTGAACTCCTGAGACGATATTTTCTCCCTTTGTTCGAATGACACGAAAATCATGCAGCTCTCCGTTCACTTTCAACGAGGCTAAGTATCGATTATTTTCACTCTGTAAACTATCCATCTGATCTCTTTCTGATAAAAACAATAAACTAATGGAATTACCAATTTTCGAGTAATTACTATGGTGTCATTTGTTCCCATTAACTTGTGACATTGAATGATCGGCTAGAAAGAGGAAGCCCGGCCTCTGCTGCACTTACGCAGATTTTATTTCTTTCACACAGGCAAAAATGGACGGTTTATTGCTCATAAAAAATGAGCGTGTTAATTTTATCAAATTGTATTTTTTTTTTACCCTATGGACACTGGAGCAAAGCCGTGTACGGACCGTGTTGATCAGTGTGTTTGGGTTAGGCAAGCATCTTTTCAAATGTACCTTCAACGATAAAACAGAGCAGGGTATGCGGTTACTATGAAAACAACAACAACAGCAATAACAACAACAACAACAACAGCAGCAACAGCAACGACAACATAGAAGTGTTATTCTCGGACAATTTAACTCTTTCTTCTTGCTTGTGTTGTAGACACAACCTTTCGGCCGATCAATTTAACGACCCTCTTCGGCTGCACTATCCGAATTTGATGGAAGTAAACTGGTAACGACGTATTCGGATAGTATACCTGTAGAAAGCCGCGGAGTAGATTGAGCTAAATGTTGCGTCAACAACACAGACAACAAGGAGTTCGGTCTTCCCAAAACGCTCTGAATGTTGATGACCTTTTTCGAACTTATAGACATTGTGGTACTATTATCTTTATGGTGATATCTTGGAATCTTGTATTATCTCAATGGAACGTCACACCTTTGCAATTGGTCATCTACTTCAATACAGTGGTTTATTTCAAATTTCTGTAGTACGACAAGCTTCATAAAATACTTTTTGTAAAAGTCTTTTGATTTGATGGAAAAACTATTGAGAGGTGCTTTTTTTTACTTCTTCGTATGCTTTGAGAAAAACAGTCCATCAAAATGGTTCCGTAAGCTCCGGGAGAAATGGTTATGAGATGAAACAAGATCTACGGATTAAGGACTATATAGAATTGCTTCTCAACCAAGGAATTTTATCCTTCCAAATACTTCCCTTGTTTCGTGGAATCTAATATTATCTTAATGGAACACTATACTTTTGCTATTGGTCAAACTGTGCCTCTTTCCCTTAAAACCAATGTTAAAACGCCCTGTTCTCTAGATCAACGGTACTGAATCAGTGTTCCGCAGAAAACGAGTGTTCCTCGCAATATCTCCAGGGGTTCTGCGAAACAGTGACATTTTCTCATAATTACACACATATCTTCGTATTTTGTTTATATTGCGCGTCAATTGTCTGTAATGTTCTTAACTCGTGACTCCTAGCTAAATTCCAAATACTTATTTTTAACAGTTATGTTAAAATTAAAAACATGGTCATTTACGTGTCGCAGACGCAGTTAAGTCAGTAATCGCAGAAATGTCTATTTCTTTAAAAGTAATCCCAGTTCTCACTCATCCATTTTAGTGTGTATTTGGGTTTGTTCACATTTGAATACTTCCATAAACCAGGACAAAATCCAGTGGTCATATACATATGTAAATATATATACACTGAGGATGTTGTTTAGATCAACTCTTAAAAATACTCTAATTTGTTACACGTAAATTATTAGTTTTATGGGTTGTGCCTGAGTGACTTCTATAATTACATCTTCTGTGTTGTACTAACCGTTGGAGAAACAAAGCAGGAGATTAGGTTTCTCAGGTTTTGCAGTTTATAGCTGCCATGAAGAAACTAGTCAGATGTTTCTTTACATAACAAATTAGAGTATTTTATGTTGGTTTAAGTACCGCTTAAAAAAAAGGTGTACAGTATGTAGAAGGGAAAATTAGTTATTTAAAAGTGTTCCTGCAGTAGTTAAAGTCTGAAGACAACCACTCAAGAGGGCTACTGTAATTGCAATATTGACTGGTAGGAACTTAAAAGGGATTGCACTGTAAGCCCATCTATCACCTTCCAAGACTCTCCACCGATGGCAAACCATCTCAGGTTGTGCAATAGCCTATTCACCTCCATTAGGCCATTGTCTGAATTGCTTTATACTTGTGACACATCCATTTTTCATCATCAGTCACTAATCTATCCAAAAATGACTATGTGTTCGGGAGATTGCAGAGAGATGCAGATGTCTATTCTTGCTTTACGACCGTCTTCCGTCAAATCACCGGGAACCCATTTTCCATGTTCAGGCAACTGTCCAAGTAGTTAGAAATGACGAATGAGCCGTTGGATGGGTTGAATTCAGTTTTCGAGCCAATTCTCCAAACGTAACAGCAGTATTCCTATCGACTTCAGATAAAAGCAGGTCAGCGTTCAACAACAGAACAATCTGTTTCTGGTGCATTTCTCAGGCAGTAGCCGTCTTTACTGAACCTTTCAAGCCATTTCCGCTTGTTGAAAAAATCTATCTCGTAAACACAATGTATAAATTTTCGCTACTTCTGCAACATTATAGCGTCGTTTAAGATCATAAAGCATCGAATATCTTTGATACTCCGTAGGCGTCTCTTAAGATCTTTAGAATAGTCAATTTAGTAACTTGGTAAATTGAATCTTACTGTGATGACGTAACTTACTTGTTTAAGACTGTAAAAACAGGTATTAGCAAGTATTGTTATCTTTTGGCCATTTCAAAAGAGTGAGAATATCATATACCGTATTTTACGGCATATAAAGTACACAGGATTTATTGAGAATTGTTATAGTGTAATGTTAGTGGAAATGCAGTCGATGAACTATTATTCATAAGACTTTTTGCCCTCCCCCCAACCTGCAAAGGCAGCTAGGGAGACGATTTTAAATCACCCCAACTCTTCCGTCGTTGCTTCCCATGCTCACAAAATCCATTTTTCAATTAATAATACATAATTAGAGTTTGAATTTTTACATTTTTTCACTTAGTTACTGACATAAGATGGCACAGATGTCTTGGATTGGTATTGAATATAACATTTTAGAAATAATATGATAATTTTCCGATGTTTTTACACTGGTGACCAGAGTGTACCTTTCGAATCAACCTTGAATGTTTGAATGGATGTACCCCTAGGCACAATCTGTAATGTCTTTTTTTATCTTTTGATCTCTATGGTCATTTTGGAACAACCTTTCCCGAATCTTGTGCTAGTATTTTTTTTTTTAAATAATTTTAGATGAAAAATATATAGATTTTTTTTTTCATCTAAAATTATTATATATATATATATATATATATATATATATATATATATATATATATATATATATATATATATATATATATATATATATATATATATATATATATAGTACATGTGGTACAGATTGGGCCAGCAGTATAACATTATATAATAATATAGTAATGATATAAAGCTACTTCTGATATGTAATGGATTTATTACACAGAGTGCTTGATGAGGCCCGGAGAGGGCAGAAACATGAAACATTCTACTATATATATATATATATATATATATATATATATATATATATATTCGATTGGTACACGCGCAGGCAACGTGATTTATTCATACTTGGCAAAATTTCGATAAAAATTTTCTCTGGCATTATAGTCTATCTGTACTAATTTTCGTCTGTTTGTTCTGAATACAGAAAATTTAAAAAATAAACCAACAAAGTAGTGTATACTTACTTCTGAGACACCCTATACGAAATTGAAGCAGCAACAATGACAAGAAAAAAATACACAGCTATCTTTGAATTTCGCTGATAACGTTAAGAGGATTTTCTTGCTAATCGAATTGCACAAATTTCACAGGAAGTTTGTACAGGGAAAACATGGCAGCTCTTTCTCGTCTGCAACATTTATCGGAGATGTTCATCTTCTGCTGGTTCTTTCAGAAGATTATCTGAAAGAATGTTGAGACTCATTAGAAGTCACGTTTTCACAGAGAGAGAGAGAGAGAGAGAGAGAGAGAGAGAGAGAGAGGGGGAGAGAGAGAGAGTATTCAGAACCATCTTAAAGAATGATACAACCAAACATCTTTCCACGTCACATCTACTTTTACTTATTTCTGTAAGACTTCCTTATAATTATTTTCTCGACATTTCTTTTCATGGGGAATGTTCAAGCCATAACTACTGGAACATCAAGAAATATATCACCTTTTTAAAGGAAAATTCTAATAAATAGGTGGAAATACTCAGCATCACAGTAAATTATTGAACAACCCTAGCAAAAATTGGAGTCATGTAAAAGAAAACTCCATCACTGGCGTTTCCTATTAGAGTTAAAAAAAAACATCTAGATTCTCAATAATTCAAATATTTCTGAGTATTTGTTTTTTACTCTATCCTTGTTATTATTAAACCTGTAGGAATAAGCCCCACTCACGAAAAAAGTAAAAGCCTTTTTTATTCCCGAAATCAAAACGAATATTTCATTTTCAGATGCCTAGTTGAATACTGATTCCATTTTTCAAGTTTGTAGACAAAACGATATCATCAGGAACGCCGGAAAACACAATCAAGCACATAAACACACACATGTATAAAAAAACATATAACCTTTTACCCTCCATGATGGCTACAGTTGTACAATTGGAATAGTATAAGTTACTTTTTATCGTGAAAACTTGCATAACTTCGGCTATTTACCGTCATTATTATCCTCAGCAGCAGCAGCAGCAGCAGCAGCAGCAACATCCCTTTGATGTCTGTCGTTGGACAGAGTTTCCCCAATATTCAACAGTACTCTCGGTCATTGGCGACGCCGGTCCAATACTTTCTTGACTTGTCTGAATCGTAACGTCACATATTTTGCCGCTCAAAATTTAGCATATGATCTCTGTGGATCCATGTGGTGAGCTGTGATTCTCGAGGTTGTTTGACATTCGAACAACATGACCAGCTCACTGCCATTCGGATTCTCTAATTTTTTTAAATGATATCTCTGACTCCTGTTAGTTCTCTAATATAACGTGCTGTCTCATGATGTTGAGCACCATCCTGTCCTGTGCACGTTGCATGGTTCTTTATTTTGTGAGCCAATGGTTCGGTTAAATTTCCTCGATCCAGATTTATAGGTTGCAATCGGGAGTTCATTTTAGTTGTAATACCTTCCTAATGGGATTTTCTTGTTCCTAAAAGATACTTGGTTTTATTTGATAATCAAACAACCCTTCTAGTGCGAATTATAATTCATCTTTTAAGCAATACTATGTGACAAAGCAATACTACCAGTTTGTCATCAGTGACATCAGGCTGCATTAATCACTATTTCTTAGAACTGATATGGAGCGGTTTTCAATGTAAACGATGTGGACAGGTTTGATAAGTCACGAAAAAAAGAAGCCGTCACGTGACTGACGTCTTCTTAGCAGCAAGCTGTGTTGGGGATGATCAATTAAAAATAGTTGAAAAGGGAGTGATCAGCGAATGAATTACTCCCCCCCCCACATTTTGTTGGGAAGTGGTCACAGATTAATCAGAACTTGAAAAAAACAACAAAAAAAAACAAAACAAGCATCATTGCAGTAAAACAAGAAAGATAAGGGACCAATTTAGCATAAATTCACATCGCAAAACACCACCGAAAACCCTTTAAGAGGAATGATTAGAGGGAGGATTTTAAAAAAAAATCGTCTTTTCTAACATAATATGGGGTAAACATTTAACTTTTCAGCCCTCTAGCATCATTGATGTGGCATGTACGTGATGCGTACATACGTGCATCGACAGCCAGCCAGACCAACTTAAAAAACTGAAGATACAGTGTAGAGGAACGATGTGAAAGCTCCTTCAACATATCTTAGCCTGATATATAAAGAATAGACGATTTGTGTTTTTGTAGCCATTCTTTCGTATCAGCATACGTACTGGTTGATAATGGTTGAGACGGTACCACCATTGTTGACAAGTTTGTATTCGACATTATCTGTGGTCTGATAGTACATAAGGATTGCCAACTGTTATGTTTTGATAGCCGTTATTGCTTTAGGTCCTTGATTTTTCCAGTCTAGGTTTTGAAAGCTCATCCCCAGACAGTTCTAGAGTGATTTTAGGTGACCTGGTATCACCTTGTCTTGGCAGACAACTGAGGGGCATTCCGACTCACAATGTGAAACCCCGTGGCTGACAAAATATAACATGGTGTGACGAATTATAGAAGTTCAGAAAGTATTGGCTACTTGACATCGATGGTCGGAAGTTCTGGCGAATCTTTGGAAAGAGTGACTCTAAAAGACTGATGATGATGATACCTTTGGGTGTTGAAAGTTGATATTTGCTCAATCGTACTGTACTCTGGTTGTTTTCTGAATATTAGAAACCGTCACCAAAACTGTCACCCAAACTGTCAACATGGGTTTTCTTCTCAGAGTTTAACTTGGTCCAGCTGGTTGGCTGGCTATATATATATATATATATATATATATATATATATATATATATATATATATATATATATATATATATCGCGAATACAGGACGCACCAATGGAGCTAGAGGAATGGAAATTCAAATATTCACTCATTATTATGTGTAAGATAAATTTTATTTCTTCAGAATCCCTCCCATCCCCCGAACAAATTTCAAGTGGTGAGTTCGATTTACAATGTGTATTTATGAAAACTGGTCCCTTTGTTTGAGTCGAGTAAAATTTTCGTTTGTTTATTTTTCCATGTTCGGACAGTCAAGAAAAAAGTTGGTTTTTTTTTTACCCCCCCAATGGGTTTTAAGTGGGTGTTCAGTTTGCCATGTATGCTCATGCTAAATTGATCACTAGTTTGTGTCCGCTTCTTTTTTTCCAATTCAGATTTTTTAGTGATTACTGCTCAAAAAAGGCCGGAGATGTGTTCATTTATTGGTCAATCCTTTTTCAATTTTTAAATTGATCTCCCCTAAAACAGCATTCTGCCAAAATAAGTTTTCTATTAAATGGCTCACCAGACCAGTTTTGTATATGTTTGATACTAAGACGTATTAGTGGTACCCTGATAGCCAAGTTTATCACTTTGTTAGAACACCTGGGTTTATTTCTTGGATTTTATTCAACAAAAGATAGTATAAGGTAATGCATAAGAGTAATCAAAAAGTATTTTCAAAGTTTGAAGCGGCCACTCAAAGAACTGACAGCAACATTTTTTTAAAATATGAGAACAATGGGAAGGAAGACCAGGAAGGATTTGATTCGTTGCTTTTAAGAGCAGTCATAATTTTCATGAGAGAGGAAGGCATTTAAAATTTGATTTGTTTTGTTCTGATAATTTCTTTGAGGATGATTCCGGTAATTTCGATGATGATGGTGATGATGGTGAGGATAATGATGCAATATTTAATTCCGGTGACACCTTTGAAGATTTCTTTGAGCTCCCTCATACCAAATATCAAAAACAAACAAATTTTATAAAATTCTGAGCTTTTTTTTTTGAAAGGGAGATG
>OY735229.1:15461342-15496342 GCA_963457665.1 Thysanoteuthis rhombus | reverse complement strand
ACTGAAAACCAAACAACGTGGACTGAAGAGAATAATGATCAGCATAACATGGAGAGATCATAAAACAGCCGGGTATATTACAGAAAAAACAGAAATGAGATATCATGGAACTGAATATAAAACACAAATGGCAACAGGCTGGTCATGCAGCAAAAAAGCCAGACACCCATGACAACGCACAACAAAGATTGCCAGATATTGTATGCAGTAAAACATGACAAACTTGCCGAGTCCTGAAAGTACTGACTCTGTGACGCCTACGATTGAGAGGCCTGGCGAATTTCGGAGAAGGGCAATATCCAACCAAGGACGTTTAAAAGCTAATGATAACGAAGAATCATGTCTCAATTTAAGAATTTCCCGTCGTGCAAGACTATCGGAGCAGTGTGGTCCCTATCAGGAGGTGCATCCCAGGGGGGACCACACTGCAAGCTTCAAAAAGTGTATTCCGATTAGGATGCAAATGTGAAGATATTGAAGATCTTGAACTGGTCTAAAGGCCGTTGATGGTTCATTCTGATAGGGATCCAACTGTAATGTTTTACGATCGGAAATTCTCAAATCAAATTCGAATTCAGGAAGAAAACAATCAAGATATAATTATGGGTCTGTACAAAATTGAAAGGGGGTGATAATGTTTGAAATTGAAAAGAGAGAAAAAAGCTAAACTTTGAACATTAAAAATGATGAGAGTAAATGAAAAGATGAACTACTTTTTGACTCTAAAAGCTACTGTAAAAGCTGAGCAGATATA
The DNA here is from genome assembly GCA_963457665.1 of Thysanoteuthis rhombus. Classification (NCBI taxonomy): domain Eukaryota; kingdom Metazoa; phylum Mollusca; class Cephalopoda; order Oegopsida; family Thysanoteuthidae; genus Thysanoteuthis; species Thysanoteuthis major. The sequence goes on along the minus strand of OY735229.1, from coordinate 15,495,588 downwards.
AGCCCATATTCTCCCTTACTCAAAAAACAAGAGATCATAAGTATAAATACCAATTACATCACCATCTATGCATCCGTCACGAATTCAATACATCAAGGAATATCGAAACCTGGGACCACCTACATACTAACACAGTTAATGTCACGATAATGGAAGAATTCTAAGCATTATTTGAACGATGAACTTTCCAAGCCATCAAAATACAACCCCAAGTCACATAAATAACACATAATCTACAAGCTTAGCAATCTGAGAGTGATACTCACAAAAATCTACGCTCTACTAACGATACGTTAATTTTGATGAGCTATTAAATCAAGAATTATCAGACTTCTCCGAACCAGCTTTTTCACTATCGTAGCAGTGGGATTCCAATTGCTACAAGCTCACGATAGTGAAAATCTGGCTCAAACTAGAGGCCATATAAGATGCATTTTGATTTGAACAAAAAAAAATTTAAAGAATAAGATGAATAAAAGTAGTAAGCAGTTAAACCATTTCTTGATACAAGATTAATTTTTCTGAGTGAAAAGTGGTAAATGGAAATATTTTCATGATAAATTTGTTTTATCCTCTTCGGAATCATTTTGTATTAAACTGAATTGTTTGTTTTGCATTTTTCGATAAAATCATCGTGTTTCGGGTGCGAATTATTGTTTGGAGAAGAAGACAATTAAAATACAATTATGATATCGTGTGGATTCAAAAATGAAATGGAAGTTTATGAATTTGACAATTGTGTTTCGTCGGGGTAGATTTTTGGAAGTTTCCAGAAGTTCCTTCAAGAGTAAAAAAAATGGTGAATAAATGATTGATTTTTATTTATAACTTTTATTTCTTTTTAATTCTTATCCCAATCTACTTATTTGTCATGGAACTGGTACAACAGATTCTGAGTCCAGTGTTTATTCATTCAAGGAAAAAAATAATCTAAAATCTCCCATTGATTTGAGGATTTATTTTACTTGATGTTATCATATTTTAATTGTGTTTTACCCGTTTCAAAGATAGGTTCCTGGATGAATAAATTTTGTTTACCTTCTAAAAAGTAGCAAGGTGTGGATGAATTATTTTGGAATTAAAAGAAAGGCTGGAAAATCATGTTAAAAATTGTTCTTCTATGCGAATTTTTAGTTTTATTTTGTTCTGTGAAAAAATCACTACTTTTTGGAAGGAGTTATACCAGCTCACCTGAACCCTTCATAGCCTGCCAAGAGATGATCAGAAACCTAGATTGAGGATAAACAAATCAGAATGGACGGCAAATATCTGAGTGACCTCAGATTTGCCTACAACATCGTCCTCTCTACTGAGAACCTTCATGATCTCCAAAGGATGCTAGACGTACTGACTGAAAAAAGCAAGAATGTTGTGTTTCACAAGAATAACAGTTAAACAAATACTATTCCGCAAGAGTTTTGCAGATAAACCATCACTCCTGAATCCAGTACAGATGTATATTCTGCTTCATCTGTTTGCTGGTAGCAGTCATGTACATAGTATTGCAAAAGGTAACGATATACTGTAATCTGGAACTTTAAATTTCCATTAATTTTCAAATTGGAGAGAAACATCGACTATCGGCCGTCAGTCTCCAGAAAATACTCTATTTTCCTGGAGACTGACGGCCGATAGTCGATGTTTCTCTCCAATTTTTCATTTTCAGGGTTCGCAAATATCTTATGTTGTACGATTTTTCCTCGTGTTAAAAGTGTGTTCAATTCTAAATTCATCATACCATATCAATATTTTTTAGATAAAATAATAATACATTTAAAGAATCTAAAATCTTTTGGGTGCACATTAATTTCTTTTGTGCATACATCATTTTCTTTTGTGCACACATTATTTTCGTTTTTAGGCTGGTTGCAAAATGTTTGTAGGCGCACGGCTTGGAGGGAACAGTGCTGATTGGTTCGCAGAGCTAATTTATGGAAGAACACTTCGAAGATAGGAACGTTTATAGTCAAACAATCGATCAATATCTGTAAAGGCAAGAGAAATACTTGTAAAATCCACAATTACATAACTAAACAGAAAAATAATCGGATAAATGTAGCGTCATGATCTGAAGTTATGTAAAAAAAAAATATTTGAAGAATAAATATGGTCAGAATAAATCTATGACATCACCGGCGTTTCCCATTAAAAAACATCTAGAATAGAGTTAAACAAAACATCTAGATATATCTAGATTCTGGATAATCTAAATATAATTTCTACTGGAAAATACCCAGTATAGAGTATTCTACATTATAAAGAAACCAGATGCTATTAATAAACCCGTCAGAATGAGGCCCCAAAAACGCAAAAAAATAAATAAAATACCCCCCAAAACAAACATTTTAAGAAGGGGTCTAGTGGGAATACTGATGCCAATTTTCAAGTGGTTGACAAAACTGTATTGCAAAGAGCGCCGGAACACTAACACATGAACAGACACAATCACGTATAAAAAGATAAAGGATAAAACTCTTCGCCATCTTGGCGGCTACAGTCGTACAATTCCATGAGAGAGTGTAGTTAGCAAAATTAATATCTCTTATGAAAGAAACCGTTTCCATGAAAAGGAAAAGAAAACTTAGAATAAAACATTGTCTTTTATTCTGAAAATAGCCCCGAAGTAAAAGTATCACGAATTGATAAAACCTTACAAGTTTCATTCTCACCCGAGCAGGCATTGTTGATTCTAAACGAAGGGAGAATTGCACAGGGCCGGAATCAGCAGATTCGGAACACGTAGTATGCAAATAAATGAATAAAAAAATAAATAAATAAACAAACAGGTCTGGATAGTCTCTCAACAGAAACCGTCACTTGACCAACGTCTTTTGGTAGCATGTCGTATTGTAGGTGATCATTTTTATTTTAAATGGGAAAAAAGTGACCAATGAATTTGTTACTTCTCTCGACTTTCCTTGGTATGTAATCACTAAAAAGTTTGAATTTTTCACCTTTCGTTGCTAAATATTTCATGTAATGCTGGGCTTCACATGGAGAGACCACAAGACAGCACAGTACATCCGAGAAAAGACAAGAGTCAGAGACATCATAGGATTTATTAAAAATCTCAAATGGCGCTGGGCTGGCCATGTTGCAAGAATGGCAGACAACCGATGGACATCGCGACTCACGACATGGATCCCCCGAGATCACATGCAAAACCGAGGCCGGCAGAATATTAGATGGAGAGACGAGCTAGACAAGTTCAGGAAGTACTGGCTCCGCGACGCCCATGGTAGAGAAGTTTGGCGAATCATGGGGAAGGTCTATGTCCAAAGACGGACGTTAAAAGACTGATGATGATGATGATGATGATGATGATGATGATGATGATCCACTAAAAAGAGTTTTAATTGAAAAAAAATAAGCGTGAATGCAGTCGAGCAAAAACTAAGTGATCTATTTATCATAAACTTACATTGCAAATTGGACTCACACTAAAAGCCTATTGTAGTAATGGGTATTTTCAATAAACGAACGAGAACGTTAATCTATACATGATATGGAGTGGGTCCTGTATATGCGATACATACATAGATAGCTAACCAGACTAGACTAAAAACTGAAGAAACCAGTTTTTGGTGACAGTTTTTGTTGATGATTTCAATAAGCAAAGAGCATCAGATTTTTCAAAGCATCGAAAGTGAGCAAGGACATCTTTATAGGTTCATGTTCCATCTTCTATATAGGGTGAAATTTCAGGTGATACACAGTCTGCTGGCGTGTCTACTCAGTACTTGCCCACAAACATGTAGAGCATAATTATTCAATATAGAAGTTCATGTCATATAGGTTAGTGCAATGGCGTTTCCAGGATATGTGTTACCCAGGGCTATAGTGACCTCCCGTGTTGCTAAGCCAAATCTCTTCGCACTAAATGTAGAAAAACAAAACGCCAAAAACTCGCTAAAAAAAACAATTTTTTTTATAGCCATTCTAGTAGTTGCAAAATGGCTAGATTCGTCTGAAATGGCTTAAATAAGATTAACTAAAATCCCTAGAAATAAGTGCCAAAAGTAGCGGTAAATATCGAATTTTAGTGCAAGAAAATGTCATGTTGTCACCTCTCAGATGGTGTCCACCGAGATGGATCCTTCACCATAAAGTCGAGAGAATGGTACGTATATAATTACAAATATATTTCCGCTTATCATTAATTTGATGTTACCACACAAACGCTTCGCACATTATTCACATTCATATATCATCATCATTCTTCATGAGTCAACAAATGGCAACAGACACTTCCCGTCTCTTCCTATGACGAGCGTTTTACCGGTTAACCTTTCTGTCTCCTCTCTCCATTTTATGACTGGTCTTTTCCTACGAGCACCAGTCGGTTAACTCTATTCATCTATCTGTTGTATCTACTTCTTGCTATCTTCTTGCATCTCCATTTTTGTTGCCTATCTATCTGTACGATATTTTCACCCTGGTCCCCTCTCGGAAGCATGTTGATCTTTTTCTATCACAAAGGGTTTTTCCTAACATTACTCTTCCATTGCCTTTTGTGCTTTTCTTAGTTAGTTTTCGAGTGTGCGTTTCCAAGTTCGTTGCCCTTGCGTCGTATTGGAGTAAGAACATTCTCAAATACAAATATATAACGAAAATAGAAAAAAAAAATTAGCCACTCCCCCCGTGTCTAAACCAGGGCTTGACTGGCCATAAAAACAAACATTAGATTAGATTCAAAGACACGTCCAAGTAGTAAATTCTTGCTGCCCTCAGACGGGAGTCGGGCATGAATTATTTAGCAAATTAAGATGAAAAATTCAATTGTTCCAACTGCTAGAAGAAATTCCCCAAATCCCATTGCTGCAATAAGAACTGGATGAGTAAAATTGAATTTGCCCTATTTTTTATTCATTTATTTATTTGTTGATTGTGCACTTCACTGATTTATTTATTGATTCAGTTCTGTGTGCTCGATTGGATTATCTCTTCTCTTGAACTTCTGTCAAAAGTATAAACAAAAGTATAGCTTCAAAATCTCGAAATGCGCACTAATTTTGTGCATAGTATTCCGCTAAAACCCAAAAAACGAGGATAGAAAGAAAGGCCTCCAATACAAGGGCTTGGCTGGCCATAAAAACAATCATTAGATTAGATTCAAAGTCAGACACGCCTTTTAGCAAATTCTTGCCGCCCTGAGCCGGGAGTTGGACATGAACTATTTAGCAAAGTAAAATGAAAAATACAATTTTTTTCAACTGCTAAAAGAAATCCCAATCCTGCAGAAAGAACCAGTTGAGTACAATTGAATTATCTGTATTTTTGAAGATTTATTCATGTGTTTCACTCATTGGTTCAGCTCCGTTCTTAAATTTCATCGTCTGTGGACTTTAACTAACTTGAAAACTTAATGTATAAGGGAGAAGTATGCTCAAGTGTAAACCGACTATCTTGCTGATGAGCAAGGTATAAATTCATCAGTCTTGTTAGTAATCCATCAGCACAAAGCTGGGCCCTGTTGTAGTCGCAAATGGGCTAAGATAAGATGTTAGCTGGGTTATTCAGAAACACCACATAGACAATATGAGATTGAACGAAGCAAAGATAAAAAAAAATAAATTAAATGAATAGATAGAAAAAAGTAAATAAATAAATCAATAAAAATAAATTAATGAATGAATGCATAAACCTCCCAAACTTTCACTCTAAAGCCTTTATTTTTCACACTCTACAGCGTTGCATACACCTGGGCCTGTTTGCTACTCACCAAGAGCAGATGGAATGGCTGCTAAGAGCTGGTGGTGCTGGAAGGTTACTCCAAACGACACCAGCAGTAACCACTCCACCAGACACACCTCCGACACGTCATGGGCCAGTCTGGCAGGTCATGGCCTAACACTCCCCATGATCTGAAACTTATGCCGGTCGTTCCTGCCGGGTCCACGGTCCCAGAAGGCCCAGCCACATCACATGGGTGGGGGTGATATGCTCTAGTAGCAACTACCAAAACACTACACGAGGAAAACGCCCGTTCTTGCTATGTCATCGGTACCAAAACGCCCAGCTGCATCACTTGCCTTGGGTGGGAGTCATGTGCCTTAATATCACCCAAATAGAACCAAAACCCAAAAACCATCATCAAGAGAACAACGTTATACTTTAGCATTCACAACGTTAGAACACTGTCAACAGACTCTCACCAAACCCATCTAGAGAACAAAATCAAAAACATCAAATGGGACATCATCAGTATTAGCAAAATGAGAAGACCAGAAGAACTAATAGAATTGAAAAGCAAGCATCTTATCTACAATTACGGAAGAGAAAAGTAAAAAAAAGTGGATTAGGGTTTCTCATCAATAAAGACCTAAAAGACAGCGTGGTAGCTTTCAAAGCTATCTTAGACCAGTGTCACCATAAATCTTTCAAAGAGTTACAAGCTAAATGTCATCCAAGTCTACTCTCCTACTTTACAATCAACGAAAGAAGAAATGAACAAATTCTATGATGACTTGAACTCCCTATTACAAGATACGAAAAAAATACTTCAACATCATCGTGGGAGATTCCAATGCACAAGTATGACAAAGAAACGAACACTGCGGTAGAGAATTCGGACACAAAAGACAGGTTGAGAATAGGGAGGACCTTGTAAACTTTGCAACCGCAACCGACTTAAAAATCATGAATACATTCTTCAAAAGGAAACCCAATAGAATATGGACTTGGAAGGGTCCCAACCATAAAATAAAAAACGAAATAGATTACATCCGAACGGGAAAAAGTGACACCATCAAAGACTTTTCAAATTTTAAACCAAGTAAATATAGAGAGCGACCATAAAAAGGTCAGATGTAAGATGCAAGTAACCACCAATAAAGAACGCAGAGGAATTTTCCACACCAAATCGCATACTCAAAGAAAACGGAGACATAACAACAGACAGAGAAAGAATCGTCGAACGCACCCAAGTATTATACCAAGAACTCTATTCTTCAAGACACGGGCAACTAAGCAACGAACAGGATATGCAAGACGCTGACAATCAGTTTGAGAACTTTCAAGAAGTCACACCATGGGATTAGAACAAAAATCAAACTAAAGAGGAAAAGCCCCAGGACATGATAACATCACCATCGATCTACTCAAAAAAGATGGTAAGATCGTCAACAGAAAACTAGCTAAACTATTTAACTTGTGTCTAAAACAGAGTAGAGTCTCTAAAGACAGGAATACAGCAATCATAATGCTTTTACATAAAAATGAAACCTCAACAACTACAGGCCTATAAGCCTAAACTGCATTTATAAACTGTTCACAAAATTCATCACCGGCCGGATCACTAAAACACTAGATGAAAACCAACTACAGAAACAGGCTGGATTAAGAAGTTACTCGACCATTCAATAGGCAAACTGAAGGAGAAAGCAGTGGTATATAAAATGCCACATGCTGTAGCATTTATAGACTTTAAGAAGGCATTCGACTCAGTAGAAATTACCATGGTCTTATCACTCTATAAAGTGTAGACCCTGTACACGTAAAAGTACTGCAACATATATACAATCACAGCAACTCCTTCATTAGGCTACATAAAGACTCTTCACCCTCCCAACTCTAAAAAGGGGTAAGACAAGGCGATACTAGCTCACCCAAACTCTTCACAGCCTACCTCAAGAAGATCTTGCATAACCTGGACTGGTAGAATAAAGGAATCAAAATAGGTGGCGAATATCTGAGCAACATCAGATTTGCAAATGACATCGTCCTTTCTGTAGAGAACCTACACCACCTCCAACTAATGCTGGATGAACTAAACGAAGAAAGCAAAAGAGTCGGCTTACACATGAATTTCAGTAAAACAAAAGTCATATGCAAGAGCCATAACAAGAATAAGGACATAACTGTCAAAATCGAAGATGCAAAACTGGGGAAAATAGACCACCACATTTACCTAGGACAACGAATCTTTGTGAAACCCACAAAAGAAGAACAAATCAAGCTGAGAATCACCCTAGGATAGCTGACCTTCGGCAGAGCAAGCTCAACTTTAAAAAACAACATGATTCCAATAATCTTAAAAAGAAGGTTATATAATCAATACACCCTCCTTATAGTCACTTATGGAGCTGAAACATGGAACCTAACCAAGGGACATGCCCGCAAACTGAGAAGCATGCAACGTGCACATGAGAGAATCATGCTCAACCTCACATAGCGAGATTACAAGACAATATATCGAGAAAAAAACTGGGGTTCGAGACATCATAGAATCTATTAGAAGGCTCAAGTGGCAGTAGACGGGTCATGTTGCGAAAATGACAGACAACCAATGGACATCACGACTCACAAAATGGATCCCCAGAGACCACATGCGAAACTGAGGCGGACAAAACACAAGATGGAGAGATGAACTAGACAAGTTGAGAAAATACTGGCTTCGCGACGCCCATGATAGAGAAATGTGGCGGATCCTGGGGAAGGTCTATGTCCAACGACGGACGTTAAAAGACTGATGATGATAATGATGAAATATATATATATATATATATATATATATATATATATATATATATATATATATATATATATATATATATATATATAAGGGTGTTCATAGGTCCGTATATGTATGTACCTATATATAGGAGTATCACTACACACAAATTCACGACTCACACATATCTCTCTCCTTTCTTTCTCTCTCTCTCTCTCACTTTATATATATATATATATATATATATATATATATATATATATATATATATATATATATACACGTGTGTGTGTGTGTGTGTGTGTACATAAATACATTTCCATCACAATGTGTTAGTATGTTTATGATAATAAATGTGTGCGCTTCTAAAATGTTCTGGCAACCATCAGCAGCTTTTGGCAAAAGATATAAACGGGAATCTGTCTTCATTGTTTAATTCACTTTCGGGACTTCATGCAGAGGGGATAAACTGTTCACAAACAATTACAACGGACTATCTCGTTATCTGTAATTAGAAACCAATTTTGCCTGGTATTGTTTCACATGTCGAGTTGCATTGGAATGTGGAAATGATTTAAAAAAAACACGGATTTGTTGAAATTAGAATATTCTCACTCTCTAATCGATTCGATGGGAATAGAAGGACTTGCGCTACGTTATGCGATACAGATATTTCAGGGGATGAAGTTACAGAATTCTATTGTTGTGTTGTAGGAGCTTAATTCCTCTAGACTCCGTCTAGTGGAAAATATTCCTTTTCTACTTACAAGGGCGATTTGTATGTTTTGGAAGGGACGTACTTTATAGAATGTGGAGCAGCTTCCTGATATTGTCATGTAAAATAATTTTCAATCCGTCGTGCAAAATGGGGTTTCCAATTATTCTGCTTACTTCTCTTCTGTGTTGCCAGTTAAGATATCTTATATTCAGATTGAGATAACTTTAAAGTGAAGAGGGAGATACTTTATAGAAACTATACAGAAATATCAACGATCTTTATTATTTCATTTATTTTTCATTTGATTTCTCAGGAACTGTTGATTTAAATAACTTCACCCTCATCCAATTCAACTCTGCATTGGTTTGTGTGTGGACCAATATACCTCGTGAGTATCAACTTCGTAAAATACAAGAACATTTATTTAGAGAACAACTTTTTACGGTTGTCTATCCCGTCATGTTAAAGCAAACTGGTATATAAAATTAACATTTCTTTACTGTGATTTTAAATCACGACATAGCGTTTGCTAAGCAACTCTTAACAACTGACAAATATCATATAGTTATAGTTATTTAATCACAAAATATATACAATACAATTCTTGAAATATTCATTTTCAGTTAAAATAGAAGTGGTATTAACATTTGAGCATCTATTGTCAGGATCAAGTAAGCACTTGAACTGTCTAAAATCTTAGCAGTTGCATTCACATCTTATCCAATCACAAACATGTGCTACTTATCTATTTTCTAAACAAACACAGCACGATCTTAGGAGTACGGGAATACATTAGATAACGGGGTCTCTTTTAGTGTGGGTTTTGATATGATAAGCTTGAGGAACCACAGTACAAATCAATTTAACTAAGTATCTGCTGAAAATGAAACATAAGATTATAAAACATTGAACACCACAATTTTTAACTGCTCAGAAGGGAATAACTGCACTAATCTAGATATATCTATAGTAATCATTACGGGTCTTCTTCAATGCACTTAACTTAATCATTGAATACACTCTCTCAAGCGGTGACTCATTTCTAATATGCATATGTAATGTTCTTACTTGAACTTGTTTGGCTGTATATAAGAATGATGCAGAAATATTTGACGATTTGTTTGTATGTCTTTACATAAAAAGCTTTGATATACAGTTTTGTACATTGATACTGGCCCGTTGCATTCATTGAACTTAAAAGCAATCACGTACGACAATACGAGATGAAAATATTGATCTGGACGTTGATATAAGCAGCAGTCACTCTGCCAGTCCCTTGATCATCATCATCATCATCATCATCATCATCATCATCATCATCAGCAGCAGCAGCTTTTAGCGTCCATCGATGGACATAGACCTTCCCGAAGATTCGCCAGACCTCTCTATCATGGGCATAGCGGAGCCAGAACTTTCTGAATGTATTAACTCGTCACACCATCTTACTTTCGACCACAATTTTGCATATAATCTCTCGGTATCAACGTTGTGAGTCGAGATGTCCAGCAGTTGTCTGTCATTCTTGCAAGATGGCCAGCCCATTGTTATTTCAGCTCAATCACAGTTTTTATGATATCCTTGACTCCTGTTTTTTCTCTGATATATTGTGCTGTCTTATGATTTCTCCATATGATGTGGATTATTTCATGTGTACGTTGCATGGTTTTCACTTTGAGGATCAATCTTTTGGTTAAGTTCCACGTTCCAGCCCCATAGGTGACTATCGGTAGGACACATTTTTGAGACTAACAGGATTTTCTTGTTCTTGAAAATCGAGGTAGCTCTACCAAAAGCTTGCCAACCTTCTGTGGTTCTTTATTCCTTCTACTTTTGATGATTTCATGGAGACTCACTCGCTGTTCTAGGTAGATGTGGTGGTCTACTTTCTCCAGCTCTGCATCGTTGATTCTGATCGTTGTGTCTTTGTCCTCAACATTTTTTTTGTACTTGACATTTGCTTTGCTGAAGTTCACTTTCTTACTTACTCCATTTAGTTCGTCTAACATTATTTGGAGACTGTAAAGGTTCTCAACAAAGAGGACGACGTCGTCAGCAAATCTAAGGTTACAACTATACTGATTCCATTGCGTTCGTAATCTAGGTTTCTGCAGACTGTGAAGAGTTTTGGTGGGCTGGTATCATCTTGTTCCACTCCTTTTTTTCTAGTTGAAAGTGCTCAGCGTTTTTATGCAGCCTTATGAAGGAATTGCTGTGTTGGCAACTAACGTCATTTATCGTTTATTTTTTTAATCAATTCTCGTGATTAAAAAGATATCCGCTGGCTCCCTTCCAGTGGTAGTTGTTTTTCTCGTCAAATAACAACCATTTATTCTTTTTTCAATCAATCCTTGTGATAGATCCACATTCGCAATCATGTGACTATAGATTAAAATTTTTTTTATGTATGATTTATATTTCTTATCTAGCAGTCCACCTTATCTGCGTTTACAGGTTGATGATCCCCCTATTCACTGTTTCCGTTCCAGTGGCCCTGTAATTATTTTCATTTATCACTCCTAACATTTTTAAAAATTCAAATACCCATGCAGACGAAAGATGGTTTCTAACGAGTGACTAATTGGACCTGTTCTTTTTTCCAAGTTTTAAAGTTTTGTTTGTTTACAAGAATATTCGACACAATATCTTCAAAAGTGATTGCATAGTCAAAGCTCTCTATATTAATATTGTTAAGATTATTCAGGGCCCCTTATGTTGGTTGGAGTGAGTTGAATATCCGTAGCCATCAAAGATGGAGAAGGGTTCAATTTTTTTATGTTCGCAGATGTTTTTTGTTTGCTTGGTTTTTGTTTTAGCTCTCCTAGTGCCTCCTTTTGTTTGTAGACTTAAAAATTGGCAGCAGTACTCCACCAGATCCGTTTTAAAGATGGTGATTATTTTTAGGAAAAAAATACGAAACTTATCCCCCCTTTTTAGGGATTCTGACGGGTTCATCAATAACATCTGAATTTTCAAAAGTCTGGTTGTTTATTGATTTTTCAAAAAATCTATTTTATATATTTTCAATGGAAAACACCATGTGATGTCATGAATAGAATTTATTCTGACCATATTTATTTTACGATTGTTTTTTTTTATATGACACCAAAATTTGAGGCTACAGCTGTCTGTGAGGGTGAATTTTACTTTTCCCCCCTGTTACTCAAACTCAGCAAAACTTTATAAAAAATAAACCAAAATATGTTTGGGTTGGTTACTGCTAGTGATTGGAAACCGTAACAATTTTTGTTATATATTTTTTCCTGAAGAGTATACCTGCAATCTCCAGTTACAACAACAACTATGCTCATTGGAGCAAGTAGGTTTCCAGCTGCAAGCTGTCTGCTTCACAGTAGGAATGCCGACCGTATTTACAGGAAATAACTTTCCGAAATCTTACTTCTTTCTGAACTTCAGCTTCTTCGTACTTTTAGAGCAAAAAGCGATTCAGTAGATGTGCAAATACTTTACTCTCAACATTCAAGATGGGGTCATCGATGGGATTTTTTAAGACTGGGCGAGTCTGGTTTTGCTCCCCTCTCCACCACCATACGCTCACTGCACAAAGATCCTTAACTTTTTAGCCATCGTGTTCTTATCTCTTAGCCCTTTTACCACAACATGCTATATTTGTTCGTCGGTTTAGACCTCTACATCTACCTAGGACAACAGGAGAAGAAATAAAGCAAAGAATCACATTAGGAGTGCAAGTTTTAGATAGATCAAACCCAACCTTCCAGAAAAAAAAACTCACTTGTCCTAAAAAGGAGTGTACAGCCAATATAACCTTCCCGATAGTCCCCTATGGAGCTGAAGTATGGAACCTAACCAGAATATTGGCCCTCAAACCGAGAAGCATGCAATGTGCACATGAGGGAATCAAGATCAAGATTACAGAGAGATCATAAAACAGCGCAGTGTACTAGAGAAAAAAACATCAGTCAGGGATATCATAGAAACCTCATATGGCAATGGGCTAGTCATGTTTCGAATGGCAGACAGCCAATGGACATCGTGCCTCACAACATGGATCCCCCAAAACAATCACATGATTTTATGTATATATAAAATTATATATTCATTAAAAAAATGTTGGAAGTTCCTATCCAACGAAACGTTTCATGACTGATGCTCACTTTCAAGCAGGCCAGAACGCTCTTCTTATATTCTTATTTCGTAACTCAACTCACGGCACAGCATTTTCTGATTTTGCCCCATTTGTGAAACATTGGGTTTTGCACCTAGATGAAGTGACTCTACTTAAATGCCAACGATAGTTTAGTTAGTCAAAAAAATTTAATTGAAATATTTCTAATAAGCCATACATGAAAATCAACTATAAGAATATTTTGAAGGCACCAGTTGAAGCAAACAGTTCCAGCAAATTGAAATTTAGTAAAAAGGTACAATGCGTCATGATCAGCTAGACACTAATATGTCCGGCGATTAGGAAAGAAATTCTCAGGGGGGAATTTCGATCCCCTATTGAATCTCGCGTGAACATTCAATTGTTTGCAACAGTCTGCTGACCGGATATTTACAGGAGATCAAAAATGGATATTGTATTATATTTGAAGATCATGGACAAAAAAGCTCTGTGACAAAGCAATCTCAACGCTGAAACCTGGATTTTATCCAAAGATTTTATTAGACATCTTTCGGAACATGACTGCTATTGTATATTAAAGCCCATCAACCAATACTGTCACCAAAATTGTCAGTATAGTTTTTTTCTTGTTTTCAAGTTGGTTCAGCTGGCTGGTAAAGTAAATATGTATGTATGTATGTATGTATGTATGTATGTATGTATGTATGTATGTATGTATGTATGTATGTGTGTGTGCTTGTATGTATGTATGTACGTATGTATGTTGTTATGTCTGTCTGTATGTATGTTTGTATGTATGTATGTATGTTCGTATGTTGGTATGTATGTGTGTATGTATGTACGTATGTTGGTATGTATGTGTGTATGTATGTAAGTTGATATGTATGTATGTGTGTATGTATGTATGTATGCGTGTATGTATGCATGTATGCATGTGTGTATGTATGCATGTATGTGTGTGTATGTATGCATGTTAGTATGTATCATGTGTATAGACCGCACCGATGGAGCTAGAGTGCCTAAAATTTGAATATTTACTCCGTGTTATTTCTATGAATAACTTTTTTTTTAAATACCCAGTAGTGTTTTTCATGGGAGTGGTCAATTTGCAATGTAACTTAATGATAGGGTTATCCCTCCGTTAGAGTTTGCTTTTCTGTTTGAATAATTCAGCTTTATCTCATTGACCACTGTCCAACAAAAGGTGAAAGAAGTAACTTATGCATTGATCACTTTTTTGTCCAATTCTTCAATTGATCACATCAAGCACTGCATGCTCTCAAAAGAAGTTGGTCATTCGACGTTTTCCACAGAGTGACTCAACACAGTTATGATTACTTGTTCTTGGAGAAACAAGCTGGAGCGTGTCTATAGTGCATTACACGGGATAGACGCATCTTTTGTGTCGAAAAACGTTTTCATTCGCTTGTATGATGATACAAGTTCTAAACAAAGAACCATTTTAACGACGCGTCCAGCATCCATTGTAGTTGCAGCAGGAGAGAGAGAAGCAGGAAGAGGATGACGTTGAAGAGCAAGTCATCTTTTTTTTTAAACAATCGTAAGATATTGCAATATGGAAATATTCTATGTAAATTAAAGTTGTAGATGGACATTTTTTGAGTTTTTGGCCAGTTTTTACTTTTTTTCTAATAAATAAATGCAGACCTAAGATATTCTATTATGACGTCATCAATTGCCAGTAAACAAAAAATAATTAGAATAGTGATCTATTAATGACGTCACACCCTCTAATCACATCACGCTTTTTGATTAGATCATATGAAGTTGAAGTACATGTAAAGATAACATAAATACGATCGATCGTGTGAAGTGATGTTAGGAGAATAGATAGCGTAAGGTTGGAGCTTTTTTGTTTTGATAGTACTGGCATTGGAATTGGAGCGGAGTTGTGTGAACGTGTGGACTTCCATATGGCTTGGATCGATCCAAGATAATACGTAGAATCCGGGTTCAGTGTGCCAGCCTTACTGCCAAGTGAGTGAGTTAACTTGGGGCTATCCTTTGACGCTGTTAGACTCCCGACAAACTGACCATGAAAGACAGAGAATATGGAGTTTTATCCATACGTGTTTCCCGAAGAAAGGATGTTTAGGGAAGATTATCATGACTATCAGATAGTATAAAGACCTTGCCTTTTCGCTCACGAGGGAGAGAGATGATACGCGTTTGAAGCACGTGGTGAAGACACGGTGGTATAGTTGCAAAGCAGTGCGTATGTGTGAGGCTCAATATGGGTGAAATAGGCTTAATTAGTGCACAAATAGGTCAAGGAGGAAGAATGGTTAAGATAGGATCGGCCAGGGGGTCGGTGAAAAGATAACGATCAAAGGGAGAAGGAAAGAGAGAAAGAGAATGACCGGGCGCCAAGGCCGGGGCTAGAAGCGTAGCCAGCTTGGAATACTGGCGTTAAGGAGCATTGAACCATGTGTGTCCAGGGGTTTTATTGGGATCGTCGTCGGAAATGACGTTTTTGATATCTAGCCAAAAGAAGATTTCCGTATTTTATTCCTAACTAAAAGAATAGGGGACACTGCAGCGCTTTTGTACCCTGCCCCTTTAAAGAACGCAACTAACAAAGTAAAATAGATTTTTCTGTTCTGATGACGTGGTAAAAATGCTGAATTTGAAGAATGATTTTAATTATACAAAGTAATAGGAACAAAACCTCCGAATAATGAAAATTCGCTTCTTGTCAACAAAACGCCATTCTCTAACCTCAGTTCATTGCAAATCATTATTATCAAAGTATATAAAATGTAGCTTGAATCCATAAATTTCATGTATGTCATCATTTTTGACAGCACCGGTAAACCAGTTGATTAATAAAATTTACCGGGTTATATTTATTTCCGCTCTTTTACGAACGATCTGATACGATCTAGATATCACCATCATCCTTTTAAGGCCTGTTGTTGGAGATACACATTCCTCACGATTCGTCACAATTCTCTATCATGGGCATCGCAGAGCCAGTATTATCTAAAACTGCCTGGTTCGTTATGCTATCTTGCATGTTGCCGACCACGTTCTCGCATATGATCCCCGAGGATCCACGTAGTGAGCTGTGATGTCAATGGGTTTTCTGACAATCTTTCAACATGGCCAGCTCGTTGCCATCAGAAATTTCTAATTGTTTCTATGCACAGTCCATGGAACACAGGTTGAAAGTCAATCTTTTGGTTGGGTTCTATGTTTTGTAGTTGACAATTGAGAAGATGTATTAGTCGTAGACATTTCCTTTCAGGATTATAAGGATTTTTTTGTTCTTGAGGTTGAGCTGGCTCTACCCAAACTTTGCCAACCTGGTGCAGTTCTTTCTTCTCCTCTTGAGGATTTCATGGAGATTCATTATCCTAGGGAGATGTAGTTGTCAACTTTTCTCAGCTCTGCATTTTTCATTTTGATCGCTATGTCTCCTGTTTATTGTACATGTTTGTTTCACTGAAATTCATGTGAAAGCCTATTTTCTTGTTTTTTTCCCATTTAGTTTGTCTAGCATTCATTTGTGTTCATGGAGGTTCTCTGCAGAAAGGACGATGTGGTCAGCAAATCTGAGGTTACATAAAAATCCGCTTCCTTTCCTGATTCCTTCAGTTTCTCTCTCTATGTTTTGAAAAATCACCCTAAGGCAGGCTGTGAAGAGTTAAGGTGTCGTGGTAACAAATACAGGCCAATAAGCCTACTCAGTTTACTGCTGCATCTACAAACTTTTAACCAAAATGACCAGCAACAAAATTTAAATATAGTAGACATCAAATATCATTGATATCAATTGCCATTTTCGAAAAAGTGGTCTACTTACGTTTCATTCATATTATATATATATATATATATATATATATATTTTTAAATTCACACTCACACAACACACACCACTGATGATGGGAAGAATCCCGAAACATGTATGGACTATTGACATATAAGGATTAATAAACCTTACCACCAAAAACTTCACTCCTGAGTCTGTCTCACTCTCTAAAGTACACATTATATATATATATATGTATATATATATATATATATATATATATATATATATATATATATATATATATATATATATATATATATATATATATATACTTACTTGTCCTCAGGGTATATATACATATTATCAATTGTCATCCACAGAGAGCTGTTTCGTGTATTAAATTTTTTCAGTATGGCTATTGATTATCCAATAACTTATCCAGCACCACAAGATAGGATTGAAACCTTCACTTCAGACCCAGAGACTTCCAACTTCTGCCCTACGTAGAAATGGTCGGTCAGTAAGGTTGAATATAAGCGATATATTTATTCATGCAGAATTCCCCATCCACCAGAGTGCTCTATTCCTAAGTTGGAAGAGCATTATATATATATATATATATATATATATATATATATATATATATAATCACAGAATGTCCATGTTTTGTGGCCTAAATACCTTCGTCAGCCATACTGTAGGAACACTCCCAGAAAAGGGGCGGCAAGTCCCCATAGTTAGCTTAGTTATCTGCCAGGAGAAAGAAACTCCAGTCAAATCGACGACCATGGGACAACGCTCCTGTCTGTGTCATCTTGCTGGTCCATAGGATGCTAACGCTTGGTTTGAAGGGCGCGGTCGTCCCAAGTCCGTCGCACAACACCTTGAAACTTTATTGCACCGGGCGGGGGACATCGTACATACAAATTCGACCCTCAATGTGTCCTGTACACACACAGACACATACAAATATATGTTCGAAATGCATACCTATCAGCCAATAGTTGTAACCGCCGTCGCTAAAGAAATCTGATTTTCGAAATATAACTTATAAGCTGAAATGAGAAAAGTTGTTGGAATAAGATGTTTCTTTTTGATCTACAACTTGATGTGTTGGACATTAAACAACTAAATTCGCCTTCCAGTTTCCAACTGAATAATCTCGCAATGGAATATTTCCAGCCAATATTATTCCAAACTAGTCTCTTAACTCTCAAGGGCCACATTTTGGCATCTGAATCGGATGATCCTTCTCATTGTAACTTCGCTTCTGAGTTTCCTCCGCCCATGTGACTCGTTTGTATTGGAATTCATCCAAACTAAATGATCTCGGCTTTTCTTATATCTATACCCTTGCTGTCCAGTTAAGTCTGATCAGTTGGCTAACATTGAACCGGATCCTATATGACATTTATCTAGCCAGATTATTTTTACAGGCGTCCCCCGTTAAAACGCGGCTGTTGGAAGTTCAAGAATGGCAATCGTGTTATAATCGAGCCGCGATCATTTCAGCTATTTAAGAACTAGATTTAGCAATTCTGGAGCTGAATCTTGATATTTTGGACCTAGATTAATATTTTAGGGTCCACCATCTGCACGCAAGCCACACTTCAACGGACTGCGATCAAACGGGGGAGGCCTTTACTGCAAAGGATCATATTTCAAATGCTGATGACGATGGTGATGATGATCCGTCTATTGATAGCAACTCGTGTTGTATAAAGAGGAAAAAAGGATATTGAAATGAAGACGAGGGACGAATATGGAAAGGATGAAAATGGAAATCGTGTAAACAACGAGGAAAAAATTTAGGAAAAAAACCCACAAAAGGTTGTCTGACGCAAGAAGGCTAGAGAGGAAAATAGCATTAAACAGGTGTTGATTACAAAATATCAACGAATTGAACAATCCCCAATCCCACAAGAAGAAGAAGAAGAAGAAGAAGAAGAAGAAGAAGAAGAAGAAGAAGAAGAGGAGGAGGAAGAAGGAAAAAAAGAAGAGGAGGGGGAGAAAAATAAGAAAAAGGAAAAGGAGAAGGAGAAGAAGATGAAGAACAAGAAAAAGTATAAGAAGATCAACAACAAAAACAGCAAAAGACGGGTTTGGATAATCACTCAATAGTTACTGTCTTTTGGCAGAATGCTTTGTTAGTGGTGATCAATTGAGGAAATTAGAAAAAAAAGAGCCAATCAATGAATAAGGGTATTCCTCTCATTTTTTGTTCGGTGAGGATCTATAAAAAGTCCGAATTTTCAAAAAAACAAAACAAAACTAAACCAAACAAAAAAAACGAAAAACAAAACAAGCGTGAACACTGACGGGCACAAACTGAGGGACCAATTTAGCATATACTTACATTGTAAATTGAACTTTCAATAGAATCTATTTTAAAAGAATTTTATAAAGCGAAACCAAAATAAAAGTCTGCTCTAGCCATAGAAATGAGTGAATTTCTATCTCTGTAAGTAGATTGGTATGACATAGCCAGCCAGACCAACTTGAAAACTGAAGAAAAAACTATGCTGATGTTGACCATTTGAGGTTCATAGTTTCTAACCAAACATTATTGTCAAAATAAAAAAAAAAGAAAGAGGAAGATACAAAAATTAACAAGGAAATACTAAAGAGGGAGATATTGAAAAAGATACAGGGATATTAAAGAGTGTCTCTTAAGCCTCACCTTCCCAAGTATTTAGATGGACTAAGGGATTATTAAAATCGTTATTATTGTCATCATTAACAGAAACAGGAAGACAAAACATAAGAAAGAATGAAATTTGAAAAAAAGTGAAAGGAAAAACAGTTACCAGCCTCAAATGTATAATTGAATCGTTATTTACAATTGAAGGGTTTCTTCATTTGTCAAGTCGAACCAATTAAGAGAATTGAGCGACTTTAGCCATCAAAAAAAGCAAAGGTTCATATCCTTATATATATATATATATATATACACATATATGTGTGTGTGTGTGTATGCGTGTGTGTGTGCATGTGTGTGTATGCGTTTGTTTGTTCCAGCGCTCCTGGCTATACCGTTTTGTCTACAAAAAGATTTGCATCACTATTTTATGAGACCCCTCCTGTATTTTTTTGGGGGATCTTTTTTGCCCTTTTTTGGCCCTCCCTAAGATACTCAAAAGACGGGGACATCAAGCAAAGAATTACTCTCGGATAGCAAGCCTTCGGCAGAGTACGCACAACTTTCAAAAACCAGATGATCCAAATAATCCTTAAAAGAAGAGTATACAACCAATGCATTCTCCCGATAGTCACTTATGGAGCTGAAACATGGAACCTAACCAAGAGACAGACCTACAAACTGAGATGAATGCAGCGTGCGCATGAGAGAATCATGCTCAACCTTACATGGAGAGATCACAAGACAGTACAGTATACAAGGAAGAAAACGGATGTCCGTGACATCATAGAAACTATTAAAAAAACTCAAATTGCAATGGGCAGGCCATGTTGTAAGAATGGCAGACAACCGATGGACGTCACGACTCACAACATGGATCCCCCGAGATCACATGAGAAACTGAGGATAATAGAACACAGAATGGAGAGATGAACTAGACAAATTCAGGAAATACTGGCTCTGCAACGCCCATGATGGAGAATTGCAGCGAATCCTGGGGAAGGTGTATGTCCTACGAGGAACGTTAAATGACTGTTGATGATGATGATGATGATGATGATGATGATCATCATCATCATCATCATCATCATCATCATCATCATCATCATCATCATCATTCTTTTAAAGTCCGTGGTTTGACATAGACCTTTCCCAAGATTCACTGCACCACATTATCTTAGGAGTTGCAAGCCATATACTTTCTGAATTTTTTAAAGTTTGTCTCTCCATCTTGTATTCTTCTGGCCTCAGTTGTACATGTAATCTGCAGGGATCCATGTTGTGAGTTGGCATGTCCAGCGGTTGTCTGTCGTTCTTGCAAAATGGCCACCAGTCTTTATACAGCCTGATGAAGGAGCTGCCATGACTGTATATATGTAGCAGTACTCTGCCGTATACAGGGTCTTGTAGAGTGATGGCCTTCTTGACCATGGGAATTTCCACAGAGTCGAATAACTTCTTGAAGTCTATAGATGCTACATCAAGTGGCATTTTATATTCTACTGCTCTTTTTTTCAGCTGATCTATTGAATGGAGATGGTCCACGGTCGAGTAGTTTTTCCCTGTTACGTTCGTACAAAATAACATCTAGATCCTCCCAGATCTAGATGATTCTAAATGTTTTCATTGTATTTTAAATGCTTTCCGTGGAAAACGCCCGTCATACCATAGAGAAAATTTATTTAAACTATATTTATTTTTCGATGGATGTTTTCCACATAGCTCTGAATTTTGACGCTACATTTTTTTTAATTATTGACTGCGATAGCGTTTTATATATTTCTGAATTATTGCGCAGATATATCTAGCAAGCTAACTTGCTCGAAAATAACAGTCAAATTTCTGCAATTCAGTCTGACGCCCTCGTTTAGTGATGGAATACGTGAAAATTGTTCATTGTTACGACACATTAATTTATTATCATTTTAATCATTTTATCATAATTTGATGATATCTTATCATTACAATCAAACAACATTTGGTTCAGATATTTGATGTTATACAGTTTTCTATTGGATAACTGGTTTCTTCTGTGAGGTTACTGATATTTTGTTTTTCAGCCTATACATGATAGCAACTTTGATTAAAGAGGTTGTCATTTTCTTATTGAGTTCTTTAAGTTTCTGATGTCGTTGAGCTCTTCTGTTTCGGTAAAAAGTTCATATCTATTTTTTCAGTTTGAGCTTGAAGGATCGGGTGAGCTCTTTTTTTTTGTACGTTAATTGGTTGCAGTTTGGTCCGGAACGTTTTCCTGGGTTCTTTCTTTGATTTGAATTTTCAAGCAACCGACAACAACAAGGGCAACATTGAAACAATCGAACAAAACAAAGCGACCCAAACGTAATAGGATGAAAAGAAGATATACAACGCCAGTCATCGAAAAAGGTGAAGATTTTAAAACTATCAATTAACTGCCAGTATCGAAAGAATACGAACCACTACTGTGCTCGAAGAAAATGGAGTCCTCACAACCGATAGGGACTGGATCGTCGAACCCACTCAAGTACTCTACGAAAAACCACCATGCAGATACTCATAACAATGAAGAAGATACAAATGCTGTGAGTGATCAGAAGTTAATTCGTCAGATTTGAAGCAAGCTATCATACAAAAAAAAAAAGGAAAGGCACCTATACTAGATAATATCATCATCGATTCACTCAAAAAAGCTGGTTAAATTATCTCAGGGAAATTGGCAATTCTATTCTACTTACGCCTCAAACAGAGTGAAGTTACAGAAAAATGGAATACTGCAATCATAATAGCTGTTATATAAAAAAGGACACACGGAAGATATAAAAAAAGAAGCTACAAACTAATAAGCTTTCTTAACTGAATCTACAAACGTGATACCAAAGTCATCACCAACCGTATTACTAAAACGTTTGATGAAAACCAACCAACGGGAACAGGCTAGCTTTTGAGGAAACTACCCGACCATGCAACCAATTCCTTCGATAAATCAACGAAAAGAAAAAGCAGCAGAATACAAAATGTCCCTCGTTGTAGCATTTGTCAACTTCAAAAAGTCTTTTGACTCAGTGGAAATCCACGTCATTGATCCTACCATACAACAAGTCGTAGACCCCATATATGACAAAGTTTTACATGTTTACCGACACAGTAATATATTAAGTAACTACTGATAGAGACTTTGAGCCCTTTCAGTATGAACGGGTGAAAAAAGGTGATACAAGCCTACCCAAACTCTTAACAGCCTGCCTTGATATGATCTTCCGAATTTTAAACTCGGCTAATAAATGAATCAGAATAGACGGCGAATAACCGGATATCGAAGAACCTATTATAAAACTCATGGGTCGACTATTTTACAAAAATGTCAGACAACCGCTGGACATCATAACTCACAAATGAGTCATTTGCAAACTGAAAATATATGATGGCGTAACAAACAAGTTCTGCGATCGAAAGGTCTTGGGGGAGGTCTATATCCAATGCCGAACGCTAAAAGGCTGATGAGGATGATGATGACGTACAGTTTATGCGTAGACAAAAGTTATTCAGTGATGGAAATTGGTTTGGGGAATAAGGTATACGGCAAGGCTAGGAACCAGGTATATTTTAATGTCTCCATTAGTAGACATTGAACATATAAAAACCTAAAAATAGAGAAGAGGTTATACAACATACCCCCGCGTACTGCACTCTGTATATCCATTCTAGAAGATAACACTAAATGAACAGTTTTCCTGAATTGTCAGGGTATTTTGCAAGATCAAATATCCATAAATGGAAGGAAATCTCAATCAATAACGAACATGATTGGAGAAATTGCAGATAATACAATTTTGCAAATAACTTCAAGCAAAGAATGATAATTTAATAACTTTTCCCAATATTTACATTCACAGTAAGCAAGTTTATTTCACCCTCTGGGGGAGTAATTTCTTGAAATATGCAAAGTAATTCACGAACTATTTTCGTTTATTTTGCTGCATTTTTTTTTACTTCAATTAGCTGTGTTTTTTGCAAGTTTTCTTTGCCTGTGACAAAAGTATTTGCGCACTTTTCAATTCAACAATTATATGATAACGCTGAGCGTTTTCGATATTTTGAAAGTACAATGTAATTCAAATGAATATTTGAAAGCAGTCATCATTTAATGGCAAAGATAGAATATTATCTATAACAAAGGGACCATGTTGCACTTTCTGGCCATTGATGGCATTTCAAAAAGCAAGGAAGGTTTCTTGGTAGTAATCATCTACTCTTCACTTACCAGATGACTTATTGTTCTGGGCTACAGTTTTCAAACAAGAGGGAATAATCGACTAACGATCATAGTATACTAATACCAAGATCCTATCAAAATGTCAAACGTATTTGTGCAAAGTAAACTAAAGCAGTCCCAGTTGGGGTTTAAATTCATCCCGCTGATTCCATTTTTTCACACCGAAAGTCGTTACACCACCAAATACTGCTGCTGTGTAAACAATTCAATAATTTTTGTAATTCCAAAAACGAATTCAACTTACCATCGCAGACAAAAGGTGAACAACTATAGCGTCAAAATTTGAAGTCATGAAAGAAATTCCATGGAAGAATAAATATGGTCGGAACAATGAATTTTATGACAATACTAGCATTTTCCAATGCAAAACAATTAAAATGGAGTTTTGGAGAATAACATCTAGAAATATCTAGATTCTGGATATTCTTGAATTGGTTAATAAACGAGTCAAAATAAGTGAAAAGGGTCGAATAATCTTTTTTTTCCAAAACTTAAAAAGAATTATATTTGAAGGTACCTATTGGAGTACTTATGTCAATTTGAAAGTCGGTAGATAAAATGGTAAGGCCAGGAGCACTGGAACATATAAACATATAAACAGACACATAAACGAATATATGCATATCTAAAAAAATTATCGTGATTTCAGTTGTTCAATAATCGAATTGAATGTACCTGTCCATCATTGCTTGTTAGTTGGGAAGTCTTGTCATTATTATTTTTCTGGATTTCATATCAAAGCCAAAATAGAAATTAATGAAATCATAATCATTGACTTTGATGAATAAATGCTAAATATTGACAAATCACTGTTAACATAAGTTTTCTCCAGTGTCCATGTTTTTCTGGGTGACTGGCCCGCTATCTATGAATCACGCGCTCCAATGGAGCTATAAGATTCAAACATTCTCTCCTTATTATGTTCAGAAAAAATCATTTTTTGTTCGTATTTCAACAATACACCACCGAATAGGTTTTTCAGTGTTTGGTTCAATTTACAATACAGATTTATGCTAAATTAGTTCTTTTGTTTGTATCCACTAGCATATACGCAATTTTTTTTTTTTTCAATTCAGATCTTGGAAGATCAGTGCAAAATAAAAGGTATGAGAAGTGACCAATCATCCCTTTTCTAATTTTTAGTTGATCAGCCCCAACACGGCATGCAACAAAATATATTGGCCACAAGACAGATCCTATCAAGTGATCAACCATACCTATTGACATAATAATTTCTTCAGGTCAAGCAGGAGGAAGCCATGGTGAAAAATGGAAAATTTCCATAGGGCCATTCATTGTATAAATGACCGCTAAGCGTCATTGTGTCAAGAAAATTGAGGGGTAATTTATTGTCCAAGTTGTCCAGCAATAAATCATATCGTTGTAAATATAAGATCCTTAAGAGTCAAAACTCGACAGAAGATGTGCGAACTTTCGCCATAGATAATGTCTGATTATTTACGTAAGAGCAATTCTCTGTCTATCCTTTTCTTTCGGAATCTAGCTAATGAGGATCATTAACAATATGATGCACGGGATCTTTCAATGTGCTCAGAATCGCCATCATTAGTCATCTAATATCTATTATGAAACATAGAAGCGAATTGTCTCTCAGATCATTTATTTCAGTGATTAAAGAAATGACAATAAATCATCTTTATGATACACTTTCTCTCATAATGCGAAATTGGTGATTTCATTTGTATTCTGAATTAGATCTTATGAGTTTAACCGAATATATCATCAAACTGACACATAACAGATGATAATGATCGCGATAATGACCGGATTATTAGATAAGAAAGATGAAGTTATTATCTAGTTTTGATTTACGGTGAAATATCAGGACATCGTCTCTCGAAGAGAGGTATTTCAGTGAAATCATAGTTTGACCTCTCACAAATTGTATAAAAAAAAAAGCCTTCAATTTTGTTTTCTCAATCAACCTAAATTGCATGAAGGTAAAATCCTGAAACTCAAAATGACCGCTGTCTGCCCTTATAAAAATACTGTATCTCAAGAAGCAGGCACTTTATCATGGTGATATTTCCCAGGGTCTAGAGAAGTGTAATGTTGAGTTTGAAGCAGTTCGGATCTGAGTTCTCGGGGAGGTGGCCAAAAAATTCCTATTTTTGTATAAAATACCAGGACTAATGCTAATAAGGGGATTCGGTTAAAGCCTTGGGTTCGCTGTTCTCACGATACGATCAATTTTATAGATTTGATTTTATTCATTTTATTGAATAAAGCATAAATCATAATTATTCATATTTTGCCACTACTTATTTTCATCTTGATTGTAGCTGTTTTTTTAAAATCGCAACTGAACTCAGGCTGGGTCAGATTCAATGATTACGAGAGAGTGGCAGGTTTGGAGGTAAATAATAGCAAACAATTGATAATAATAACTTTATGGATTGTTGTACAGAAAATATGTTTTTGTTAGCGAACGGAACACATTCTGCAATTTAGAACTTATCGAAATAAAATGATCATGTGTGCATTCATACATGCACACACACATACACACACTCACAAGTTTTCTTGTTCTTATCTTTTCGTATTCACTTGCTTCCCCACGAGAGCGAAATGTGACACAAGGTCGATTTCATGCTGGGTTCTGTATACGGGAAAGCTAGAAAAAGTCCTCAACACTGGTGTTGCGAAGACGTTAGGTCAAGCCCGACTCTTGCCATTTAGTACAGTGAGAAAGGTGCTGCCCGGGGTTCACTGTTCCACCCACATGGGAAGAGTTATATTTGAAGCCAGTGGACGAATCCCACGCCTCTCACGCTTATCGATACTGTGTCTCAGTAGACCATCTTCAGTCACCGTATTGCACCGGTGCAAAGATACCAAAAAGTGTACTGCACTAAGATACTACTGTGAACTTGTCCTCTCTTTCTTACACCTATATTTCTATACTCGATTCACAATCCAAGTTCAATGTTTTCATTGATAGGAAAAGTGAATCCCTGTTGGTTACTCTCTCCACAAATGTCAATATTTCAGAAGAAATGATTTGTTACATCTCTTCTAAGTTTTATTCATATGAAATTACCAAGAGGATAAGCTTTACTTCTATCTTTTAATAAGTGTTTGGCCATAAGTCCCGGTAGCACACTTCAAGACTGTAAGATCCAGCCTCAAAGTCTGAGAATCTAACATACTTGGTTATTTATACTGAAGTGATTACGTACATTTTCAAAATTATTCGCTTAAAAATTGTATTACAGACATAGATAAGATAGAGAGTGTAATTCCAAAACGCTATAACCATCATTCAAATATACAATGTTTAATTGAATTTAAAAAATCACATTCTCGATATAATATTTTTCACCTTATTACACCCTTTCCATGTATGTGCAGTCTGTAAGGTTGTAACAAGATAAAAAATTTCCTATCAAAAGTTCGATTTTTAATTTGATTTAACATGGTTTTTATTTAAATGGCGCTTATCGCATTTTGGAACCTCACTTTCCAAATATTGTAACCAATTTTTCTATTTCTGTTGTAAGGAGCTGCATCAGGCAGCGGGCTTAAATGGTTGATATTTTTTTGCAAGCTACAAAAATAAACCTCATTTTATCTTTTAGTGGAATGTTTCTGCCTTACAATTTTACTGAAATTTTTCCATTTCTAAATATAAACCAAAATGTTTAAACTTCCAGTATATCTAGATTATTTCGTCTTCACAAACTTTACATGAAAAATTGAATAAATGACTTCCATAGCTTTCCAAAGATTGCTTGCATGGAGTCTTTAAAACGAACTTGAAATCATTGAGTCAAATTTCAAGATTTTTCCTTATAGTTTGATTTAATTGTGAGTTTTACTCTTGAAAATTATATCTGATAAACAATCTAACTTTTCAGATCCCGAAAAAACTCATGAAGGAGTTTTATAAATTTGTCGTTAGTTTATAAACATAGTTAGTGTGTATTCAGGTTTTCATGACAATATATAGACGTGTTCACTTCCACGAGCCAACAGCAACCAATTCTATCAGTTTGGGCGATTAGGGATTTCAGGTGGGTAATGATTTGTCTTGAAGAAAAATAATTCTACATAAGGTTGAGGGTAGCATATTTTGATCCCTTTGAGATATATTAAAGTAAGTGGTGATCAAAACAAACTTTGAATACCTCTGCTTAATCTGCTACTAAAATATGCAATACCACATGAGACTTTATATTCTGCCATAGAGAAATGATGTCGAATCTTGGGAAAGAATGTAAAGATATCTGTACGTTTGAGACCGGTTGGTACATTGTGAGTGTGGCTAGATGGAACTTAACCAAGAGACAGACCCGTAAGCTGAGAACCATGCAACGTGCAGATGAAAGAATAATGCTGGGCCTCACATGGAGAGACCACAAAACAGCACAGTACATCCGGGAGAAGACAAGAGTTAGAGACATCATAGAATCCATAAAAAATCTCAAATAGCGGTGGGCTGGCCATGTTGAAAGAATGGCTGACAATCGATGGACATCACGACTCACAACATGGATTCCCCGAGACCACATGCGCAACCGAGGCCGGCAAAATGTTAGATGGAGAGACGAGCTGGACAAGTTCAGGAAGTACTGGCTCCGTGACGCCCATGTTAGAGAAGAGTGGCAAATCCTGGGGAAGGTCTATGTCCAACGACGGACGCTAAAAGACTGATGATGATGATGATGATGATGATGATGATGATGATGATGATTTTATTTGAGACTGAGGAAGAACAAAAAGCTGGCAAAATGACAAAACGAACTTCAAATAAGTCATTGATATCATCATTCTTTTAATGTTCTTTTTCATCTTCCATTTCATTGAAATGCATAAATGATATCAACTCGCGTATAATTCCACTTGGTCAGTTGGTCTTTATATTTCTGAAAACGTTCTCACTCAAATACATTCTCCAGTCTGGTCTTTGAAATCATATTTTTCAGTCTCAACTCTGTATTAATCAAATCTTTATCAACTAGAGATCTAACTTTCTCAATCAGATTGAACCGAATATCCTCACTGGTGAGGTAGGTTGTACCGAATGTTTAAATGATGATATTTTAAACTTGTTTCCGATTTAAAAGATCCATCCAAAGTAAATCTTTTTTTCAGAACCAACATTTGTTTCGTATTTGCGTTTTAATTAATTAATTCCAAAGGCACTTACAGCCATCAAATTATATTTTTCAGTCACAACTCTGTACTAATCAAATCTTTATCTACTACAGATCAAACTTTCTCGAACAGATTGAACCAAATATCCTCATTGGTGAGGTAGGTTTTACCGAATGTTTGAATGATGATATTATAAACTTTGTATAATGTTTCCGATTTAAAAGATCCATCCAAAGTAAATCTTTTTTTCCAGTACCAACTTTTGTTTAGTATTTGCGTTTTAATTAATTAATTCCAAAAGCACTTACAGCCATCAAAGTTATAAACTGTACCAACTAACCCGCCTCCATCGTTTTGTCTATGAATGGGAACCATCAAGCAATCTTATAGTCTCACCATTTGCAGCAGCAATCAATACTCACCGTACACACATCATAATTTACATAACACGAACAATGCAAGTATGCAGCTTTTACTGATTCATGTAACATGACCTCCAGCAAATGATTTCATTATTGCCACAACAACTTGACTGATATATTAGCACTACATTTGTATATATATATATATATATATATATATATATATATATATATATATATATATATATATACATTTACCAAAGTACAAATCAGTAATACAGTTCCGATGTGTGACGGGTTTATTTTATAGAGTGTTCGATACATTCAGCACATTCAACATTAAACTCAGAATATAAGGAAATATTAGATTTGCTACTCAATAACGTTTATGTTCCGGTCGTATTTGAGCTTCTTCGAATGATTTGATCTATTTCAATTACTTTTTTTTTGGGGGGGGGGTCCATTTTTCTGGATGGAGAAGCTTCCTCTTATTCTGTTTATATATCTTTTCTTTGTTCAGTTGCTGATCAACGCTTGTTTTCTTTTACATAGGGAGAGTAGATTACTGTCTGGTTATTATAAATGAACTAGGGATGTTGCAGAAACTTCGTTTATCAGTATGTTGTAAATCCATCAGCTCCTTGTTGCATGTTTCCTCTCTGGAAGTATTGTATTTTCACTCTTATTACTCACAGTGTTAGGGTTCCCTTTCACATGACTTTAGATGCTTATGTTTAATTCTTTTTATATTCTAGGTCGAGTCTGCTTCTATATATCGGAGATACTTATGAAAATGTGATTAGGGTTCTCTTGAAGTATCCCCAAAAGGGCAAAAATATAGATGTGTCTGTGTAGTAAATCCTTTATTCATCATATATATACAGAGAGAAAGAGAGAAAGAGAGAGAGAGAGAGAGAGAGAGAGAGAGAGAGAGAGAGAGAGGGGGGAGAGAGAGAAAGAGAGAGAAAGAAGAGGGTAAAAAAGAAGGAAAGAAAGGTTTGGATTTGTGGACAAAAGTAAAAGACAAGCCTGACTGCGGCGAGTGCAAACTCTGCTTCACCTTCTATTCCAATTGAAGATGATTACGACAATTTCTGTTTTGTATCTATAATAAATAAACCCGTACACGCATAAGACTTTTCGGTTTGGCTCCGTTGGCAAGAGTGTTGCCGTGCAATCAAAGTAAGGAGTTATCAATTGTATACATCTGTTTGGTTTAACGTGACAGGATAGACAAATAGTGAAGAGTGTGTCCCCCAAGTTTGGTGGAGATTGTTTTTTCAGTCTTCTAGTTGTTACGGGAGAATGACTTGGTCGACTCCATCTTGGACTGGAATTCGACAAAAAGTTTGCATTGGTGGAAAAAGTAGGAGGAGATGAAAGAGGGATAGGCAAAGATAGTTTGTGATTGATTCAAGGGTGAAAGGGAAGAGAAGATTGTGAGATGGACCATCATCATTGCAACAGTTGGTCGTCCTAAGGTGTTCTTTCTGTTTCCTTCTTCCACTTTCGTCAATATTTTAGATAATTGAACTACTTCAGCCATCTTTGTTGACGAAGGTTTCTCCCTTTTTTTATATAATTGTACGTTTGTTTGTGTGTCTTAGCTCGATCTATTTTTCAATTTGTGAGAATGTAAAAGAGAAGAAAAAAAGGAAACAGAGGCAATCCTATTTTATTGCCCGTTACTAAACACGTAATGTTGTCATTCATAGCAATATATTCTTATAATTCTTATTTCTTATATATATGTGTGTGTGTGTGTGTTTGTGCGTGTCTGCAGATAAATAGATAAAGATAAATGACGTGTTTGCCAAAACTAATCTTTCTCATACTTTATGGTCAATGGAATTTTTTTTTTACTGTGTTTCGTCTTCCTGAATTTTTGAAATTTTACGCTTTGTTATTTGCTGTTATTTTCACGATGGAAGCAGTTTTGTTTTTTGGGATATCTATTTCAGTTATTCATATGGGTCTATTTTCATCAAATGAACGCACATGCATATATATATATATATATATATATATATATATATATATATATATATATATATGAATGATTGTATTGTGGATGTGAAGTGATCTGTCAGAATGTAGATGAAAACAACCATAAGAAAGTGAAAAGAAAAACTTAAGAGATAGATTCTTCGTATAATTTTTTTTATCATTCAATGGGCGTAGTTTGATACGTTTCGACGGGTGCTAGCCATCTTTTTCAGAGAAAAAATGCGATGGTTCAGAGAAAAAAAATCTGTTCACATGTTTGGCAGAAATATACATATTCTTCACTTCAGCATTGAACATGTAAGCAGCAAATTTTCTTCTGTGAACTGCTGCATGTATATTTTTTCTCTGAAAAAAAGATGTCTGGCCCCCGTCGAAATGCATTATACTACGCCGATAAAATGATGAAAAATACTTGAGATATAGCGTATCACTTTGAGTTTTCCTCTTCACCTTCCAATAGTCATTTTCCTCTCTCTCTCTCCCTCTCCCTTTCTATCTCTGTCTGTCTGTCTGTCTGTCTGTCTGTCTCTCTCTCTCTCTCTCTCTCTCTCTCTATATATATATATATATATATATATATATATACATCAAATCAGAAATAGGTAATATGCAACTTACAGAGAGGATTATAACTGAAATCAAAAACGGAAGAATAAAAAGTGACGTAAAAATGCAGAGGAAACCCGCCAATCGCTACAAGTACAAGAGGAATGTAACATTGTATCGATAAAAGGAAAAAGAAAAAGAACAAATAAAAAGGTTTGAAATAAAAAGAAGTAGCGAATCGATGGATCAGTTTACAGGCAGATGAACAGACAGGTGGACTGGCAGTAGAACTGGCAGACGACCAGGCAATTGAACCGACCAATAGACGGCCAGTCAGACAAACGGACAGATAGATGGAGAGCAGTGGAGCTCAGAAAAAATACTCAAGAGAAGAGCAGCACAACCATTAACTTCCTTCTGCCTTCACAAGCAGATCTTGACCATTTGGCACTTGGGGAATGAACGGAGAAAATGCATGAGTGGAGAAAAGCATACAAGCTGACACACTGAAGTGAACTTCGGCTTTTAAACTGACAGCATTCAAAATAAAGAGCCTAACAACGTCAGACTAAATCGGACATGTCCTACGGCGCTTTCCCTTCCTTTCTCTTTGATTAGCTCATCGACCTATTTTCACTTTCACTTTCACTTTCAATATTGTAGATAATCTGTTCTCTTCTCGTTTGCTTTCTCTCATTTATTTCACTTTACTTGGCACTATAACGTCATCTGGGAATTGACGAGAAACCTAATAAAGTCTCTGGGGTAGGCATATGCATAGAAGAAACCATGATCCACTTGTTATTATTTGGAATAGGTTTGTGAACTCGAGACGTACAAATCTTGAAGGGAAATAACGAAAGAAGCTGTACATCATAATTTTGTATACGCAAACGATAATGCTGTTGCAGCTGCAAACCTATTCTGGACATTGACAGCACAATGTTCATGAACCTATTCCATCTATCTAGAGTTTGGATTAGAATTAGTAGGATTAAGATGCAATTAACAATCACAAAAAATAGACATTTTCTAAATATTTACATTATGTATGAATATACGTTGAGGACTAATGACAGAGATAATGTAATATTCTTTATTGTTATTTTTAAGAGCGTTTTCCAGCGAATTCACGAAAATAAGAAGTGAACAGTGTAAGATGTAAATAGTATATGAAATGTTTCGAATTGTTAACCAATTTCATGCATTTTTCGTATCCCTTTATCGTTTTGTGATAGCAAAATTACAACGTATATACTCTCTATCATTTCCCTTTCTGAATTTGCGGAAAATACTCCATACAATTACCGATGTATTTGCGTGCCTTTCCGACCAATCGACTTGCTTACCGATCACAACTAATATCGCTGAGTCCATACCCACAATAAGACAGATTGTATATTGTATTCTACGTAGAAAAAGGGATATTCAAACGTTGCTCTTAATTTCAGTATACATCGGGTTTAGATTAGAAAGCTGCTGAGCCACTTGTGTTTGGCAACTCACTACATTAGTAATATTCTATGAATAGAAAGTTGCAAACTGCTAAACTACAAAGAGGCACAGCATTTCAGCTATGAAAGCAATTTTCCAACAAGGAGTCTAGTCCCGACCACAATTCAAACCTTTGGCATTCACTGAGACCGATCAGCAAAATTTTGAAATCTAATATATATATATATATATATATATATATATATATATATATATATATATATATATATATATATATATATATATAAACTTATTTGAAATGATCCGCCGTTGTTACGTGGTTTACATATCACTCTCTCCTCTTGGATTAAAGAAAATGAGGCTGCTGCAGGCTACAACTGATAGGATAATTGCTCCAGCATGGTTATGATCTTACCATTGAGCTAAATAGCCGCTGGTAATTCGAAGGCTAAATACTGCTTTCACACGGAATTCTCATCTCGTTTATCTTTGGTCTATTCGTCTCTTTCAGCACAGCACTGAGAAGTGGACATATTTGGCCCGACAGAATGAATTATGAATTGCTTCATATCATATAGGAACTTATTTTAGATGATCCCCCATCGTTATACAGTTAATATATCACTCACTTAAAACAACGTATATAGAATAAACAATTAAAGAAAATGGGGCTGCTGCAGGAATCGAACTTGTCACCAATAGGGTAGCCACTTCAATCTACCGATAGTCTCAACATAATTAACATCCCACAAATAGGTACGCAATAATTAAAAAAAACCTCAGCTATATTATCCCTCTCATTATATTTAATTAGCATT
>OY735229.1:15366342-15456342 GCA_963457665.1 Thysanoteuthis rhombus | reverse complement strand
TGTGGATACCACACACGCATTCGTGTGGGCAGGAAGACCCCCAACATCCTCATTAGTCCTTACAACTATTATTGCAACGTCATAAGAACTCTTGACTTGAGGTTTCCGGACGTATCACGAGCCCACGCAACTTGACTCCATAGGAATATACCATGCCTTATGAGGTAAAAACCTATTGGCTCTAGCTCCACATCTGCGTCCGTCTGTCTATAGTAATTTGCAATGACAGTATTTGTACAAATGGCGATGATAAATGTTGTGCTCTTGTCGGTGTTTTACAAGAGTTGATCAATTAATAAAAACGAGACACCAACGAGGAAATAGAATGCATTGTATTGAAGAGTAAATGACAAGAGACGAAAAAAAACTGGTTTAGTTAGTCACTGAATAGAAAACGTTAAGTGACCAACGTCTTTTGACAGCATGCCGTGTTTGGGGCACTCAATTAACAAATCGGAAAAGAAAGAGAGATAAATGAAGTTAATCCTCTTGCTTTTTGTTAGATCTCTGAAAAGAATTTTCGAAAATAGATAATAGACGTGAACACTACCGGACAAAAAATAAAGGATCATTTTGGCATGATATCACAGCGCCAATTAGACTTACTACAAAAGAAAATGTTTAGATGGGAGGGGTCTTTAAAAAAAAATTTTCTTCTAGACATAGTAAGGATCAAATGTTCAAATATTGAACTAATGCTAATGGCATTATTGCAGCCTGTACTCACAATACATACATAGCCAGCTAGACGACCTTAAAAACAGAAGAAACGTATTCTGACACTTTTGCTTAACAGTCGCTAATTAGAAAAGTCTATTGATTGATAAGCCCGTAAATAATTATTAAAACTCACAGCAGGTTTGCTAATTTAGTATCAACATGTCCTCGTAAGTATGTTTCTCTAAACGTAGGGCAATGAGTCTTTTAAAAAACAGTTGCTAGTTATAATACGTTTGATGTGTTTCTGTTTTCTTTTATGTCATTATTCTCTTGGTGGTGCCAAAATTTGTCGAGAAAAAGTCCATGCATAATTTCAGAACAACAGATCAATTATGGCTTTTGAAAAATGCTGCTAAATAAAAGTAAAACATACTTTTCCGTTTAGATCATTTTTTTTCTCTTAATGGCGACGAAAGTCAACACTTCTTTGAGTGTCAAAAAACGTTTTTGTTCGGACCAAATTTGAATGGGTCCACAGCATTTGTAAGAAGGGGAGAAGGGGGAGGAAGAGAATGGGCGAAGAAAGGGGATTATTTTTTTGTATCTCATATTGTGAGCATAGAGTTATAAGCTATAACTTGTAGGGAACAGTAATAGACACGCGCTACATACATAGACACAAACAATGAAGGATTCAAGGTTATTTTTTTTCGAAAATTCGGACTTTTTTCCAGGGAGTAGAAACTTATTCGTTAGTCTTCTACTTTTCACTTCTTTAATTGATCACCCCGAACACAGCATGTTGCCAAAAGACATTGACCATGTGATGGTTTCTATCGCGGGAATAACAAGATGGATTCTTATGTCTTGCTATACTTGTAAATCATTTATTGAAAAAAAATCCTAATTTCCTGTGATACGATTGCCTTTGGTTTATCAATGTCCGTTTTTAGTTTCACTTTCGATTTCCACATCGGAACTCTTCTTCGTACATTTGCTGATTAGAAACTGTCCACAAAATCTGTCACCAAAACCGTTTGCGTAGGTTTTTTTCCAGTTTCTAAATCGATCTGGCCTGCTAGCTGGCTGGTTATGTATGTATCACGCGTACAGGTCGGGCCAATGGAGCAAGAAGGCTGAAAATTTGAACATTTACTCTTTGTCATGTATGGGGAAAAAAATTTTTTTTCAGGATATGTGTTAAAATCAGATCAATATTAGTCTCTCCACTTTGGTGGTTAACTTCTCTTCGTTGAATTAAGATGGTGTCGTTAGTTTCCGACAATTCAACTGAGTAAATATGTGGAAACCACCCCAGTAGCCTATTTCCAAATCCGGCCGTTCATGATGTCGCCCATTAGCTAAATAGATAGGTATCATCTGGAATAAGTGAAATCTATATGATATGTGTAAAGGGAAAATGCCATGTTAATAGTTCGCTTTAGGTTGTGTAAATGTGCTTGTGAGCTCGCGTTCTTAGCAACAAGCAAACAAATGAGATCGTTGTGGGTATAGAATATTTCAAATACTGTAGATAGATTATTGAGTTTCTATTGAAAATATATTGATTCACTATGTTGAATTCAAAAGTGCACTCATACTTTTGTCACAAGAAAAATATTACAAAACCAAAGATCTTTGTGTACCGACAACGAAAAATGACAAGAACCATTGATCATTTGAACCTTTCCATTCGTATAAAATCCAACAAAAAACTGACATTGACTGATTGCAGAAAGTTATTAAGAATCGTCACCTTTATCATCATCATCATCATTCACGTGCAAATACTATACCTATATATTATTCATTCAATCAATAACTTCTTTCAACCTCTATTATTAACTCATAAAAAGGGTTTAGACAGGGGTCAGCCTTTGAATACACAGTTATTGGAGATATCTACATTGCAATCGCTACTCTTCTGTTCCAGACACTTGGAAGGCCACTTCTGGTGTCCATAGTTTAAGTATAATTCAGATGTAACTGAGAGGGTTCGACGGAGAACAACAACTCTGATTGAAAATATCAGTCATTTGCAATACGTTGACAGATTGGAGCATCTAAACCCAGAATCCCTTGCATGTAGGTGAACACAGTAAATTACCCCATATCGTTATTTGATAAATAAAATTTTTTTTCTTTGAGGCTAACCTACAATTTCATTTACTTAATCAATTACTTTGTCAACTGAAAAGCAAAAATGAAAGTATTTTTTACTTATTATTACCGTACTGTTAAGCGGGTCATTGGAAAAAGTTGATATTGTCGGATATAAACTCTAAACTTGAACATATTTTGATATTATTGAGTCAAATTTGATTATGTAGGTGACTGAAAGTTTCTTGTCGGCATATAGGTAATTCTGGGAGAGAGGTTTCCCAAATGCTCACTTTCGCACTCTATTGGCCACTAAAGCATGAGATAGAGAACAGGGATATATGGATTCATGTACTATGAAAACGTGAAGTAAATCAAAATGAATCAACTTCCAAACCATGAAATTGCAATTCAGGGGCCTTTGCCTTTAGGTATTGGAGCCTGGGTTCGAGATACGTCGAACTCCAGCGCAGTTGGAGGCTAGAGTTTTGTTCTGTAACCGTAACAAGGACAAGAACAATCCTCACTTAATCCAGAAGAGTAACCTCTTCACTGTGGGTCTGTCTCGTTGAATCAAACTGATATATGAAAATAATATTCCCCCGAACGTGATTTCAAATCACCATCGATTGATGCTCTCATGCCGACTAAACGAAACAGACAAATCTTGAAAATCTGCGAAGATTTACGCCATATCTTTTTCATTTACTATATATGGTGGTTTATAATTTGACAGTATGGAAAGTGAAAAAAATGAGGAATACAAGTGCTACATCTCAAAAAATGTTATTGTCAAGGGGAGAAGATTGATGACTATTGCTCGTTCAGCCAACTTTTTCAAGACCGCATGCTGCGATGTACATACAATAGTAAAACAAAAGTTGCATTAATTATCTTCAATTAGAATAGAAGGAGTTTAATCAAGCAGCAACCAGACTCGTCTTCCATTCGGAGTGGATGCGAAATAGCTTGTTGGGTGAAACCTCAAGCATTGTGCTTTTTAGATAAGTGTGCCAACATTGAGTCGTACCAGTGTGTTCTGAGAAAGAGACGCAGAGTAGTTTGAATTTTAAACGACAAATAAACACGTCTGTGCTGAGTCTGTTAGAGACAGCACCTGCCTACCTTTTTACATAAATACATAAAAGCAGACATTTCCTTTGTCGGTCTGCTGAATTATTTACTGCAAAAGTTGATTTCCACTTTACTGAAGTTTTCTAACTAAAACGAATTCGCGCTTTTCTTCGGGGGCTTGGTTACTGTCAACCATAGATTACAGCATTCGATGGTATTGAAAGTTCCGATTCTGCTTTAGCTTTCAAATCCAAATCAAAGATCAAGTTTCTGGCAATATGTGTATATATATGAATAAATATTGGTTATTATGGTTAATCAGACCATATGAGAAATGAATGACCATATTGGAAGTTCTGATTTAAATTATTCAAAAATCTTATTTCGTCTATTTCCCGGAAAATGGCGCTAAGAAACAAGGATACAATTGTTTATAGCTGGATGTTTGGAATTGTGTATAATTTTTTGAAACACACAGTTCAAAAATTTCAGCTATATACATAAACTGGAAATTCTGGAATGCATGCTTATGTGCAGGTGACTCCGTCAGCACGTTGCATTGGTTTTAAGTTGACATTTAAAAAAGTGGGTCTGCTATAGGAATCAAATCTGCTATTGATATTGTAACTGTTTCAAAGTAGCGTCTCTGTTAACGATTGAGCTAAACAGCGCAATGGAAAGGCGAAAGCCAAAATGACCGCTTTGTCCCCATTTTTCTCACTCTTTTCATCCACTGTCCATGTCTGCAATTTTATTTTCAATGCAAACAATTACCTTATTAGCAACAGCTCCATTTTTTACTTCCATTTTTTGATTCTATTCAAGCTATCTAGCCGAGGGACTCATTCTCAATGTGACAACGGGGGTTCATTCCAAATAGAATTTCAGATAATATGAGGCATTTATGAATATTCTATCAGATTATACATCTATTTTTTAATAAATTATTTATTAGAAACAACAAGTGCAAACATGGACAGTGAATGAACAAAAGTGAAAACAAAGCAGTTATTAGGGCCTCAGTCTTTCTGTCTGGCTGTTTAGCTCAATTTTTTTTGAGCGAAGCTGCATTGAAGCTTATCGGTCTCTGGTTCGATTCCTGCTGCAGCCTCATATTACTTCAATCATTTATTCTATTTTAGCTGTATAGGCCAACTGACTCATCCTCTGTAATAACGGGTGGTCATTTCAAATACAATTTCAAACAATATAATGCATTCACATATATATAAGGAAAAACAAAGCCTTGGCCCTTTCTTTTATGGTATCAATATCCGAGAAAATATCGGTACGTCGGCCATTTCCTTAGTCCTAACTATCACTTCTATTGGAATAATTGTATTGTATAATCTACGAACCTCTGAAAATAGGTCCCTTGAGATGCCCATCATGAAGAAATAATGCGTTGGTTGTAACTTCAGTTCACTATTGAATATTCGATAAAATTACTTGTTAGTGTTTTGTAGCTTTCATTTGATTATTAGAACTTTTATATTGGTTAGTATTTGGGGAATCTACCTGGATTCTTTTCGTTAATCCATAGAAGTAATATTTCTTGAATCACATCGTTCCAAGGATTTTACTGTTGTTGATTTGTACTTTCTTGAGCTCGTGGTTAAGAATTACCACATTCACCTGAGATTATCTTTACTTTCAAATCAGAGACATGAGGATACGGTCTTTCAGCGGAAAATTCCAGTCTCCAAGCACAGAGCAATGTTCCCTCTATCGTTTTGTAGTCAGTGGGCGAAACAATCGTATATTGTGTATTTTTTCCCTGTGACAAAAATAAGTATGCACTTTTGAATTCGACACAGGAGACCTATATTTTTTATTTTTCGATAAAAACTCCAGGAGCTATGTACAGAATTTGAAATCTCTTGCGCACACATCAATTTCTTTGGGGCCCTGGTCGCCAAACGTGCGTGTATTTGCATACACACGCACAGCTTAGAGAGAACAACACCTCTTAGTTCGCCTTGCAAGTATCTTCCTATCATCATCATGAAGAAATTTCTGTTTTGTATTCTCTAATAGAAAATTGGAGCGAATTTCTAAAACTTCGTCTTTCTCTACTTCCTTCATATCTCAGCATATGACATATACATCGAACACATAATGCGACTAGAAAATTCATCATTGCAAAAATAACTGCTTCTTAGAGAGGATGTAGAAAATATATCTTCTCGGCTTATACAAAGAAATACGGGAAACAGACACCACTGATGACTATACAATTCCTACGTGACATGCAAAATGAAGCTGGCTTCAAGTCTCTGATGACCGAAATATGCAGGGTTTATGTGACACTCTCTGAATTCCAAGAATTCAAAGAGTAGAGATGATGATGATGATCATGATCATCATCATTGTCATTGATGCAATTCCTATCGATTTCCATCATGCAGAAGGAAACGTTGAATATTTCAAAGTCTTTGATTTTTTTTCTAAATAAAATACTTTTTTCAAAAGCAATGACTTTGATGTAGGGGAAGTAAACAGATGAACAAAGAAATTGAAAGCAACTCCCCCCCCCAAAAAAAAAGAAAAGAGAAAGGAAAGAAAAAGCAAAGATGGAAAGAGACCATAAACTTCTTAGACTTATCTTCCAGATCATTGGAGCGTGTTGGAGGATTTGTAAATGTCTATTTGTTGAAGAATGGGCGTAAAACAGTTTGGATGAATTCCTGTGGTGTAACCGATCCAAACGTAAACGATACAAATGCAGCAGTAAATATTGATGAATTCACTGAACGTTTCTATCGATTCAATTTTCTTTTTCCTTTTTTTTCTTCTAAGTTTGATACTTTTATCAAATAAGGCGTTGAATAACAAAATCTTTTTTGTGTTTCTCTTTTTCTTTCTTCAGCTTTTTACTCTTCTCAGTTGGAACCGATGTATTTTATCTGATGCTGTGCTTTGGAATAAGGGTGAATAATCACTTTTAAACGCTGGGAAGATTTCTTTTCCTACGTTTCTCTATAGATTTTGCATTCGAATTATTAATGACGTTACCAAAAAGAATTTAACCAGGTGTTGATGGAAAAATTGCTGAATTTGTGATAGGATAATACGTATAGGTTATCCCGAACTTTGGAAAACAGGAATGTCCCAAAATACTAAACTATTTAAATGCCGATATGATGTCACTGGCGTAGAACTACATACCGGACATTACTGACGTGAGACATGAGATGATGCTGGGTTTCAAGACGTTTAATTCTGACTACAGTAAATGCTGGGTTTCCGTGCACTCCAAAACACCGCCAGGCCTACATGAATTAATCACTGTATTTTTTGCTTATTCTCTCAACAATACAAAGCTATTGTTGAAAATCTCAAAAGTGTTACTGCTACTATTATGAGTATCAGTTATAAAAGATGAAACGTTTATGTTTATCACTGTGTAAATGTAAATATTCCCAAATCTGAAAATGTCTGAAATCCGAAACACGTCTGCCTCGAGGCGTATCGGATGAATAATACTCTAGTTGAACTAACATTATCAACCCTGGTCAACATTCCCGAGTGAGTGAACAGTGGGCCATGGTTTGTTTGTTGTTTTATTAAATAATATGAGATGCAGTCAGGATTATAGAGCTTTTATAACCTGAAGAACATACTATTGATCCACAGAAAACACTCTTGTATATGAAGGTAGTTTCATGAATCTATAATTCCTGGTCTCTCTGGAATAACATTCGAAAAGGAAACTCAGGGCATTTTAGATTTTTGCTGACGGAACAAACGGAATTTTCTACAGGGAAATATGACTGATTTTCATTGTGGTATATTTTTCTTTTAATTCTTTCCGACGAATTCTCTTTACCTTTTTCGTCGTGGGAATAGGAGCATGAAGTTTACGTTTTCCTTCTCCTATATCCTCTCTCATAGTTCTATTCACTGCTGTAATACTTTGAAATATCATACTATTTCTATTGTACCAATTTCTGCCAGAAAAGCAATTTTCCCCCTCCAGATGTCTGGTACAGATGTGGAATATTATTTCAATAACGTTATCTCAAATCGACAGCAGAAAATCAAATTAATGTTAACTATTTATTTTAGATATAATTTTCACGTAGCACACATTTACGTAATGCAAAATTTGGACTATATGGTAATATTATATGTTATCTACACGCCCCGTATTGGTGATGATCCGAGAATATTTCGCATGTTTTCAATGAAACAATGATGCAACTGCATACATTAATGAATAAGTATAATTTGATGGTAGTGTTTTCACTTTTTCCAACCTTTTAGAAAGAGCCTGGCAAAACTATAAACATCAAGGTAGGTTTCTTTAGTTTTCAGCTTGATCTGGCTAGCTAAGTATGCATGGATCAACGGTGCTAGAGGGCAGAAAAATTGAGCATTTACTCCTTAATATGTCTAGTAAAAACGTTTTCTTTTTTTTTCCAGCAGTGTTCACGCTTATGTCCCCCCCACCAGAACTTTTTCAGAGATCACTTCCCAAAAAAAGTCGAGAGAAGTAACTTAATCACTCTTTTTTTTCGCTCTTTTTGGTCGACTTTTCTCTGTAAAGGATTACCTGTGATTAAAATGACACAATCACAAAATCAAGACTCTGACAAGCACGCTCGCAAACAGTCGTATTCTCTATAAAAACTCATAGATACGATCTTAGCGGGAAAATGGTCGTATATTAAGGATTCACAAGTTATCGACAGTATCTGTCTATATTCGAATGAGAATAGATTCTTGAGATTCAATGTTCTTATTGCTGGGGACGAATCGCAACTACAATCTTCAAATATAGAAATTACAAACTTGGCCACAATAAGGTTAATCTCCAATACTATTTCTGTTTCGATGGGAGTGTAGGGATATAGTTTGACCCAGCAACAGCCGGACTTATTTTGGCTATCCTGTCAGTTTTAGATCAAGCTCAGACCTCATGGTATTCCAAGTTTGTCTTAGTAGGGTGCTGAAAATTTAAACATTTGCCCCTTATTATATCTACATTTTCCCCCTAAATTAGTTTATAGTGCACTTTGCAATGCAAGTTTATGCTAAATTGGTACTTTAGTATGTGTCTTGCGAGAGCCACGTTTATTTCTTTGTTGAAAA
The DNA here is from genome assembly GCA_963457665.1 of Thysanoteuthis rhombus. Lineage (NCBI taxonomy): Eukaryota > Metazoa > Mollusca > Cephalopoda > Oegopsida > Thysanoteuthidae > Thysanoteuthis > Thysanoteuthis major. Next base: position 15,447,414 of record OY735229.1, on the reverse strand, counting down.
TTCAGACCTTTTTTTTAAAATAAACTTACCAAGAGACGGATCTGCAAATTGAGAACTATGCAACGTGCACATGAAAGAATTATGCTCAACCTTACATCGATCGGAATCGAAGAACCTAAAGGTTTTTGATTAGGTAATCTATTTTCAATAATCCAAGTATCTCACTCTTAAGCGTGAAGTCCAAACTTAACTCAGCCTATTTTAATGTATGATCAGACATAAAGTTTCAACAGTTTCTATATAGAACAGATCGAACTCTAAATACCTAACTTATGCAATAAACTGCACAGCCCATTCAATCAAGCTGATAGGTGCATGATAATCCATCCATATAGATATTTATTTAAAAAAAAGCTGGTCTGACTGGCTATACATGTATGTGTGTATCACGAATTCAAACCACACAGCGAGTGAAAAACAAGAGTCAGGGATATAGGAACCATTAGGGAAAACTCAAATGGCAATGGGCTGGTTATGTTGCCAGAATATCAAACAACCATTGGACATCACGCCTGACAACATAGATCCCCAGATCATTTGCAAAACTGTAGCTGGTAAGGTGACAAGTTCAGAAAGTGCTTGCTCCTGGCGAGTCCAGTGAGTCCTGGGAAACGTCTCTGTCCAACGACAGACGCTAAAAGGATGAGGACAACAATGGCTTTTTGCTGACAGGATATGATTAGCTTTTAAAGGTTCTGTCTTAATTCATTTTACACTTTTCTTTAAAAAATCTTGCTTTTGATTCCTTTCCCAGTTTCCTTCCGATTCATTCATGAAGCTATCGTCGTATTACCGAATTCTGTCACCATGAAATATTCATCAAAGTTTCTCCTTTCTTTTTGGCTAACGGAAGAAATTATCATTTTTTTTCTTTTTGTACCATTTCTACATAAGAGCCATTCGGAAAGGAGAAAAGCAAGGAAACAAAATGTTTCCGGGTTTATTTATGTCGTTAACTCCAACCTTTCTCTTTCTCTAACATTACTTGAGCAGATATTAACAATTCTGACGTCCGCAGACACATACATCTTCTCATTGTGACAGATATACTCTGATAAGTACACATATCAACAAATGTTCTAAAGGATGCCAATATATATATATATATATATATATATATATATATATATATATATATATATATATAATGCATATGCAAATTCAAATTTGAATTTGAACTTATTTCATAAAGCCACCCTCTACCCCTGTCTCTCCATTTCTCTCTCTCTCTTTCTCTCTCCTTCTCGCTTTTAGTACGTTTTGTCTCAGAAAACTCTCTCATAAATGTAATCTTTTTTCTATTATTTATTCATAAATGCACTTTTTTCGTCTTGAATCTTGCAGAGGTGAAAGAATCACTCATGATTATGATTTACAGACACTCGAAGCCAAAATCAATTTACTCGAACAGGTCTGGTTAGTCAATCTATAGGAACTTCTGCGTGATCAACGACTTCAAGATACTCTCGTCTTTGGGTGGTCAATTAAAAAATGTGGAAGGAAAAGGGGAGATCAATGAATACTTTACGTCTCTTCACTTTTGTTGGATAACTAAAATGTCCGAATCAATAATATAAACAAGCGTGAATGCTGCCGAACACAAACTCAAGAACTTGAAAATCATAAATTTAGATTGTAAATTGACCCCCTGCTAAAAAATAATTGGGGAAAGGGGTATTAAAACCAGATTTTTCTTCCAGATATTAGGAGTCAATGTTGAAATTTACAGCCCTTCAGCTTCATTTTTGGAGCTTGTGCGCCTCACACATATATGGATACATAGGTAGCCATCAATCCAACAAGCCAGCCAGACTAGCATAAAAACTAATTGTTACGGTTTGGCTGACCTTTTTGGTTGACAATATGTTATATAAAAGGTTAACAGTATGCCATGAGCTCGTTTAACAAAAGACACACATTGATTACAGGATGAAGGCAAAACCATTTTGTTTTGGATTTTCACTCCTCTTAAATTTTTAGAATATCTTTCTCGACTTTTCCATCAAGTGAAACACTGACAGTCAAATAAAACATGAATACAACTTTAACTGAGCAAATCATTATAGTTTAATTTCAACAAGTGAGACGTTTGAAAAGTGTACGGGAAAGCAAATCTGAATTATTGGCTCTCATTCCGTAGTTGATTTGGATTTTTATACCGTTAGCTACTGAACCACCTTAGCAACCAAAGAGCTTTATCATGGTTTTGTGTGTGCGTTTGTTTGTGTGTTTGCATGTTCCAGTGTTCCTGGCCTAACCGTTTTGTCCACAGACTTGAAATTTGGCATCAGAGTATTTTTCGAATTTTTTTTTTGTTTTTGAAAAAAAAAAAGAGCTTTTTTTTTTTTAACCATTTTGGGTCCCTTATTTTGAAGGGCATAATTTATTAATAGCATCTGAATTCTGAAGAATCTAAATGTTTCTAGATGCTCTTATATTCTATTCTAGCTGTTTTTCAGTGGAAAATGCCAGTGATGTCATAAATAGATTTTATCCTGACCATATTTATTCTTCGAAGGGATTTGTTTACATGAATTCATATTTAGACGCTATGGTTTTTCAATTATTGACTGTGATGTTGAGTTTCTCTATTACACAACACTCATATATACACGCATATACGCACACACACACACACACACACACACATAAAAAAACACACACATACACACATACTTACACATACGTTTCATCTGTAAATTAAGGGGGGAAGTACTGACTTCCTAAAATTCCTTTGAAAAACTACCAAAAGTTACCAGGCAACACATAGTTTTTAGAGATTTGATAATTTTTAAAGGTCTCCCAAAATGTAATAACGCCCATGCTCAGTCCAAAAGAGGCACTTTTGGTTTATCATCAGATTCTTTTCGCCAGAGTGATCATCATCCAAGCACTAGATGAAAACCAACCATGAGAACAAGCTGGATCAGGCGCAGCTACTCAACCATTGATCACCCCCATTCAGTAAATTAACTGACAGAGAAATCAGCAGAACTAGATAAGTTCAGAAAAAGTACTGGCTCTTTGACACCTTCGATAGAGAAGTCTGCAAGATCTTTGGGAGGTCAATTTCTAAAGACTGACGCTAAAAGGCTGCTGCTGCTGATGATGATTATGAAACATTGATAACATTTGAGATGGTGCCCCCGGGCAACTTTCTGATACGCTTAAAAAAAACATTTTCAGCAGTTTCACCTAAACAAATTTGGTAATTTTTACATCAAGTGACCACAGAAAAAGTTTTTATATTTTATTTCTATTGTCTCTATAACATCAATGAAAACTAAGTTCAAGTTGAGTAATTATCTATTTCTAATAATTCAGGAATAAAAACAGACCCAAGAAAATCTTTCAGTGTCCTCTTCGTTACATGTTCTGATGGAGTAGCTATTGATCTCTGGACTTTCCTGATGGCATTCACTTCATATGTTACCAGGAGATACCCCTGTAATGACCTTGTTTGCCCATACAGTTCTGTTGCAAGCCAGTACACCCTTTCAGCGACATCGTTGATCACTGATAACCCTTTAATAGAGTTCACAGCATGTTGGTATTCATCGGATGACAAATACATAGACACAGGTTTCTTGAGAAATTCATTGTGTATATTGATAAAATCGACAAAGAGTAAGTGTCAGGATCAACAGAGTGAGTCAGCCGTTTCTCAGAGAAAAGAAGACAAACTGGTCGAGGCTGCACGAAATTTTGTGTTTCAAAATCAGTGCATGGCCTCCTTTGTTGTACATTCAACTTTCATGCTGAAGAATGCAAGGCCTATCATCTTTTTAATTGAGTGCTTAATATTGTTTAGCATTCTGCCCAGAGCAGCTTTGGCTATTTGTTTAAGTTCAATTAGCTATGTTCATTTAGCACTGCATAAGTCATGTAAACGTTTGATAAAACAAGATTTTATGAGAGGGATTCAGAGGGAACAATACATGTGAGCCATGCTTTGGAATAAAAAAACACAATGAAATATAGTTAAGCTTTAGATTTCATCAATATCCTCAATAAAATGAGGCTTAAGCATAGCTATTTCAACAAGTTCAGCACTTTTGACATCAGCCTTGAATGATGATCGGTAAATGGTACCTGCAGCTTTAGTATGGAATAACTCTGTTGGAAAACAACGCCAAAGTATACAAAACAAAGCTTTGTAATCTCCAAATATTTTTTTCTAATTGTTTTCTCATTTTCCACTCAATTGGTTGGAAAATTCTTTGCCTTGCCAATGTATCGTAGTAAAACGAGATCATCTTTTTAGAGTGTGAAGATTTTCTGTGTTTAGTTCTTTCCGGGTGATATATAATTCTTAAAGCGAGGCTTGTCTTGGTAAAGACTATTCATGAAAAGGTTGGATTGCCTTTTATTTTCAGAAATTGTTACTTTAACATCAGGATTCTGTATTATAACCTTTTATAACGTTTTCAAATTGTCTTGTATTAACCTCTTTCTATTTCAAGTACTTTAAGACTCTCTATAGTACCAATTCTGCCAGAAAAGCAATATTCTATAAACTGCCCAAAGCCTTCAGTTTGAACTAATTGACGATGTATTTCAGGCAGGTTTGCAGTAAATTAAGCAATTAGAGCTTATTTTTTTTCTCATTTTATGTTCTTTGGGTATTCAAACTTGACCCAAATCTTAAAACTACTCAAATATCGACGCCCCACACATGCCCGCCCGGCCAACCAGCCAAGTAGGCTACAGATTCTTCTCTCCTTCTTCGTCTGTGTGTGAGTACATGTGTGTATGTGTGTGTTTGTCATTGGGTGCTCCCGGTCACATGTTGGGGGCTACAACCTTGAAAATATGCATGGGTACATCAATAGACACAATCTAAAAGTGCTTTTTGAGGACTCTACGTTCATTTTGGACAAACAATGCCACAAGCCTGTGCTGATATTTTTTTTAGATAATTTTAGATAAAAGATCTATTTTTGAGATGATTTCAAACATTTCTTCAGATAACAATCCTGGTACAAGTGTGGGTTACAGGGATTTGCTCAAACAAGGTCCAGATATATAGTTCATTTATATTTAAATCGATCCACAACATGCCCATCTTCAGGCAAGAATATAAAATAACCCAGGAATTTGAAAATAATTGTGGTGGTTTGCTGATCCCAATCTGCATAAGCGTTACCATATTTGGGCTTCAGGCGCCCTTAAAAATTGACGAATCTCAAAAATACTAAACTGTTGTTAATTGCGAGTAAAATAGCAACTTTTGGCCAGTCTTTAAGGGTAATTCGAGATGGAACTTGGTTCGAGCATAAAAATCGTTTTCAAAACGTACATCCAAGCCTCAGCCGGTTACATTCATACAAACTTTCATAATCGACATCTACTTTTTCATTCATTGAATGAAGCTGAAACCATACAAGTTTATTTTCCCCCAAATAAAAATAAATCCTATATCGTTACTTGGTGGGTTATGGCATCGACTTGGTCAGTCTTTTGTATGGATACACGAAGTGATGCTACAAGAGTGATTCGTCTTTCAAAATGATTTCCTCGTCGATCTGACGGATGAAAAGGTTGAATTGTGTTTACAGAAGACAGTACAAATACCATAATCGTCCGAGGTCTCTTAAAACACGCCAGGAACTCCCAATAAGACTCAGTAAACAACGACATCTCTTAAGCTCTGTTTGTACAGAAATATATGAGTTTTCTGATCATACCATTGGTAAACTATATGTAACAATTTTCATCGATTATTTTTTTTTTTTTTTGAATGTTGGCCGTACGATTGCAGCTGCTTTGGATCAATAGACAGTGAGCCAATCCTGCAAAAGATTACTGATAGGTTCAATCCTAACCAGGTGATCCATGGATGTGACCTTCAGCTAAAGATGGCTTCGTACAACAAGTATGGAAGAGAGGCTTATATGAAAGCGCGTTGCATTCGGAGTGGTTTTGTATCTTTTAACTCCGAATTGTGTATCATTAAGCCTCTGAGGAATTTTCTGTAAAAAATGAGCGACTGCTTTCTAATCTATTCGCTAAGAGGTATTTTGTGCGTTGCTTGTAAAATGTGTTTAAAAGGGTATCCTTGATCTGAGAACTGATATAGACTGTTAACTTCTAACGAATAAAATTTTAAATAGTACAGAAATTGAAAAGGTTTTTCTTTCAAAAGAGTTGTTGCTATTTGGTAAAGTGTTTTACAAGTATATATGCACGTATACCTATATATATATATGTGTGTGTGTGTGTGTGTGTGTGTGTATGTGTGTGCATATATTAGAGTATACATATGTGAGTGTATATATATATATTAAGTATGTACGTATATATAAATGTATATATATATATACATATATATATATATATGTAAGAATATATATATATATATATATATATGTATGTATGTGTATAAATGTATCTATCTATCTATATATATAAGAACATATATTAATATGTAAGTATATGTACGAATATTTATGTGTCGGTATCTATATATATGTGCATGTATAAATTTATGTATGCATATGTATACATATACATGTTACAGACATGAACCTTACGGAACTTTCACAAGGAAGATACATTCATCTATCTATGTATTCATCTATATATACCAGATTCTCTCTCTCTCTTTCTCCCTTTCTCTATCTCTTTCTCTCTCTCTCTCTCTTTATATACACACACACACATATATATATATATATATATATATATATATATATATATATATATATATATATATATATATATATGAATATGGAAACTCTTGCTATAAAGGGTTGGGCAGAAATTCTTTGGCCCAGTTTTACCCAAATTGCATTGATTTGCCTAAGTTTGAAGTGTCTTGCCCAAATTTGGCTGGGAGAGAAGCATTTGTCCCCTACATACGTAGTTTAAGAATACACAAGCACACACACACACACACACACACACACACACACACACACACACACACACACATATATATATATATATATATATATAGTGTTATCATCTGACCAATTGACCACATCAGCGTCAAATACAGATACACCATTAGGCACTGATTGTCTGTGTACATCTTTAAAATTTTTTGCAAAGGAGTGAATATATACATAGCCAATTTTTTTCTGATTGTTATTCAATTTACGTTGTCTACGCCGAATGATATATTAACCGTGTAATAACCAAAGATCATTTCAGATATAGTTTTAATGTAATATAATGCAATTAATAATCATTCTACCAGATCAAATATCCATTTCTAAATAACATAATTGTCGTGTTCAAAGGAAGAATTTGAGCTGATATAGATTGTGAATGAACGAACATGAAAATTTGGAAATGAAACAGTTATTATCACTCTGGCATTACCGGTGGTGGTTTAGCTCAATATATATAGTAAGACGAGAATTTGCTACGCAAACACATTCATGTTTCTGTCCCGTCTGGGCTTTTTCGGGTAAATCTTCATTTGCCAGAAAAAGCCTGAAGAGGGCGGAAACATAAAGTTTTTATGATGCAGGTCCTCATTCTACGATATTTCTTGCTCTACTCTAAACCATATTCAATATAAATATTGAATGTATCGAGCACTTTGTGGATTAGACCCATCGTACATTGGATATATTCTATTGCATCCTTGATTTGTACTGTGTGACACACTCATACACACAAAAATATATATATATATATATATATATATATATATATATGATTAACCAAAACCAAGTTCTGAATAAAATTGAACTTTTGAAGATCTTCTTAAAACGCAGAAATTCCACGTCCAAAATTTAGAATTTAATATATTCATGTATTCTATAAAGATCATATAACGATCACAATGAAAAAGAAAATATAAATAATTTGAATGGTAAATTTCTGAAGATATCTATTTTCTCTCGCAGTTCGCACTACAACGCTCCAGGCAAGGTGCACGATTTTTTTCCATCCGACATTTACAGCCTCATTAACTATGGAATCACACCATGTTGAAGCTTACTCACTCGAATGCTGTCTTACATATTTTGTGCTAGTTTTTAATGAAGGTTTTTTAAAATATATCCTTCGATGATATTATGTACATTTATACGGTGACGTTTTTTTTTTATTGTAAAAGATGTATTACACGACTGTTGTTGGATGTGAAAACGCAAAAGTAAATCTATATAACTGACTGTGGTATTTTTACTGAGTGCACACGTCATCATCATTATCATCATCATCAGCCTGTTAGTGTCCGTAGCTGGTCATAGATCTTCCCTAAGATTCGCCAGACCTCTCTATCATGGCCATCGCAGAGCCAGTACTTCATGAATTTTATTTAGCTCGTCATGCCATCTTACTTTCTGTCATCCACATTATAACACATGATATTTTCGGATCTACGTTATGAGTCTTGATATCTAGCAGTTTTTCTGTCGTTCTTACGACATGTCCAGCCCATTGCCGTTTGAGATAGTTACACACAATTCAATAATACAAGGCATCTAAAAAATATAAACATATTTTTACAAAGAAATTTAGGGAGGTTAGGTCAGCACTTTTTACTTCAAAAAAGAAATGTATTTATGTTTTTTATTCTGGATAATATATAGACTTACTCAACCTTAAGTTTAAAGGGGATTAACTCTCTGTATTTCTATGAATATTGCCCATAATATAAAGAAGATAACATAAATTGACATACTTAAAGATCCATTACGAGTGTGAGTGCGCTTCTATATACTTGGTTTATTCTTTTGTCTGTTTGAAACTTATTTCTTATGATATACGTTTCCCAAATTCTGGTAATGTAGCCCATTGATCCGTTCACTGCAAATGACAGAAAGTTCCATTATTGCAGTGCTGAGACTAATTCAATGAAATTCCCGTTTTATTATGAGTGATGGCAGCTCAGCTCTTTCTGTGAACGAGGGTTTTTATATTGCAATTGATTACTTGCAATAGATAACATGCAATAGATTATCATTCAATGGACAAGGGCTTTTATCTTGAATCGGGAAACTCTTACACTTGCCTTCTTCTGCAGTTAATAGGTCAATGCTGTTTGTGTTCCAACAATTTAATTTGTGAGTTTATTTCTGTTTATTTTGTGTTCTTTGGGCATTTGAAGTCAACCCAAATCCTGAAACTATCCAAACGTCAAACCCCCACAATGGCCTGCCCGATCAACCAGCTGAGTGGGCAACAGATTCTTCTCTCATTCCTCAGCTCTGTGTGTGTGGGGAGGAGTGTGTGTGTGTGTGTGTGTGTGTATGTGTGTGTGTGTGTGTGTGCATATGTTATCCTTGTGCATCGAATGACCTGGACTATGTTTTCAGATAAGGTTTTAAAGTTTGGCTCAATATAAGTTGCTGTGAATTTTGTGTTCAGGCAAATTAGACAATATTACAAAACGAAATTCAACGAGTTCTTTCGTGACCTGTTTTCCATCCTCCATAAAATTTCATCAAAATTCATCGAGAACTTTTGGAGATATCGTATGAGCAGTCATTACCATACACATAAATGTGTGGTGATAAAACGGAAAAATGTTTCTCAATCAACAGAAACTCAGTGGAATCCACTCCGAAATTTAGCCACTTGTTCCTACTCCCAATCACTCACATTCTCTAGAAATTTCATTGGAGACATCTTCTGGACATAAAGATGGATGGAAAGACGGACATAAAGACGAACATAAAGACGGACGGAAAGATAGACACGAAATGTATATTTCCCCAACTTCGTTAGCAGATTAGATTAGGACAGAGTGAAAAAAAAGATTGGTATTGTAAAGGTTGACCGAACCCAGTGTAATAGTTTGGTTACACATGATTACAATGAAGGATAACCTGTGGAGCTCTTCAGGTTTTTATCAACTCAAACTATCCATATTAGTCATATGGGTTAACGTGTATTGGTGCAAAATTGTACAAAATCTTTTAATCTTGAGACCTGCATATGTTTCATCGCCAGATTCAGAGCGTTCGATTTTGAATTTAGAGTCTTCTCCTAGAACTACAACAATAATGAGGACGGTAGTAATCCTCATAATTAATAGTTTTTTGGTTGCCAAGATATGGTTTGGGCATTCCTCAATCATATACGTGATAGGAGCCGTCAACATAGGTTTCTTCAGTTCTCAAGTGAGTCTAGCTGGCTATCTGTGTATGTGTTGCGGGTACTCGCTGCCCTAGCAAAGCCGGAGAGTCGAAGATTCAAACATTTACTCCTTATGACGTCTAGAAAAAGATTTTTTTAAAACCTCTTTACCTCCCCAAAAATGAGTTTTAGAAGGGAAGTTCGATTTACAACGTAAGTTTTATCTAAATACGTTCCATAGCTTGAGGTCTGCTTTCTTTATTCTGAAAATTCGGACTTCCAAAGTTATCACTACCCAACCAAATGAGAGACAATTTACTTCTCCATAGTTCGCCCCTTTTCCATTTTTTAATCGATCACCCCTAACACACTTTTTACCAAAAGACGTTGGTCATATAACTGTTTCTATTGAGTGACTTTTTTTGATCACTTATTGATTTACGTTGCTTTATTGACGTAGTACAATTTTGTCGAGTCTTGCAGTTTGATTCAACTGCCGAATCGAAAGACACCTTGAATTTTTTGATAAATTTTTGTTGAAGAGAGAAATTTCTTTCATTAGGAGTAAATTATGTAAAACTATAATAAACGTTTCTTTTTCACTTTAGGCAAGTAGTTCCCAATATTTTTGTTTTAGAGTCATATTACGGGTCAAATAGAAATTAAAGGGTGCACCCCAGATGGAAAATAAGTGAACTACGTTTTAAAAGTTAAAGAATGAAAAGAAGATTATTTTAAATCTTCTACATACCGTATTTCTTTGCCTTTCGTTGGAATGAATAACCATAACTTTTGAGTACCACAATATTTCTTCCATGAGGAACATTGCAATACAGATATCTAAAACATAAATAAAGTGAATTTAAATGATTAAATTAAAAGAATATGGTTTCAAATTGAGTGCACTGTGTGTTAAAAGGTAGGTATCTTTGTTTTTTTTTGTCTCATATCATCATTAATACATTAAATGGTTTCTCTCTATTTGCTCTTGACGTCGATAAATTTAGAAAATCTTAATTCACAAAACTATGATTTTGAAAATTGCATTGAAATGGTCAATGTTTTACTTGCTGTTGAATTATATTCTTCTTTGATAGAAATCCGAAATTCTTCAATACACATCTTATATTTTATTCATAATCCGTGATAAAGTAGTCCGTTCTTCTTCTGTTAATGTCGAATCGACATTATTTGAAAGGCATACGAACCCAGTGGTATGGTTCAGTGTTCCGGCGATGGGAAGTAACAATAATTTATCTTGTAATGCAGCTAAATGTTTCTCGATGGTAAATATATCATTCATATAACTTTTACTTATCAACAGAAACATATCGAGCCTTTCTTTTCCAAATGCTCTTGTACACGACAGGGTATTTTCCCCTTGACAAAAATCACATCTTCGAACGCAGAAGTAAACGCCTGTGTTATGAATTCATGTCAATGAAAATCTGCTTGAATAAGCCAGTTTTTACAGTCAAATTTTGATAGATTTTACCATTTCGATAACTTGATCTAAAATTCCCCTCAATTTATCTCCAAGTGTTTTTTCTTTCAATAAATGCCACTGCATAAAAAAAGCGAAAACAAACCAACAAATAAAAACAAAAAAACTAAAACGGTGGTTTGTAAAAATATCTGAGTTTAGCTTTTTTACAAACGATACAAGACCCTTTATCATTGAGGGAGCTCCATCTGTGGGAATCTTGACACACGACTATCACGATAAGTTCCATTTTGGTAATCCAGAATATGAAAAATATCTTTTCTTTTATCGGCATACAGTTCTTTGCAACAGAAGATCTGATTCATTATTTAATCGCTATCAATAAACAAAATGGATGACAATAGCTTCGCTTTGAGGGTGATATCTGTTGATTCAACTTGTTGAGAAAAATTTGAATATTAGAGTTTATTACCGCGTATATTTTTTTCTATATCTGAAAACCTTTCAAAATAACCTTGGGAACCGTATCATTTGACATTTGCTTATCCCTTTTTCTACTTCAGCCCTTTACATTGTCCTATCTTTCTTTCTGCACGGAGATAAAACAACCAACTCAACTAAAGTATGGGACCCCATGTTTTGTGCAATCATTTCCGATATTTCATATAAAGCAATTTCAGCTTCTTTCAAAAACTGTTAATCTACATTTGAAAGAAGTTGTTACTTTGTCGGTTGCCCGAACAAACGTTCCCCTCAAAAAACTTCCTTGTTTTCTTTAAAGATGGGAATGTTTAGTTTTGAAATCTTTGCTTAACTTGCTAAGAAGCATTGTATCATTCTTTTTTTTTTTCATTTTATTGCCACGTATTTAACACAGTTCAAGTGAAGGCAAAGCATAATTACGTTTCATCGTATTTGCGATTTCATTGTATTTGCCGTCAGGTCGATCTTTAACTTTCTCTCAGGAAGAATTCGTTGCACACGAATCTACTTCAGTTTGGGATTGATATTCATCAATGTCACGTATTTTTACTTGGAAATCTATCCATTTACATGGATGTATATGCTTTGAGTATTATAGGAAACAAAGTGAATTCACAATGGAGTACACCTCGATGAGTGGCACACTCAGAATCTTTTATTTATATCTAAATCCAATATTCAATTAAGGTAACAATTCATAATCACGATGTGGATGATAGTGTCAAATAAGTCAAATTCATAAGCAAATTTTATCCAGAGAGCTACTTGTTAGTACATGTCCAATAGAAATCCTCTGATTCAATTATTATTACTAGCATTATCAATTTTAGCGATGATTATTGAATGATTAACTAAACTGTATTAAATAAAACATATTGGATTAATGTAATGAGAAATTGATGTATATGATCCGACAGAATGATTATAAATTGCGTTATATTATACAGAAACCTCTGTTTGAAATGATCTTCCGTCGATACACAGCTAATGTATAACTCAGTCTAGACAACGTAAATAGAGTAAACAATTAAATAAAATGGGATTTATTCGAGAATCGAATCTGTGACCGATACAGTTGCTGCTCCAACTTAGCGTTGCTCTTACCATTGAGCTAAACAGCCACCGGTGATTAAAAAAGTCCAGATAAATGTTTTCATCCCATATTCTTATCTCGCTTATCCTCGGTCTATGCGTTTCTTTCAACGCAACAATTATGTATTAAGAAATGGATATATATGATCCAAGTAAATGATCATAGATTGGGTTATATTATTAGAAACTCTTATTTGAAATGATCTTCCGGTATTGCACGTTTGATGTTATTCTATTTACGTTGTCTATGCCAAGTGATACATTAACCATGTAACGACGGGAGATCATTCGATATATGAATTTCTATACGATATAAAACAATCTATAATCATATTGCATTGAATAATTGATTATTACTCATGAATAAATTGCAATTCTATTCTCTATCTGCGTTTGTGTTGTCCATTCCGTGCATCCGTAGTGGTTTTCTTCAATCGTACATTCTTTGTTCTCCAATATCCAAAGATTGAAAGTTTTTAAAGACAGGCAGAGGAATAGCCGTGGGCAGACAAAAAGGTGTCAAATATATCTTTCTAAATGAAGTTTTCCAAAATTCTAGAAAGTAAAGACCAAAATAATTTAATAGACGCCAATGGAGAAAGAAATAAATATCCAAAAAGCAATAAACGAGTACTTTATGCAGCCAAATATATCGTTAAGTTTGGATGTGCAAATTTGGGGTGCGAGAATTGCATATTTAACAGTAACACTCTATGTTATATATATATATATATATATATATATATATATATATATATATATATATATATATATATATATATATATATATATATTCCTCTCCTCTGTTGTCTTGGGGCGTGCCTATCTGCTTCTTGTGGTTCACCATTGGGGCCGGGCGTTTGAGAAGAACTGCTCCGAAAGCATATAATTAAATGTACAGCGTATTATCATCATCATTATCATCCTGTTATAGTTCGTCGTTGGACACAGACCTACCCCAGAATATACCACACTTCTCTATCATGGGCATCGCTGAGCGCATACTTTCTGAATCTGTTTAGTTCATATTCCCATCTTGTATCCTATCGAATTTGGTAACACATGTGATCTCTAGGGATCCACGTTGTTTGCCATTCTTGATATTTCTGAATCCTGTTTTCTCCCTGGTATAGTGTGCTTTCTTTTGATCTCTGTGCATGGAAATTGATCATAATTCTTTCATGTGTAAATAGTATTCTTCTCAGCTTGAGGTTCAGTTTCTTGGTTAGGTTCCATGTTCTAGCTCCAGAGGTGACAATCGGGTGGTGCATTGGTCTTCTTTTGGGGTTGAAAGGAATTTTACTCTTCTTGAAGGTTGAGCTTGCTCTGCCGACGACTAGCCATCCTAGAGTTATTCTTCACTTGAATTTTTCTTCTAAGACTTTTATGGGGAATCGTTATCTTAGGTAAATGTCATGGCCTACTTTCTCTAGTTCTACATTTTCAGTTTCGATCGTAGAGAGTTCATTTCCAATATGATTGTTGGACATAACATAAGTTTTGCTGAAGTCCATGTGAAGGTCAACTTTTTTACTTTTTTATATCATTCATTTAGCATTAGTTGGAGGTCGTGGAGGTTCACTGCGAAAAAGATGATGTCGCTTACAAATCTGAGGTTGATCAGCATCTATTCTGATGCCTTTTCCAAGTCAAGCTTTCGGAAGATCATTTCGAGGTAGGCTTTGAATTTTCTGAACTGGTATAACCTTGTCAGACCCCTTCTTTGGATCTGAAAGAGCTCTGAGTCACTATGAAGCCTGATGGAGCATCTGATGTGACTGTATATATGTTGCAATACTCTGACGTTTACGGGGTCTACACATTGTAGAGTGATACCCTCAATAACCAAGGGGAATTCCATCGAGTCGAAGGCCTTCTTGGAGTCAATAAATTCTACAATGAGAGAAATTTTGTTTTCTACTGCTTTTTTTAGTTGATTCATCGAGTCGAGAAGGTCCATGGTCGAGTAGCTTTTTCTGAAGCCAGCTCAGTCCTGTGGTCGGTTTTCATCTTGCATTTTGGTGATTCGGTTGATGATGATTTATGTGGAAAGTTTGTGAATGCAATCGAGTAGACGTATTGGTCTGTACTATTCGGGGTTTTAGCATCCTTTTTTACATAAAAACATTATGATAGCATTGTTCCAATTTTTGCTTTAGGCATAAGTTGAATAGAGTAGCTAGTTTCGTTGTGATGATCTTACTAGTTTTTCAGTATGCTAATGTTGATGGTGATGTTATTTGGTCCAAAGGACTTTCCTTCCTTTGTTTGTTTGATGGCTTGTTCCGTCTCCCAAGGTGAAACTTCTGGGAAATCTCTGATTGCTTGCGTCTTGTGTATTTGTGAGTTTTTGGCAGATTTCTTGGGCACATCTGATAATCTTGTCTCAGTCTGTTGCTGGATCTCCATTCTCCTCAACTATACTTCTGATTTGTTTCCGTCCTGTACTGAGATTTGTTTATAGCTCTGAAACGAAAACCCTTTTCGATAATTGTTTCCATGATTACTGACGTGTATTTTCTTTTGTATTCTCATCGTTTCTTGTGGATTGTTTTATTCAGTTTTGTGGCTCCAGGTTTCTTTTTTGTTGTTGGTGGATTGAGGTTTCTGTCTTCCTCCATGAAATAGTTGGTTTCATCTGAGATTTTACTAAAGGTTTGTGTGCTGTTTGGTTTAAATATTATGGGGACTTCAATCGAAGAGGCTGTCATTTCCTGGTTCGGTAAGAATTTCTGTTTTTCAGTTCAAGCTCTTTTGGTACGTTTACTGGTTGCAGTTTGGTGTGGAACCTTTTTATGAGTTCTTTGTTGGTCTTAATTTGCATTTCACATCTCAACATTTCGTGGTTGCCTCATACGTTGGCTTGATTCAAGACTCAAATGTCCAACGGTGTCTATTCTGTCCGCTAGGATGTACTCTTCAGCCTCGGTGGGAATTACTTCCCTACTGCTACCTTTCAGTGCATTTTCGTGTGTCTCAGACTCCAAGTTTTAGGCGAAAGGCAGGGTGTATTTGCGATTATTTCTAGAGCTAATATGATCGTTACACCATTTATCTAGAAAAATATCTAGATACTGATTTATCGAGATTGTTCTTTCCTTACGCCCACCATTCGGTGGCGTTTATCAAAGCCATCACACTTTTGCATCAACCTTTTGATGCCACCCATTGATTGCAGCTTTCTGGATTGTAATTTTCTCACGCCTATCCTCCAATAACGTCAACAGAGATTATAATTTTTTTTTACGCAAATTACCCGATGGCGTCTTTCGTGATAGTTATTTTCTCACGCCAACTCTCCGATGGCATCTATCAAGATCAATACTTTTTTACACCAACATCCGATGACATCTATCTTCTAGTTATTTTCTAAAGCCAACCCTCAGGTGGTGTCGATCAAAACAATTATATTCTTATGCCAACTCACTGGCGATGTCTACGATGATTTTTTTCTTACGTCAACTCTCTGATGAAAATTATCAAAATATGTTTAAGAAATACTTTAACAGTATTGTTTTGATTAGTACAGGTTTGATGCAGTATTTCTGTGCATATCAATATGACTGTGTATATTCCTGTACATATCAATTCTATTGGGCATAAGCTGAAAAAGCCGAGCATTAAATTATAATAAGTCCTTTAACAGTGTGATTTTGAACAGTTTCAGGACGAGTTAACTGCACTAATCAAGGCATATCTTTTCCCTCTATACAAGAATATAGAGCTTCTGGTGACTATCACTGCTATTCGTTATTCCTTTCTTAATAAATTCAGTTTTTGTTACGCTTTGGTAATTCATTTTTTAAATCATTCTATTTTTTTTCTCATAATAAACATCGTAAAACTAAATATAGATTATAAATACGCTGCAATTTTTGATAATTTTGTATCTTTAACTACTCTTAGATTAATGCAAAGGGCTTATCATATTTAGTCTTCAAACCAATTGCTTTTAGCAATGAATGGAAGGCCATGCCATCAAAAAGGGTTGCAAAAAGGTGGAGAAAATTTTTCGTCTCATCAAAAGAGGTTGTGAATGAAAAAAAAGTTTGGGGAACTCTCGTTGGGTGACCGCTATGACAGATGTACTTTTTTCCAAAACTCTACAGATTTCTTGACAAGATATATTGAAGGATTCTTTTTTGGTAAACCAGAAAGAGAAAATCGCTAGTGTTGTTTCTAAATTACCCTTTAAACGTGCATACCAACGAAGTAGATGCTTCAAGCAGAGCTGCTAACCTAATGAAATACATAGATTGATAGACAACGATTTTTTTTTCATCTTGACAAGTTGTTTCTTTTAAGTTAATTTTTAGTTGCTCTTTATCGTCACTCATTCAAGTCTCAAGTCTACGACAGCCAGATCAGAAATAAGCTCTCATTGAGATTCGAGCTTCTGACTCTTTTGTCGAGGGCACCCCGGTGAGTGCACAGTTGCTTTTAATGACTGAGTTGTAGCTTGGTAGAAGATCAATTCTTACCCTTAAATCTACTCTCCATTACTAATCTCATGTCTGTTTTGTTTTGGATATGATATTTTTCTCTATTTCTATTTACCTTCCTTTGTTTTTTTAAAGTCATTTCAGTTCAGACCAACAATTAAGATGATGGTATTGAATATGAATAGTCGTAAAAAAATTGATAATTATGATTCGCAATACTTCATCTAACAAAATAATTAATCAAAAAGAAATTTTCACTTTCGTTTCATCAGCTTTTTGTGGTCCAGCGCTCAAGGTAGAGATATATTGGGAATTGTTCATTTTTAGGGATGTTTCAACCAGAAAACAAAATTCATTTATGATTCAGAACAAACCATTCAGCACAAGGCCACAAGGGGAGTAGGATTTATGTAGATTTTCAATAATTCATCTTGTTCTCAACTATACTTTTCCCCGAACAAATTCAAAGGTAAATCGAACAAATCAAAAAATACGACGAACTAGTTTAAAAATACGACCACCAAATTGGAAAATACGCCAAGCAAATTGAAAAGTCAAGTGAACTGAGTCGTGGGATAGATTTCTAATTTGCTTGGCGTATTTTTCAATTTGTTTGCATTCATTTTTAATTTGCTCAGGAGAAGTTATAAATCCATTCATGACTCACCCATGCTACGATATAATCTTTTAACCAAAACTTGTCATCCCGCCGTCGACACCTTACATTTATCACAATACAACATTTGCTCAATGAGCCTTAAACTAAATCCGTATGATATCAAGGTGACTATATATTGGGGTTTCGTAAGCAAGATCACTATGTATACCTTATATATTGAAGCGGCGTAAACTATTTTGACCATTTGAAACTGTATTTTTAGACGTTAAGACACGCATGCAT
Organism: Thysanoteuthis rhombus; assembly: GCA_963457665.1. Classification (NCBI taxonomy): domain Eukaryota; kingdom Metazoa; phylum Mollusca; class Cephalopoda; order Oegopsida; family Thysanoteuthidae; genus Thysanoteuthis; species Thysanoteuthis major. The sequence goes on along the minus strand of OY735229.1, from coordinate 15,429,014 downwards.
TTAACACGAGTCACGATGGTAGAGAACGGGTAAGAACAACCAAATTAAATGAAAAATGAATGTTTGATAAGGGGCCCATCCAAATCCATTCTAGGGTTCAAGAAGCAAGTGGAAGGGGAAGGGTTAATTAGGAGATAAAAAAACCTAAAGAACTGAAGACAAAAAACAGTTGAGACTCTCTTTTTTACTTTGCTTTTTAGATTCACTAACATCTCTAACATCGATTACCGTCTATGATTGAGTGAAATGAAAGTTACGTCCCCTGCTCAGTGTTGCCAATTTAGATGTTATCAATGTCGATGTAAATGCTTTTGGTTGCGTCTACATGTTAGAAATTGCAATCTAGAATTATTTTGATGAGATAATATTGTCATTTGATTCATAACAATTGAATAAAGAATATTTCTATTGATATTCGGACCATCCTCATCTTGGTTGTTTTTCATACAACGTTTCGGCCGTTGCACTCTAAGGCCTTCATCAGGTATCATCTGGTAGATTTGGGAAAGTAACGAACCGAACCCTTTATTTATCCGACGGGGGTATATTGACCGTACTCCCCTCTTAGCATTAGTAGTATTGTTATATTGTCTCACACTAGGATCGAACCTAGAACCATCAGCTTACTTTACAGTAATTTGTCTGATGCTGATGCTATGTGTCCATGAGGATGGTCCGAATATCAATAGAAATAATAATAATAATACCTCGTATCAAAAATTCTGAGATAATGAATAAAGAATGTTTTCAATGAATAAAAGCATTATCTCAATGGAATAAATGTTGGAAATTAAAGTTGCATTTATTTTATTTTTGAAATGTTCTCCTATGGTCTGATTCCAGGATTCTTTTTTTCCGAATCATCAAATATGTTAAAATTCATTATCACATCATAATACAGGTATCATCACACTATATAACGGCATTATGACATTACAATGAAGGTATTACGACGCCATAATGACGGCATTATGTGTATACATAAATATACCTCTAACTTGGAACTAATTTGATTCATTTGATGGTGCAGAACAGTGGAATAGAAGTTTCAATTTATAAAGGAAGGCTCTGCTGAAAATAACTCAGACCGGAAAAAGGATTAAAAAGCAAAAGGTATGTCCATTTAATATTTACTTTTTTTTTACCGTGTTGTTCACAGAATTTATTGAATAATCTACGGTTTTGTTTTGAAGCCTGATCGCTTGAATATTTCGAAGGAATATTTCAACATTCTTCCCTGTTCCTAGGCCAGTCACAATAGTCAACAGTCCCTGTTGCGTGGTGATTCTGATCAGATGGCTGCAATTGCGATGTCATTGCAAATGAGGGTTAACTAAGGCCAGGTACGGTTCTCTAGGTAAGCAATGATTAGCCATTTCAAGGTTGTCCAGGACTCGTCCCGAGATCAAGTCAGCCTTGCTCTAATGTCTCCGTGACACTGGTCGCTGGGACGAGATCTATTTTTGGCCACCCAGGACCCGACTTGATTTTGGCATGAATATACATTAGGAAATTAACCCCGACCAAGAAAAAAAAAACCTCAGAGGGAAATAAAAAATAAATGAATAAATTTGGGTACCAGAAGATTGTAATTAAACCGTACTCTTTCCTTTTTTTCTTTTTTTTTTTGATTTTTGATTGAAATTAATTCCATAATCGATTGCATGAAAATATTACAATTTTCTTTTATTGTTACTACTTGAAACCTTTTCTAACATGTTTGTTTCATTTTTATTGTGGATCGTAATATAGACACCAAATGAAGGAGCAAGACTGGAAGACAAACCACAGGTGCACCAGTTCTCTCCCTTGCATCCAAAAGGAATTAGATATAACACCACAAAGGGGTTTCTATTGAGTTTCAAGAAAGCCAAATTGGCAAATTTTTTCCCTGGTATGTCGGATAATGAGTCAGTCAATTAATAAGGAAAATTACATGAAGAATATTGGCTCATTTAGAAATAAAAAAAGAAAGGAAAGATGAGGGCGTTTTTGTAAACTTGTTAACACTTTGAAAAATATACCCATAATATATAAATATATATATATATATATATATATATATATATATATATATATATATATATATATTCGCAAAAATAAACACATGGGTCAAAAATGTACAAGCACAAATGCACATACTGTCATACATACGAACACATACACTAATACACATGCGTGTATACTTATAGTGACGCCTCGCCAAGCAGCAATGGTTAACGAACTTTGCCTTATTGGTGATCAATACTGCAGTGAGTGTGATCTTTATTTCAGGTATGTAGATAAGTGAATAGATACATATGAACCGATTGAGATGGATATTGACGGATTGATAGATAGATATGACCAGAGATAAATAGATGTGAACAAACAGCGATGAATAGATATGAATAGAGAACTATGACCAGTGATAGGTAGAAATAAACAAAGATAAATAGATAAATAGATATGAAAGAACCGAGATAGATAGATACATGCACATAGATTCACAATTGCTAGACATCTGTGGGGCTTGAATTCACTTCCATGAAGATCGGTGAGACTAGCTTTGCTATTATTTCTCTACGGCTCGGCGTCGCTCTATACATGTTCAAAATTTTGTAGGTGGGCGTGCGTGTCGTTGTGCGTGTTTACGTGGGTAAGTTTGATTGTGTGCGTGTTTGTGTGTTTGTGTGTGTTCTTGTCAAAAGAGTAGCTTGAATGAATATGTACGTATGCAGTGAGTGTTGGTTGGTTGGTATACATATTTATGGATATGACTAAACGCACTATTGGTACCTATTCGCCGTATTTATGTGAATTCATATATATATATATATATATATATATATATACATATATATATATATATATATATATATATATATGTGTGTGTGTGTGTGTGTGTGTGCGTATGTGTGAGTCAGTTTGTTATTTTTTGTCTTCTTCCACTACAAAGAAAAACAGCTGATAAAACTGATACTCTCCTCGATAGCAATCATGACAAAAGAAAGAGAAACAAATCTGCTGTTTTTTTCAAAATATACCAGTACACAAGAAAATAAAAAATGGCAGACGGAAAGAAAGAAAGATGAACTGACAGACAAGGCACACAAAACAAGAATCTTTTAAAGACATCAAAGTTTCAGTTATGCAACTGGTTCAGTTGGGAGTGGAACTAACTTTCAAAAGACGAGTATTCATTAGTCAAAAAAACTAACACAAAAACGCTTTGATGGATTAAGTGATGACACAAGAAGTGAAAACAATGAAAATCCCTCCAGACTGGAGGTTTTCTAACTTGAGAGTCGTCGTCATCATCATCATCATCATCATCATCGTCGTCGTTGTCGTCGTCATCATCACCATCATCATCAGTCTTTTAACGTTCGTCGTTGGACATACACCTTCCCCAGGATTCGCCACATTTCTCTCTCATGGGCGTCGCAGAGCCAGTTTTTCCTAAATTCGTTTAGTTCATCTTTCCATCTTGTGTTCTGTCAGCCTTGGTTTCTCATATGATCTCTGGGAATCCATGTTGTGAGTCGTGGCGTCCATCAGTTGTCTTCCATTCTTGCAACATGGCCTGCCCATTGCTATTTTAGTTTTTTAATAGCTTCTATGATATCTTGGACTCCTGTTTTCTTCCTTATATAATGTGCTGTCTTGTGATTTCTCCATGTGAGGCTGAGCATGATTCTCTCACGCGCATGTTACATGCTTCTCAGTGTGTGGGTCTGTCTCTTGGTTAGGTTCCATTGAAAATCTTAAGAGTTCTTGGCATTTCAATTTTGGTCACATGCACGTTTTGAAACTTTCCGAAGGGTTGCTCAAAAACCGAAAGCACTGCGCCCAAAAGTTTTGGACAATGTTGACAACAAAGAACAGTACAAATCACCAGAACTTTCATGTGATAAATACAAAATTGTTTTGAAGGACTCATTCTCACAAGGTGTGAACAATTTTTGAACCGTAATGGAGGTATAATTTGAAAAAAAACGAAATTTTTCACAGCTGGCCAAATCAATCATTTGTGGAAATTAAACTTCGTCCGTCAGCTTCCCAGAAGTTTTTAGAGGTCATAATTTGTTTACAACTCAGATCCTTTTCAAAGTTTATGTTGGTTATTGACTTGGACGTTCAATATCACAAGAAGGGACTTCGGGACTTGTTGATCTAATCATAGAAATTCACATCACTCGAAAAATTGACTTCAACCATATAATCCACTTGTTTGCTTCTGTTAAGTAACGAAAGAAAGGTTCTCAAATTGAAGATAGAACATGAACATTGACATACTGAGAGTATGCCAGGGACGTTTTAACGCTCTATTGTAAAATTCAAATATTTTCTCTGACGGTATCATTTAGGTTAGCAAGAAAATAGCGAAAAGTTAGTTGTAAATGGAAAACAAGATACTGTTTGCGTGCCAATAGGATTTCTGGGCGAAGGAAAAATATTTCAAGATAATTTTCTTACAAGATAAATTTTTCAGAAAAAAAAATTATTCAAAAATAAACACACCCAGAAAATTGTATTAAAATCACCCCATTAATATATTTTAGTCAAATCTTAAATGCAAATCATTATACTTTGCCACTTCACGAGTGAAAACAAGTTATCCGGTACACTTACATCCGGGTTTATATTATCTACACAAATAGTTTTTATTTGATAATATTCTATGATGTTTTTCCCTCTTAATAACACACAAATTATTACAATAAAATTGATAGACTATAATTTTATTAGGCATTTTTATCGACACGAGTAGATTCTTTTCAAACGTCAGCAGTTGTTGCTGAAACTCTATTTTGAGAAAATCTACAAAGCGAGATTGTACGAGATATACTTCGTTCATATTTCTATTTCTAAAATCTCTTTTTTTATGTTGTTTTGAAAACATGAAAAAATAAGTCTGGGTGTAACAGTATCTCAGTTTGAAAAGTTCAAAATCGGGATTAAAGACCCCCAAATAACTACTCAAGTCTTGTGGGAGCAAATTCAACAATTTTCAGGGGTTGCAGTCGGACTTAGCACCGCTACTGCTATTCGTAACAAAATGTTTCTTTTATGAATACTACTCTATTTTAGTGTCCTCTTCTGGTGGCAAACCACGAACTCTGGATCAACTGAAGAGGGCAAATCAGACATATTATGGTCAACAAATTGCCGAGGTATCTGCAAAGGTCTGACGAGGTCATACTGAGACGCTTACAAAAATTTGAGCCCATATTGAATTTTAACACGGCCGGCAAATTCTACTATTCTACAAATGGTCTGAGTTAAGCTAGATTGACTACAATCGACCTATGAATAATAAAGTTATTACAAATTTCTAATAGGAAATTCCTTTTCACCAATCCTGTGAACAAATGATGGTATCGTCATCATCATTATCGGTCTTTCAACGACCGTCGTTGGACATGGACTTTCCCAAGGAATTCCTTATCATGGGCGTCACGGAGCCAGTACTTTCTGAATTTTTCTTGCTCCCCCCCCCCCTCTGATATTCTACCGGCCTCGGTTGCGCATGTGATCTCTGGCGATCCATGTTGTGAGTTGCAATGTCCATAGGTTGTCTGTCATTCTTGCAACATGGCCAGCTCACTGTCATTTGAGCTTTTTAATGGATTCTATGATGTCCCTGACTTTTGTCTCTTCCCGAATATACTGTGCTGTCTTGTGGTCCTTCCATGTGATGCCCAGCATAAGCTTATGCATATATGTGTATGAACGCACGTGATTGTAAGTCAGATTCCCTTTAATTTCACCGTCGACCATCGCTCAACACACTCAGATGTACCATGAAATGAAGAAGAGAAAAATCAAACTATTCAATTGAATTCTCTGGTGGTCGCTGTTTGACGTTCGACCTGTGATTCATCAGGAAGGAACATGCTTGCATGCAGCTAGCAAGTTGGGGTTTTTTTGTGTTCAAAAGACGAGCATTTGTCTCGCATGTGACACACGTGCAACGAGTCTCTGTTCATTATCTCTGCATTGCACAAGACGAACAATGTTGAATTAGAAGCACAACAATAAAGCTAGTGCTAACGCTTATACACCTCAGCTTCCCCGCGAAATCGAATATCATAATTTTTTTGTTTCCAAATGCCAAACTTGCCATTCTTGATTCCAAAGACTCTGCAGTTTCCTATTGAGTACAATCTTCTCCGCTTTCAGAATTGCATCATCATCATCATTACCATCGTCATCACAATGGTCATCACCATCATCGTCACCATCATCATTATCACGGTTGAGAACAATAATAATAATAATTCTTTTCAATCTCCCCTATCGCCAATTCTTTAAGTTTCTAATATTCATCTCACACAACTACACGCACTACCATTGCTCTCAGCAAATGAAGCTATCAGTGCAACCATCACCATTACAATCATCATCATCATCATCATCATCATCATCATCATCGATCTAGAAGCCTCGTCCTTTGCTCGACCTTACAGATTCTACGGCAGCAACAGTGTGATCACTAGCCACATCGCCGAAAAAAGAATGATGATCATCAACAAGAGCCTGATCATCAAGACAAGACTCTCCCTTCTTGAACAATCGCCATCGTGCTCACTGGTACTATCAATATCATCAGTGACTCTCCTCTTCTCATACACACAAAACACCTTCATATCAAAAGCGAAATCGTTATCACCGCCACTACACCCTTCATATCAGGGTCCATTATATTTACCATGATGATAACGATCCCCTTCCCCCTAACTATCAAGAATAGCAGTAGCAAAGACATAAACAAACGTAGCGAATACAGTTCAACTTGAAAAAAAAATTCAACAAAGACAGGTCTGGTTAGTCAACCATTAGAAACCAAAATGCAATCAATGGCTTTTGGCAGCATGCCATGTTGGGGGATGATCAATAATAGATTAGGAAAAAGAGGCTATCAATAAATAAGTTACTTCTCTCGCCATTTGCTGGGCAGCGATCCCTCAAAAAGTCCAAATTTACAAAAAAATAACAAAAAAACCCCAGCGTGAATGCTGTAAGACACAAACTAAGGGGCAAATTTAGCATAAACTTACATTGCAAATTGAACTTTTTTCCGAAGAAAACTATGGTGGGTGAATCTTAAAGAAAAAAGGTCTTTCCCTAGACATAAAGTGGATTCGCTCAAATTTTCAGTCCTCTAGCTCCTATAATACGCTTTGTGCGCATTATACGTGCATACACACAAAGCAGTCGACAAGACCGACTGGAAAGAAAAACTAGGATTAGAATTCTGGTGATATTTGTGTTGACGGTTTCTCGTAGCGAAGCAGAACGATAATGAAGGAAACGGAGAAATAAGAATAATGCATTGATATTTAATTGCTCACCTCTTCGGTAAAAGTACTCTGGCATCAGGTATGCTTGATGCATTCTCAGCCATTCCGTGTATCTGCATACATTCGGAAAGGTCAGTCGTCTCAATGTTAAATGACCAATGTATCACAGAGAGAGAGAGGATATGTCACAATTGCATAGCTTTTATTATGTTCATCACACGATATCAATGGAAATAACGACATAATTACCAAACTGTCAGTTTTTACGTCATTCACATTGAATCTTCCCGGGCTAATCACTCTGCATGTGTCGACGAAGAGAATAGAATTATTGCTTTCTATCTCTAAGGTACAATGAGATTTCGGTGTACGCAGCTGCTTATTTCTTTATTCCAACAACCATTCCTGGCGGGTTATCTCCTAGAGTAGGCTGAAAGGGGAGCGGCTTGAAATTTCATTCTGAACACATAGATTGTTGGTACAAATCTAATACGGAAAAACAAGAACCATAAGTTCAACGATGCGTCAAACATCTGACGTAGTAGCACGAGGAGGAGGGGGAGCGGGAGGAGGAGAATGAGAAAGGAGAGTGGTAGAGGTTTATTCATTATAAAGCATTACTGTATGGGATTATGATGAAATGTTGGGTTACTTGCTTTGACAAATGTGATTATATTGAAAATAAATGTATTTTATACAATAGATTCTTTCCCAATTGTTAGGCTTGGGATTTATTGATCAGACTACGGATTAAACTAAGGGCCAAGATGCAGAGGCAAGTCTTGAAATAAGTAGATGAGAATCTAATTAATGTTATCGATAGGCAACTAATGTATTACGCTGTGCAACTGTTTTTACTATCTTTTGTTCTTGGGTAATGAATGTTATTCTATGATTGATTGAATCTGAAAATAATGAAAATGTCAACCATTCTCTTCAAACCTTGCGATCAAGACAGTGATGATTTGAAATCTATTTTCAACTGGACAACAACACAATAGTACATTCCTGATCACATGAAGAAAGAAAAACAATTACATACGAATATCACTGTCCTGGTAACAAAAGCAACGTTTGGAGGGAATAATAGCTATTCTCTATACCTTTTACTCGTAAGTAATCAGAAAATAACACCCACTATTCAGGAACAAACAAAATTCGCGTTGTACAGTGTCATCGAATGCTTGCAAAACAAACAATGAAATCCTTTCAAAGACGAAGATCGTGTTGGAAAATAATTCTGCGAGTAATTTGGTAATTGGTTCATAATTTTGTGGACTACACGCGTATCATTGTTGTTTCCTGAGACCAGAAACTCAACTTTTGCGAAACCATTTCCATTGCTAGACTTGCTTTCCGTCTGATTCACACGCCATGCAAGACCCACGTTATTCAGTGACTTTTCGCCGTAGGGAAAGGTTGAAATGAAACAAAGGAACTAATGAATTAGTAATTTATTGCCGCCCGAAAAGTAAGCCATCCGTTCCAGGTGACATAAAACGTAAAGAGGCAATTTGGAAAAGAAGGCCCTATTAGATACCTTGAGCCAGAGACGTACCAAAAAAGTTAAACAAATCATGAAAAGAAACTGGGCATTACATCTGGAACAGCAGATAATAAAAAGAAATGTAGGACGAGAACCATTATTAGAAGAAGCTGTAAAGTCCATGGATATCATAAACGAGGAAGAAAAGGCAGACATGATGGAATTGTCAAGCTTGAATTCAAGATCACCCATAAAAGGCACAAACAGCCCAAATGGTGTATGAAGAGGGAAAAATAATAATCATTTCTTTGGAGCAAGAATTGGGCAAAAAAGTGGATTTAGGAATATGCGGCGTCAAAAAGATGTGACCACACATCGGAACGAATAACAGAACCGAACTGAATGAATTGATCTACTCTGGTGTAAGAATGGTGACGGGAAAAGATGTATAAGCCAAGAAAAAACCATGACCGTGAAACGTAATAACATGAAATGTAAATGATTGGTTTGGGAAAACATATATATATATATATATATATATATATATATATATATATATATATATATATAAAAACAGGCTTTGAAACTACAAGGAAACGCTCAATCGTCGAATAACGAATCAAACACCAAAAATGGATCAACCTCCCATCCGAAACACACATGCATAGACTGCAAATCAAAACAGAAAAAAACATTTCAACTACAGTGTGTAGGTGGGATGGTTACAAAAGAAAAATGCTCAAAAAGTGAGACTAAAAGAGATTGCGCAAAACACATGAAAAATGAATGAAAAAATTTTTTAAACAAAGAGAGAAAAGGGGAGGGGCACGTACGTTGCAGACGCATAAAAACTTTTGTAATGATATACAAAGAAACCAAAAGAAACTAAATAAAGCGGCAGAGAGTTAAGCAATAATTGAAGAAGATATTTTCGATTGAAAATGGATTCAACTACTAGGAAAACAATGAAAGAAAAAATGCTCAGGATATTAACCTCCTAAATCTAGAGTTTTCCATTCAGGACCAGGTGGAATGTCTAGATTTCGATTCAAAGAATTCACAGCATCACACGATAGACTGTTTGAAGAAAGATGTGGTCTCATAATGTATCAAAAAGACTGATAGAAAGAGACACTGAAAACAGGCAATCAAATACAGACCTATCACATGCCTACGCTTGATGTGGAAAATCTTGAAAGAGTAAATCGATAAAGGAATTTTCTGTTCTATGAGAAGCAGATGATTACGACCGGTAGAACGAAAAGGGTGCAGGACTAAAGGGCCAAATGATCTACTCTGAATCCACCATTTGATTCTCAAGGAAGTTGAATTAAGACAGGAAAATGTAGCAATATGATTTATTGATTGTAAAGAGGTGTGTATCGTGATACCCTAACATAAATCAAAGTTACTGGTAAATTGAATGGCTAAATGCTGTAATCAAAGATACAGATTCATGAAATCCATAAAAAATATCAACCACCTATTGCATATGGTTGATCTAAACGTGTCATCAGAAAACTAGAACAAACAGGAAACATTAATTGAAACAACAACTGAAATTATTTCCATTATTATTCGGACTATCCTCATCTTTGTTGTTTTTCATACAACGTTTCGGCCGTTGCACTCTACTAAATGCACACATTTCTCTTTACCAAATAATTTCTTATGTCAACATTACAGTTCTTATATCTCGTAATCTGATGGTACTAGGTTCGATCCTAGTGTGAGGCAGTACAACAATACTACTAACGCTGAAAGAGGGGAGTACGGTCGATATACCCCCGTCGGATAAATAAAGGGTTCGGTTCGTTACTTCCCAAAAATCTCCCAGATGTTACCTGACGAAGGCCGTAGAGTGCAACGGCCGAAACGTTGTATGAAAAACAACAAAGATGAGGATAGTCCGAATGATAATGGAAATAATAATAATAATACCTCATCTCAAAAATTCCGAGATATAAGAACTGTAATGTTGACATAAGAAATTATTTGGTAAAGAGAAATGCGTACATTTAGTAATTCACAAACGAGAACCCATGACAAGAGAAAAATCTGAACCGTACGACAAATCAAACAAATAGGGTCTAACAATGTAGTGCTTGAATGCAACACAATAAATCAAGAGGAAAAGAAGAAAGAAAATAACAAATAACTATAAAAAGGAAACAGAGAAATTATTAGAAACCAAATTCAACGGTTTGAATACATTGAAAGATATGAACATCAATAGAAAGGTATATAAGTTCATTCATTAGCTGGATGAAAGATGAACCTAAATTGATGGATTTACAAGCCAGGGGCTTAATGACGATGCACAAGGCTCAAAATCCTTGGGGTAAGTATACGTCGAGAGAAAAGGAGAAGGGAGATGACTCTTCAGCGTCGACGACAGTGTTCAAATGGCTAAAACGAGGCTTGCAAAATATTGAATGAATCATGTAAATCACTCGAAATGATACAACGTGTCATGAAATGAAGTCGAACATAAGAATAGTAAGGAATGACATGACACGAAGGATGATAATTGAATAAAGAGCATATCCTTGGAAGAATTTAAACGTCGGATAAAGATTATGGCATACGAATAACCATGGACATGGAATACGCATAAAATGAATGGAGCCTCTTATCATCATAGCCCTGAGCAATTGCATCGGAACTTTTCAAATATTAACAAAAGTATGAAAAGCCTAGAAAAGCATGGAAACTTGAAGATTCAATTATGAAAACAACATCGGTCCGACCATGTAGATAAATGGTATTAGTAAAAACCAAAACTCTCTCACACAATAAAAAGATTATGACTCACCATCCCAGTCAATGATTGAACAATCGTAGAATCAAAATTTGAAGTTGTGTAAAAAGATTCAATCGGAGAATAAATATGGTTAGAATTAATTCTATTTATGACATCACTGGGCGTTTCCTCAGGAGAATATCTAAAACCATATGAACAGAAGCGCTGGAACAGATAAACACATGCATATGTAAAAAAAAAAAAAAAGAAAAAAACCTCTTTGCCATCTTTGGTGGCTATGGCTATTCAATCCTGTGAGATACTGGCAATCAAAACGTTTACTGAAAGACTGGATTTGATAGCCATAAATAATATAAGAGAGCGTACCAAATCATGAACTTGGCTCTGTTAGCAATACACAATGTGAAAACGGAAGAGAGTGGAAAATAGAAAATATATCTCTACGTTTGCAGCAAAGTAAGAACGCTGTAGATCACCAAGGTGTGCTATCACAGTTGAGAGAATACCTTCTGTGACTTAAAGAGGTCATGCCGGAGTAGGATCAACCACTTATCAGTTTCTTGGAATTACTTTTTTATATATCCCCTCTTTGATTTAATGTATTTGTTAGCGACTTACAGGAACTATATATCGAGGCAGAAGCAACTGTTTGGTACACTCTCTGTTGAAGTTATTTTTTTTTTCGTCTGATCAGGACATAAGTCAGAAAAGGTGATGGTATGCCCTCTGGCGACCCAGAAAAGTCATGCCAAGGTGAAGGCAACCATTTATCAGTTGCCTGGATTTAGCTCCTTGTGCGATTTATTCCTTCGTGATTCTTTGGAATTGGTAAGGGAGAGAAGTAAACAGAGTGCCGGATATACCGCCCCTTGAAACCCAAGTCATTGTTACGACAATGCCCATTAGAGAACTAATCTATCTTGAAAATTACAATTTGTTACATTTTCTTTATCATTCTATAAGGTTTTACAAACTTTGCTGAAAGAGAAGAAAACTTTTAAATGTTCTCTATTTCCTACGAGTATTAAAGATGGAGACATTAAGTCTTTTCTATGTTCAAAAACCTTTCAGACAATTTCCTCCTGTCGCTTCTTTCCAAAATTGATTTCATTCAGTTTCTCTACTTGCCCCAGTCATCCCCCCTTCTGTCATGATGGGTGTGTGAATTACCTCGGTAAACACAAAAGTAATGTCGTCCGAATGAATCTAAATTGAAAATTCAAAGCATGGACATTTTGAATACTTCGACTACTATATACGTTTCAATTTAACACTTCCGTTTGCAGCTCTGTGTTATTTCCTTCCCGCTAGCTGTTTGCTAAACACTATTAACAACGATATAATAATAATACACTTTAACCGAAGCTGATGCGCTGGAACTTAAAGGATTAGAAATGTTTCAAGTGACCTTCTGACTTGGTTTAAGTGACACTCTAATATCAATGTTTGAAGTGTTTTACCAACCGAAAGGTAGAGAAATTTCGAACACGAATAGGGTCATCTAGCTGACATTTTTCGAGTTACGATTGACTCATATCCAATGATCACTTTTAAAAAAATTATATGTACTTGATACGATGTTTAGATCCAAGAAATATTAAACTTATTTCTGTGATTTCAGGCAATATACGCCGTTACGCTTCGCCAACGATCAAAATAAACCATTTTCTCCAAATATATAGGCTTAAAACATCATAATCTTGAACTAACGTTTGATCCACAGCCAGTAGTAAATATTACCGTATATACATTCATTAAAGTCCAGTTAACCATTGAATTCCGTATTTCATCACAAACTTCTTGTCGTAAAAGCGTTGCAACCGAGAAAATTATATTACAGAAAATTATATTTTTGGCGTTGGTGTGAACTCCAGTAAAATTAGAGAACAATTGATGAACTAACATTATCATCACTTGTTGGTACAAACATTAGATAATTAGATAATTTTGACAGTCGCTTTCTCGAACAATGATTGGCAAAAAAGACATGTATTGACAGTATTAATAGCAACGGAGCTAATAACCTGTTTAGCTTGAGCTTAGTTACAGAATGCAGGCTTGGAACGCATTTATTAAAAGGTTTAATTCTAGTTTCTGTCTCATAAAGCTTGTTACCATAAGCCATCTGAAAAGAAAAAAAATACCAACAGTTAAAATGTGCTTTTTTCCTCTTTTAACTTGGGAGGCATTTTTAGTAAAATCAGGGTTATTCAAAGGTATAAGATGCATGCACATGTTCTTCACAATTATTATATATCATGCGATCATATTATACGTTGCTCATGTTTAGTTTTAGAGGGTCGTATTCGTGTGCAGTCTAAGTTAAGTTAGTTCTTTTCTTCTACTGAAACTAGAACTGAGAATTGGTCATATGCGACTATATTGAATTATGGATAGATATACCAGTAGATGGTCCTTCAAAAACAAGTCCATCCCAATAATCCTAAGAAGAACAGTATACAACCAATGTATCCCCCAATAGTCACTTATGGAGATGAAACATGGAACCTAATCAAGAGACAGACCTACAAATTGAGAAGTATGCAGCGGACGCATGAGAGGGTCATACTCAACCTTACATGGAGAGATAACAAGACAGCAAAGTATATAAGGAAGAAAATGAGAGTCCAGAACATCATAGAAACTATTAAAAAACCAAAATGGCAATGGGCAGGCCATGTTGCAAGAATGAGAAACAACCGATGGACGTCACGACTCACAACATGGATTCCCAGAGATCACATGAGAAACCGAGGCTGGCAGAACACAAGATGGGGAAATGAACTAGACAAATTTAGGAAAAACTGGCTCTGTGACGTCCATGATAAAGAATTGTGCCGAATCCTGGGGAAAGTCTATGTCCAACGACGGACGTTAAAAGACCGCTGATGATGATTTTGATGATTCCAGTAGAGAGTGCAACAAATGAATAATTTTGATAAGATTCTGCAGCTCGCTTTCCTCTATTTCATTGTCGTCCTTTTTCTGAATGTGTGTAGCTCATAATATTCTCTGAGGGAGCATTTTTATTCGTAGCAGATAGTAATTCCAACGTTATCATTAACTTTGCAAAAAATGCTGAGTCACAGATATTCAAACAATCAAAAACATAAATGTAAGTACAAAGAGAAACGTACATACATTCTGTATTCCTCATAATTGCGTACACTCGAAACACTTTCTAGAAAGTTAATGTTCTTCTTAACCAAAACATAGGATTTTATTATTTCTAGTAGAACATTACACAATCAGAAATAAATGAATATGTTGCCGTTCTAAAATGAATACAACCCCAAGAAAAATATTTCTGGTAACAAAGTTTCTTTGGTGTAGAGTTCGGGCAAAAAATGATATCTGATGAAACCCGTTTTGATTTTAGTAATCATCATCATCAGTCTTTTAGCGTCCGTCGTTGGACATAGACCTTCCCCAGGATTTGCCACACTTCCCTATCATGGGCGTCACGGAGCCAGTACTTCCTGAACTTGTCTAGCTCGTCTCTCCATCTAACATTTTGCCGGCCTTGGTTGTGCATGTGGTCTCGGGGTATCCATGTTGTGAGTCGTGATGTCCATCGATTGTTTGCCATTCTTGCAACATGGCCAGCTCACCACCATTATGATGTCCCTAACTCTTGTCTTTTCTCGGATGTACTGTGCTGTTTTGTGGTCTCTCCATGTGAGGCCCAGCATTATTCTTCCATGTGCACGTTGCATGGTTCTCAATTTACGGGTCTGTCTCTTTGTTAGGTTCCATGTTTCAACTCCATAAGTGATTATTGGGAGGATGCATTGGTTATACACCCTTCTCTTTGGGATTAATGGGATCTTATTATTCTTACTCGATTAGAAATAACACTAAATTTCACAATGTTTTCTTTAGAAGAAAGTTAGGTTTCTATATTGAAAGAAATGGTAGGGTGTAATCATTTATGGACGATACTGTGGATACAAATGTTTATTTAAAGCACAGGGGAGAGCAAAAAGGAGAACGAGCTGGGAGCATATGTGTAGTTCGTTGTTAGGTGTGGTCTTGCACTTGTCAAATTCTTTCTGTTTGGGGGGGGGTAGGAAATGTGTAATGATGTTCGTTGTTATGTCCGTGCAGTTTTGATACGATCTCGTCTACAACGGGGAAAAACTCCCACACACACGACAGATGCACTGTTATGCATTTTTTCCTATCATTACTCAACAGGGAAAAATATCAAACAAGACACAACGAATGGATCGCTTAATGAGGACTGCGTGAGAAAAAGAGATATAATCTCCCTTTATCTTTTGCATAGTGAAAATTGGTGTCGCTGCTTGTTCCTTAGGTGGCAGCTCAGTATCACGTTTCCTTCATCCTTGTTTTCATCTCTTCTTCCTGTTATCGGCTCCTATCTGATTCCCCAAGAGAGATAAGACTCTATCGCAGGTTTTCTCTTTATCCGTGACTATGTTGAGTACCGGCCTCCCTGACGATGATTACCAAGACAAAACGTGGAATGAAATGAGATATTGTTGTTTTTCTTGTCTTCGGAACGAAAGCCGTTTCTAAAACGAAACAAGATGAGGTTGATCTGTTGGTGACAAAAACCATGTACGGTGAAATTCCAGAATATTGGCATGCTGATATGTTTTGGCATTAGTACTCCATAAGACATTCTCTATGAGCGCTTTTTAAAATGTTTGGGGGAGAAAAAACTCCTCTGACCTGTTTTGAAGCTTATTCTCACGGGTTTAACTCATAGATTGTAATCTTAAAATCAATAAAAACTTGCCATCACGGTCAATAATTAAACAACCGTTGCGTCAAATTTTAAAATCATCTGAAGAAAATTCCGCCAACGAGTTTTTGTTTTCATAGAAGAAGAAACTCTCTTCACATAGGTTGCACTTCAATACAAACTTCTAAAATTGAACATAAGCAACTTATAACATGACTGTATGATGTGAAATAATCATGAAGGTCATATTGTTCTTCCATAATCACCATTGATGTTCCATATACCCTTTTACTTTAAATGCCCCCCAAGTGAAGAAAAGGCTCATTCTGAACTGTTGGGATCTTTTTCTTTTTTGGGGGGGTGAATTATTGTAACAAGCTTTAAAAGACAGAAAATAAAATAAAACTGTATTTTCATTGAACTTTATTCTCACAGATTTATCTTAAAGATTCTCCAGATTCTAGATGATTACAGATGTTTCTTTTTTTTTTTTTTACTCTATTTTGAAGTTTTCCTGTGTAAAACACTAGTGATGTCATAAATAGAATTTATTCTGACCAGATTTATTCTTTGGTGGAATTTTTCTTCAAATGACTTTAAAATCTGACGTCATGGATTCTCAATTATCAACCAAGATGGCGAGTTTTTAAAGTTTTAATAATTACAAGTATACCCCTTCCCTATTTTCTTACTATTGTTTCTGGATCCTTCAGGAAGGTTCTCTCACTTCTTCACAGTCCTTATTTCTTAGTAATGGATGAGCTTATTCCTCCTTTCTGTTATTGTGTTTTTTTTTGGGGGGGGGTGAAGTTTCTTATTGCTCTAACTGACTATGGGATTCCGCTAGTGCCATAATTTTCCATTTCTTCTTATAATTTCTCCTCTGCCCATCTTTCTGCCTCCATCCATAATTCCAATGTTGGAATTATCCGCTCTTCTGCATCTGTTTCACATGATCAACGAATCTGTTCCCGGGAACATCGCATTTTTGTCTCATATTTCTGACGTTATTTTTCGGTCGGCTCTTTTAGTGGGGTTGCTCCAGAAATAACGACATAGTACTAATCAATTGTCCTTTGTGTGCCATTACTTTCTTTATTTTGATCAACTGTCACATTAAATTGGACTCGTTGAGGTAGCCAGGATGATAACCGGGTCCCTCCTGTCGGCTATTAATGGAGCAAATGTCAGTCATGGCAGACAAATCTGTTATTTGAGCTGGTAGGCGATAGGGTATATCTCAGTTTGAAATTGTCATGTGGTATATTATAGCTATAGCAGAAACAAATGTTTATTCTTTGTGCTCCAGACACAGGGGTAGCATAGGTCTTTCGTGGCCTGAGTGCACCATCAACACCATGCATTCACCGATCCACATTTACTTCTAGACAAAAAAATGAAAGCCTTGTATTAGTAAAGTTTGAACATAGCATAAGTCCGTTTCATGCATTTGATTATTTTCACCAAATGTTTGGTGACATTGTGTGATACTCCTGAAATTGTACACTTTTCTCAGTATGATTGCATACCCTGCTTACTCCTTCTCGAATATATAATTCATCTAAGCATGACTTCAATATATTAGCCCAACCCTATGTATCTCGACAGTTATGGTCACGATTCCAACTCCCATATTCCATCGTCACCATGGTTCTTTGATGGCCGCCTTTTTTCCTTCCAGGTTTTTTGCTTTCTTTCATATTCATCCTGTGGTCCTTTAGCGCAGCAGCATATACGATCTGGCGTGTCCTTCAATCCCGTTTATTATTATTATCATCATTATTATTGTTATTATTATTATTATCATCATTATCATTCTTATCATTATTATTATTATTATTGATTTTGTATTTTCTCCTGTGTTCCTTGTTTGTTCATTTAGAGTTGAGAAAGTGCAACTGTTTATGCTGACTTGTCATTTATTTAGCCTCTACATAAATCCAGTTTTCGTTGTCTTTAGTGAGTGAAGCCCTGTGTATTCTCATCGCACTATAATAATCAGCTCTTACTTCCTATAGCGTAAGTTCTCTTTATGTTTTTCATTTCTCTCAGAATTATTTGGTTATTTCGTTGACATTATCGACTAGATCAGTGTTTTTCAACCTTTTTTCCCCTGCTATCGCTCCCTTTGGGTTATTTTTTAAGCAATAGTCTCACTCACATGAAATTTTCAATCGAACTTAAATGATATTTTACTTACTTTGTTTATCGAATATGAACCCTGAGCTCAGCACTTTACTCCTGAATTCTCAATGGTTGGATTGATATTCGTAGGTTTCACTCTTATGGCATTTTGCACACACACATACACACACACACACACACACACACACTCACACACACACATATATATATATATATATATATAATGTGTACTGTAGAGAGTGAGATAGACTCAGGAGTAAAGTGTTTAGAGGTAAGGTTTATTAATCCTTAGATGTAAATTGTCTAGACATGTTTCGGGATTCTTCCCATTTTCAGTGGTGTGTGCTGTGTGAGTATGTGATAAAAATTCCCATATATATATATATATATATATATATATATATATATATATATATATATATATATATCATTTGGTTGCCTTTAATCTTGTGTGTGTGAACGCCAGACAGTGGTAAAACAGCGGGCAAGGTAAGAAAAATAAACTAGCTGCACTATTATTATCCAAACCAACAAAAACTGGCCCAATTATCAGATGAAGTATTGTAAATCAGTGTTTCTCAAACCATGGGTTGTGACCCCTCCGAAACTTACTTGAAGAATATTGGGATTTGAAGAAATATTAAAAATAATCATCTAACTAGAGATATTTTAGAAATCTCTAAACAAATATTCACTTCGATTTGTGTTTATTTCGAAAGGGCTCAACTCTATTCGATAATTTAATGAATTCAAATCTTTTTTCTATTACATTTTAGTAATTTAAAGAAAGATAGTATATATATTAACAGTAAACACCACAAAAGAAGTTTTGCAAGTTTTTCTCATTGGTAATCAATTCCCACGTTCAGTTAAAGTAAAATTACGACTAAAAGCTAATCGTATTAGTGCCAATTGCTTTTAAAACACTGAATGGGTCACGAGAACATTCATATCTTCGGTAGCGAATAAAAAAAGTTCAAGAAGCCCTGCTATAAATCTTCATTATCAAGTATCGACTTCTGTCTGCTTTCATCATAATTTTTCAGTACATTTTGAGGTTGTGATTTCTGTTACCAGTAAAAACAAAAATAGACAAAAACTTTAAAAAATGTTTTAGCTTTCAGTCAATAACTCCCTAGCGTTAGTTTTATAGAAAATGTTTTCTTTTCTTTGGAATGCTATTTACAATTTACAATGCCGAGCAGTAAATCTACTGTCTGCTATTGTATGACCGACCAAAATCCTTTTTAAAAAAACATAGAAATTTATCTGAACATGATAAACAGGCAAAACATCTCCGAAACAGCTTATTTCACATTAAAGTTGTACTTTCGTACAACGGACGCAAACCAAGGGTCCAGGTTGCTATCGATTGAAACCTACAACAATCACTTCATAAACTCTCCCCGGATTCACTAGGCCTCTCTATCATTGGTGCTGCTGTGGCAATACTTTCTGATCCAGTCTAAATCGTGTCTCCATCTTGCCGGACTCGGTTATGCATGTGATCTCTGTGGATCCATATTGTGAGTCGTGATGTCTGTCGGTTCTTTGCCATTCTTGCAATGTGAACAGCCCATGGACATTCGATTTTTAAAATGGATTCTATGGTGTCTCGGACTCCAGTTCTTCTCATGATATATCTTGTTGTTTTGTGATCTCTCCACGTGAGGTTGTGCATGACTCTCCCTCGTGCACAATGCATGCTTCACAGTTTGAGGGCCAGTTTCTTGGTCGGGTTCCATATTTCAGCTCTACAGGTGACTATTGGGAATATGCAGTGATTTTATACCCTTCTTTTTCACAACTATGGTATAAAATCCTCGAAACTGTCACATGGTATAAAATCCCCGAAACCGTTACATAGTATAAAATCCCAGAAACTGATACACGACAAACAAATGGTGATCCCAACAAGAGAAAATTTACTCATTTTGCCGTACAGAGAAAGTATATGTAGAACAGGGAAAAACACTGCAGAAAATGCATAAATTGCATTTACAGATATTGGGAAATAAGTGACTGAAGTGACTCAACAGATTTTAGAAAAAATTTTCAATGCATAATGCTTAAAGCTGTCAACCTTTTTAGAATATATATATATATATATATATATATATATATATATATATATATTAGGAGTAGATTCACCTTATCTGTTTACTTACGAACATACAACATTTCTATGTGATAATTTATCGACCCCAGCTCAACTCTTGCTCCATTGGCTGTGATATCTTCCCTGTTGAGAATTCTGGTCTAAGTCTTGTTCCAATTATTTAAATATTGCAGTATTTTCTTTTTGTGGTTCTTAATATTCTATCGATTTCACAAATTTTTTGCTATTACTCGAAATAATTTTCATACGTTGACATAAGTTCCTAGATATATTGTTTCCAAAGTCTTATCTCTCATCAGGGTTTTGTGTTTTAATTTTTGTTTTTGTATATCTCACTGATTTCAAATTTTGTTGTTTAAAGTTTTTGCACCTGCGTGTATGATATATTTGTCTACGATATGAAGATCTTTTCAATATGTAGTAAGTATTTTCTGAGTTTCTGTTTAAAATCTTACTTTTTATTGATTCATTCTTTTAAAAGATAGTAACGCTTTTTTTTTCTTTTTGCATAATTCATTTTTGCTGATTTGATTTTTCTTATTATGTGTCAAGACTTCTGATTATTATGAAGGGGGTTTGGTTGTCTCACGTACTCAGAAATGGCGCGTCGTCGTTTTTAAGATTTTTTTCTCGTAACGGATCTTCCTTCAGAAACCGTAAACCAAAACAGCCAACATAGGTTTCTTCAGTTTTTAGGTTAGTATGTATGTATCACACGTATAGACCTGGCGTGAGAGGACCAGGAATTTGAACATTCTCTCCTTATTATGTCTAGAAGAAAGTAAACGTTTTTTTTAATCCTCTTCGGAATAGGGATTTAATGGAGGGTCCAATTTACAATGTAAATTATCACTAAATCAGTCACTTAGCTTGTATCTGGCAGCATCACCCCTTTTTCAGAAATTCAGACTTTTTGAGAAATCGCTGCCCAACAAAAAAATGAGAGAAATGATCAATTCATTGATGACTCTTTTTTCCAATTTTTTTAATTGATCATCCCCCTCTCAACACGATGCGCAACCAAAAGACTGGATCATGTGACGGTTTTCTATTGAGTGACCAACCAGACCTTTTTTTCCCTCATATTTTTCTACCTTTAAATCATTGTTCTGCCGATTACTGGGAGGTATAGATTAGACGACCATTTTTTTTAAAACTTAGTTAACTAGATTCTGGTTAGGTACCTTGTATATTTTTTGTTATTTGTATTTACAACATCCGTTTTTTTTGTGCCAACTACGTGAAAATATGATAACACCAGAAGATTTGCTACCTCCTGTGTTCCATCATTTTCAGGTGTAGCCACCAGTTATTAAATGGTGTCCAAGTTCTGTCAGTCAACAAAAAATCACCAACCAGGCACGTCCCTACAATCTGTTGCTGAACCCCGATATTTACCAGGTATTTGGTTTATTCAATATTGCGTTAGTTCAATGTTGCTCCAAGCATATTGAACTTCGGCGATACTGGTACAGATAAGTAGAAATTCCTCCAGATTTAAGACTGGTTTCGTTCTAAAACTACCTTTCCGTTAACACCCAGTTACATTTACATATGATAATCAGGATAATGTAAGAGGCCAGGTGTAATAGTTTCAGCTCGGCCAGCTTTTGATATTTTATCTCTTTGTAACATGGTTTCTGTCGAAAGAAGTTGTAAGAGTTGGCGTGGTTACCTGTCTGGTGCGTCTTCAACTCAGTTTGCATTCACTTTCGTTAGCTCTGGAGCGCAGATTTGGCACGTCGTAATTTATTAACTCAGCACCTCTGAATGTAGTGGCATCTGTTATTCGATTTGAAGAACATCCAGAAGCAGAGAGAAGTAGACGATTAAGCAATGTAGATCTCCTTATAATATTTATTTACACATACATACACACACACACACACACACACACATACATATATATATATATATATATATATATATATATATATATATATATATATATGTATATATATATATATATATATATCTTCCTGCAACCTGCAATATACATACATAAATCTTCCTGCAGCATACAAGCTCTTTAGCATGTCGTAGGAAAGCTGGAGATGTTTTTTTTTCCCTTAGGATAAAGCAGCCCGATCCCTGGCTCACGAAATCTCATCATGAATGTTAACTCTCGACTCATTGCTCAAGATGAATGATAATTCACATACAACCACTTACGGTGGTTTATTTTTCACGAGAGATAGAGAACAATGTATAAGATTTGATTTTTGTTTGTTCTATTAATTCATTCTGTACTTTAGTGTATTTGAATTTCAATAATTACAGAAAAGGAGAGATTACATTAAAGTGTGGTGTCAAAGGTTCGATTCTTCATACCTTTTCAGAATTTATGATATATATATATATATATATATATGTATATATATATATATATATATATATATATATATATATATATATATATGCGCTTTTAATTCCTTATGTATGTTTTGGGTATGATTTTTTGATAATTCTAAAAATTAATTGGAAAGTATAAAACTGGTTCAGAAGATTCTGGAATTTTTAAGTCATGCATCTATTTATGATGTGAATTTGTGCTAAATTGATCTCTTAGGTGGCGTCCAGCAAAATTCACACTGAACACTTGAAAGAGCAAAAACGTGAATTCTGAATTGCACTGTCGAAATTTTTTAACACAGCGTAGTATTCTTGAAATTGAACGGAAACGTGATTTTAGATTTAAGACATAACCAAGATTTATTACTATTATAACTCGGAAAGCATTTTACCGTGAATAAAAATTGAAAATTTGATCTCAAAAATGTTTTTTTGGTGCTAGCATAACCCATATATTCATTTACGGATCGGCACTGAGGAGCCTAAAACCATTTTATTAGTTAATTTCTTTTTAATTGTTCAAGTAACTGAATTCAATGTATTTCCATGTCTCAACTCAAGCTGTTTTATAAGGTGATTGGACATAAATTCTTATGCCTTTAGTGTAACATTAAACATATATCAAACATTTCTTTCGGTCCCTCATACACTCTTTTGGAGTCAAACAATACCAACAATTAAATAGATATAATGATTTGCATGTATTGCTGTTAAAAGGAGAGATACTTTTACGGTACAAATGTGCCTGAAATTAACACCGATAATGTATTTTTATGTACGATTCAAAAATTTGGAGACAAAATAGGTATTTTTTCATTAATATAAATCGGAGTATAGCTTTGAAAGGAGATACAAATTGAAAAAAAAAAACAACATTATTATGTAATTACTAGATCTCTTTCAACCAAAAAGCATTTGTATGGAAGCTTGGACCAATCATCTTTGTAAATAACCTTCAATTCAACGATATTTTCCATTCTTTCCACAGTTCATTCTTATCATTGATTTCGATTAGTTTCCACCTTAGTTAAAGCTTTCATTAGCTTTCTACCTCGACAGAGGGATTCCAACATACGCCTGGCTGCTTTCAACCATTCAGCCAACGGGGACTTCATAGTTAAACATCAGCTGATTTTACACCCAAAACTTTCTGACTAGAGGGTATGGGTTCGATCATCTCTGTGGACCTTTTTGGTCACTTCTGTCGCGCTGTTTAATCGTTGTCTAAGGATTATGGTCAAATTCCAAAATTGTGATAAAAAGCACCTGAAGGTATGAAAGTGAGATGTAGTAAAAATTAATAACAATCATCAACCTTTTAGCATCCTTTGTTGGACGTAGCCCTTCTCTTAGATTCGCTATACCTCTCTATAATGGGCATCACTGAGCCAATTATTCCCGAGCTTGTCTGGTTCGTCAGGTCATCTCATATTTTGCCGGTTGCATTTTGGCATATGATCTCTGAGGTTCCACGTGGTGAGTCCTGATGTCCAGCAATTGTCTGACATCCTTGCAATATGACCTTCTGATTGCCATTTGAATTTTCTGATCGGTTCCATATTCCTGACTCCTATCTCTTCTCCTGTATAATGTACCATCTTATGATCTCCCCTTGTGAGGTTGAACATGATTCTCTCTCATCCACGTTCCATGGCTCTCAGCTTGAGGGTCTTGTTTTGAATTGGTTCTGCGTTTTACCACTATAGGTGAATATCGGAGTGACGCGTTAGTTTTATACCCTTTCTTTGATTCTTGAAAATATCGGAGATGTCTCGTGAATTCGTTTCTCCTGATTTTTGCATTCGTTTTCATCGAAATTCTAATTCGTGGATTCACTAGTCCACTTGCTCACAATGCAAACCCCTTGAGTTGCTACTACGTTGAATCATTGTCATCTTACAATAGCCAACAATCAGTCATCTTCAACTTCTTTACCCAGGAGAATAATTGATCCTTTAATATACACCATCACATCATCCTATTCATGATTCTTCCAATCAAGCGAAGTGTTTCGGTGAGATTTGAAGGAAAAGCCCGCCCACACGATTATATTATATTTTTTCTCCACCTCCGCGCTTTACTGGGGGAACGGTGTGTCTTAAGTTGAAGGAGTAATTCTTTCTACTCCTCTCAGGACGAACAGAGAAGAATTCAGACTAAAAGGCATCAAGACAAAAGCGTCAGTCAAAAGCACAACACAGTAATACAAATATTGTAACTGAATTTCCAGTAATTAAGTAATTGAATTTAGTATGTTCTGGTGAATTTAGATTAATAAAAATTTGGAAGCGGGGGTTATTTTTTTCTAATTTTGTACCATGTCTAAGGAAGAGAGAGGATAATTGATAATTCAATTTGAAAAAAAAATATCATACTTTTATTATGTTTTCCTTTTGACTAATGCCATTTGACCGAACGTGTTTTAAACTTGCAGTAGTCCATACTATATTGTTACAATTTAGACTTACGCTTTTTGTATTTGATATCTTTGACCGGTCTCCGCTGAGATGTGGCAGACAAATTCAATTTTGGTTGCATCTGACCAATGACCTCACCTTTAAAACGACTTGAATTCTCTAAGTGCTTGCGTATGAATTCCATTCTAGCCTCCATGTATTCCTTTGTTCCTCATGGATTTTCCCAGACATATTATACTTTAAACCATTGGCTCAGCTAATCATTAATATTTTTTTTTTTTTGAAACCAATGTTCCAACATTATTTTTGGTTAGCTAACTCATTTTGTTTGATTTTCCACAGCATTTTTTGAATGCTCGTTCTGACGATTTTAAGCATGGTACCATCCTAGGATAGGTTGGGTCCAAATGTCTCCCATTTCTGTTCGGTTGATTCATCGATACTAATGGACGGACGTTCGAGCCAGGTGTCACAGGGTGCAACTGCCCTTCCTAATTCGGTCAAGACAGTGAAAAACCTAAGACAAATCAGTGCAATTCGTGCAAAACAGTGTAAATGGTCAGGCTAGTCAAGCCCCCTTTTAAGCAAAGGGCCTCTATACACACATACCGAGAGAAAATATTAGATTCTTAGCAATCCACCGTTAACTCAAAACGTCAAATGTTTCCTCATCTATTTCGTTCTATTGTTGTGTTATGATAAACTTAGATTAAATCTTGATAACCACACTGGCCAAAGAATTCGACACAGTGAACGAACAGAGACTCAAAGATACTAATGGTGTGCCTTTGCTGACTCATTTGAAAAAAAAATACGTTGGTGTCTGAAATTAGAGAGTTGAAAATCCGTAACCACCAAAGGTGGCGAAGGGGAGAAGGTCAAACAATTCTAATATGTGCATATGTTCGTGTATTTGTTTATGTCTTGTGCTTTTCAGCGCTCCTGGCCATACAGACTTGAAAACTAACATCAGTACTCCTCTAGGTCTCTTCAGAAAAAGTCTTAAATTTTGATTTTGGGGAAAAATCCTTTTTTTTCTTTTTTTCTAAATTTTGAGGCCTTATTTTGAGGGCTTTATCAACAACATCAGGATTCTCGAGAATCTGTCCTTTTTATACTCTATTACTCAGTGACGTCATAAAAAGAATATTCTGACGTATTTATTCTTCGATTGATTTTTCATACCCAGCTTCAACATTTGACGCTACGGTTGTTGAATTATCGACTGTGAAGACTATTTGTAGTCATTTTTATAAGACGCTTTTATTGGTGTTACTGATGTCTGACAAATTTGCTTTCATCTACTGTTACTTTCGTTTCACATACAAAATCATCACAATAGCCAAGAAAGCTTAATTGTACTTATGTTCCTAAATTCTTTATTCAAGTAACGTGTTACAATTTCAAGAAAATTCGCACTCTATAAGACAAAAATATGTATGAATGCGTATCAGGATATGTTTTCATTTCACTATTTATCAGTCTTTCAGTGTAATTTGATCGCTATTCAACTAAAAAATATATATTGGACATAATAAAAGAAAATATATGAATATGCAACTGTATATGTTTATGTATTCGGACTTATGCATCGGAAAAAAATTCTTGTGATGATTTATGAGCCAATTCCACTTTTACTAAAATCGATACTTGCCCGCTTAGGGATGGAAAAAAAAATTCTTCGTCTCTCCTTCATCACAACAATGGAAAATGCCATAAATTTCAAGATAACTGTCATCGTACAGCTGGATCTGCCTTCCATTCGTGTCTGAAGACGTAGAACGTTAGTTGTATGCATATATATATATATATATATATATATATATATATATATATATATATATATATATATATATATATATATATATATATATATATATATATATATATATATATATATATATATATGTATATATAGGTAGATAGATATAGATAGATAAAGATGTATATGAATAAAGTATTTGTCTGGTGAACATCCGTGAGCTTCACCTTTTCTCGCAGGTAACTGATTGTTTTGTTTATCAGAGAAACAATAACAGATAGAAATCGTCAATCAACTCTGTATGTATTATCAAGAAATGGGTGTATTTTTTAGAGAAATGAATATATGTAATCCGACAGAGATAATTATAAATACGTTGTATTATTCTGTAACTTTATTTGAGAAGATCTCCCGTTATTATAGGGTGAGCGAAACATTTGGACTACGCAGCGTAAATAGAATAAGCAATTAAAGAAAATGGGGCTGTAGCAGGGATCGAACCCACCACCAATAAGGAAGTTGCTTCTGCGTAGCGTTGCTCTTACCATTGACCTAAACAGCCTCCGGTAATACAAAGCCCTAAAATAACTGCTTAAACTCCAAATTCACATTTTTGTTCATTCACTGTCTATGTATTAGCTCTATTTGTTTCTCAACGCAGACAATTATATCAATAGGAAATGTATGTATGTTTGTATGTATGAGCGATGAAAGACACTCAAAATGTCTTTTCATGGTGAGTTGCAGTCTGAAAAGCGTCCACAACACACGCCTACGAAGAGGTGCAGGGACGGCGTAAAGGATGACCCCACGAGTCGGGGAATGAGTGTGGGTAACGTGGAAGAGGTGGAAATTATGGAATCAAATGGAGGTGTTGTATTGAAAAAGGTTGTGGTATGTTCTTGGAAAGGCAAATTAATCACACTGGACTGAAACGGACCCTGCACAAAAGAGAATCTGTGGATCTGCTGGAGAATGTAAAGAATTGGTAGTGTGATGTCTATGGTTGTATTCTTCTTTCCAGTGCAAGCTATGTAATTTACATTGAATCACGCTGAAATCTGCTGAAATACATTGTATATAACACATCTTTTGCCTCGGCTTTCCAACAATACAACTAGTGCAGTATGTGGCAAAGTATAATTACGAAGCCACGACTGGAGAGACATTTGAAAGTGCGCAAGTCTACCATTTCACGAAAAGACTCAATCAATTCAGTGAGCCGTCTGACTTTTGCCTGTCATGTGTCTTCAGATTTCACAGCTCAGCAACTGGTGTCAAGAACCATCTATGAGTACATGGGCATGGTTGAATGTAGCTGGGTAAAGTGATTGGACGACTATCATCTGTTGAAATGAAACAATTATGAATGTATGAGTCACGGGTATAGGCCGTAATAACGTAGCTAGAGAGTTGAAAATGTAAGCATTAAACCCTGATATATATCCAGGAAAAACAGCTTATCTAGGGTATTCATCCCTTTCTCCATAGTACATTTCCAGTGGGGGTCAATTTACAATGTAAGTTTATGCTCAGCAAATCCTTCATTTTTGTCCAGCTTTGTTCGCGCATATATATATATATATATATATATATATATATATATATATATATATATATATATATATATATAATGTGTACTTTAGAGAGTGAGACAGACTCGGGAGTGAAGTGTTTGGTGGTAAGATTTATCAATCCTTCTATGTCAATAGTCCATACATGTTTCGGGATTCTTCCCATTATCAGTGGTGTGTGCTGTGTGAGTGTGTATTAAAATGTACCATGTGGAACCAGAGTCCACTGCCAGGAGCTATGCATTGTGGGTGAGTTTTGTCAGGGCTACTGAAGGCCTCCTGCTGAATGGAAGAATGACCAGCAGGTATATATATATATATATATATATATATATATATATATATATATATATAAAGTGACTCATATCATAATTGGATATTTGGAAAGCAGCCTGTTTGAATAACGTACATATTTGAATACTTTTTGATTTGTCAGTGTGTCAGTCAGCACGAGTGTCTGGTGTCTGAAATATAGGAATGCTTAATCAGCAGTTTTTTGGTTGGATCTAGTAGATATTTCCCTCTTTAGCTGATAAAAATCTGTGGGAACAGATAGCCAAAAATCAGGCCATTTAAGAGAAATTAGTAGCCGATTCAATTTCATTTCATAACATAATTCATAGGTAACATATATATATTTCATATTTTGGGCCATAAAGTCAACTGAAACTGATGGAAAAATAGCTGATTCTAGCCATTCTTGAAGGCCAATCTGAGCAAACAAAACTACATAAAGAATTTTTTTCACTAATTTTCATCAGTTTTTTTTTTTTTTACACAAGATCGATAAACCAAATTTTAAGCGATTCTTTTGCCTTGAGAACGTTTTTGGATTTGGATACTAAAATTTCTTTGAGCAAATCAAGTACAAATCTGGTAATTTTAACGAAATTTAATGTACAATTTTTAATAATGATGTGTTCTTAAGTCTTCGTGAATGGTCTCATCGTTAAGCAATTGGCCCTGAATGAGTATGAAACATCGGTTAACATAGTTAGCTGAAAGACGGAGAGAAGTAGAAAATACTAGCCACTTTTAAAGCAACATCAGCCGGAAAATCAAAAATGAGCTGGCAACACCGCTGGAATAAAACACAATTTAAGCAAGACGGAAAGAGAAACACTAAGTGCTAAGAACGATTGCTTGACCATCATGGAAGAAGGCTTTACGTTTTGTAACTATAAAAGAAAGTCGATACAGAAATTTGTGTAGACGAATAAAAGGCCAGACATATCCGGCAGCTGCACAAAAAAACAATAGTATTTCTTCAAAACCAGACAATTATATCTAGAGAATAAGGCAGCCTACAGGAAATGTTGATTCTGAACAAAGTTAACAAACTTAGTTCGGAAATGGAAAGAGAATCAAAAAATATGTTGCTCAAATTCCAGTTGAAGTCTTCGTTTTTTCTACGGTAACAAAACCCAAGAACCAAAAAGAAGAACAAGAACAATCCTCACCAAATTAAGAGCAATAAAAAATACATTCCCCAACTATAGTTTACAATCAAGTGATTAGTGAATGTCTCTCTCTCTATATATATATATGTATATATATGTATATATATATATATATATGTATATGTATATATATATGTGTGTGTATATATATGTATATATATATGTATATATATATGTATATATATACGTATATATATATGTATATATGCATATGTATAAATATATATATTTGTATATATATATGTATATATATATATCTAATAAATAATTACATATTTTCTATTAACATTTGTGATCTGCAATCACGATCAAGTGATTAGTGAATGTCTCTCTCTCTATATATATATTTATGTATATATATGTATGTATATATGTATATATATATGTATGTATATATGTATATATATATGTATATATATATGTATATATACATATGTATATATATATGTATGTGTAGATACATATATATGTATATATATATATCTTTATACATATTTCTTTATTATATATATCTTTCTTTATTATATATGTATTTCTTTATTACGTATACAATACAAATGTTGCAGTAATCATCCTCAGTCGAAAAGAAGTTAGAGTGGCGTTCGACCTTGTAGCAACCACGCTTGTTATTTCAATTTTGCCCTCTTTGACACTATTAATGAACATTCTCAAGTAACATACGTGTGAATTCATTCACTTACATGCATTTGAATTCATTTACTTATGCAGATATCAATCGTTCCAATTGAATTTGTACTCAGGCATACGCATAGACTGACATTGCTTTCATAAACACCTTCGTGTATTGGTATACATTGACGACGAAGAATTCTAAGGATACAAAAGAACTCACACAAGATTTGTTTATACTGTGACTTGAATCAAAGCAGGGCCAAGCCAAACCTTTTGGGACCCTTGACAGAATTTGCCTTTGGGGACAGCTGCAAACCACGGAGTCCCAAGCACTCGTTTAATTCGATTAGACCTCGAACCAGATTTGAATCAATGTAACCATTTTTATTCAACTTCTCAACAAACCCTTTTCTCTATCAAATAATCCATTCAAATAGATGCAACGTATGTTTCTGTATGCGTGAGTAATTTTGCTGGTAGGAGATAAATGAAAAGCCGTGTGCCTGAGTATCAGAAAAAAAAAAGAGAAATGTGGACAGCTTTGGAAAGCAGCAAAAGAATATATCAATATCTATCCGGATTCAATGATAGAACAAGCATAGAACCAGTCAAAAATAACAGGTAATATTTTCACTGTATTATGCTTACGATACAATAAATATACAGATTTCGGATCTTTGGGCAAATCCAAACAAAAGTTCTCGCACAAAAGCAAGAACAGATCAGTTTTAATGTTTTTGTTGTAGTCTTTTTTTGCAGCGATGAGCAGATAAATATATATTGCTGGTTTCTAACAACAAAGGATTGGGGGTCGCATTATATTGGAAGTGACATTGTTTTCAGGTGAATATGGTGATAAATATTAAATATCATATTGATGAAATGGATTCTTAAATTGTTGAATATTTGCTATTGTAGCCCATTGTATATTTTTTCTAATCCACCAAAAATTTGCTTGTCAAAGTAATCTACCATTTCCCTTGACATATTTTTGTTTTTTATTTTTTCTCTTTTAAAACCAATCTTCGCTACATCGTTATCCACTTCCCTCAACCCAATCTGACGGACTGACAATGTTTCTGGCTTAGAATAACATATGATTTATTCCCTCGGCAATAGCACAGTAGCTCGTATGTATATCATTGCTAATAGTGATTATATAACACTATCCAATTGCGATACTGTTTTCTAATTTTATTTATCGATTTGAAATGGTTTGAGAAACAGACATCCATGTAAGAAAGAGACGATTGTATTTATATAATCAAATGCAATAAACTGGGTAACAGACATGTGACTTTCTGAGTTACTCGAAAACAAGAAGCGGACATCTTCGCGTCTTTATGCGATGAAAATTGATAAATGATTTGTTGGGAAGATTTTCCTAACTACATTTACTCGAGAATAAAGTTCGTCTCCGTCGATGATCTCAATGGCAAATACAAAAAATGTACAACCACGGAATCAAGTTGTAATAGCAACCATAATAATGATTTCAGTCGATTTAGATTAGTAGCGAGAGATTTGGGGGCTTTGAGGTCTAGGCCCTTTGAAGGGTCCCCTCTAACAATTGAGTTGTTATAACAAAATTTGCAAGAAAAAAAAATAAGACTTTGGTGGAAAAAAAATCCCAAAGTTTGACCCACTGGATTAAAGATCAGATCAACGCTTGTTATCGCACGAAATACTTAACTGGAATAACAAATAAGCAAGACCTTTTGCACGCAACCATTTTCGAAGAGCTCGCCTTCTTCCCATCCCGAACCTACACCTCCGACTCAATAAATCTAGTAAATGCACTAAATGTGAACTCATCCCACTTAACTCATTTTTCACGATCTTCGAGATATTTTTTATGGCTATTTCTCCCGTGTCTTCAAGGCATGAAATATTTGTCGTCTGCCCCGTTCCAGTTACATGATTTTTTAGGGTTTTTTTTGTTTTTGTTTTTATTGACTGTAACACATCGGATGTTTCTCTGGAGGAGACAAAGTTTATTCCTGTGTCTCTTTCCCCCCACTAGGGAACCAACGGAATTCCTCATCAAATACATTGCTGTCTGATTTACCGACCTGATACATCATCGACGACCTGATCCGCTCGCCACAATCAGCCAGCGAATATGACACCACCCACCTTCGCTTGGCCAAGCCCGTGTCATACACAATTTTTCATTGTCACTGGTTGCAAGCCATGGCTGACAGCTGCCCACATTCGCTCTGTAATCTTTGTTTTATTCCGTCCATCCAGATGAGAATTCTCGCTGAGCACGATGCCTGATTGATAAAATGCCCTGAGGCAATACTGACAACTCGTAATATAAGTTCGGAAACAGTTTTAATGTTGGTAAACAGCCAGTGTCATCTATTTGCCATTGAAGGTGTCCTGTTTCTTTGGCATGGCGATTAATGGTAGACAATGATGTTCTGGACAGGTTTATGAGTTTGCCCATTTTTCATCGACCGATTTACGCCCAGAGTACAAAGTTCTCAATAGACTATTTTTTTTAACCTTGTTTTGGTTCGAGCAGATTTTATTGTAGTACTGTTAAGGTTTTGCAATACAAATAAATGTAATTTGATATGAGTTGAAAAAATGCGATTAAATTCTAATAGGGCTTTAAAGGATGCTGTCTTGAACAGCAGCAGAAAAAAGTTGGGTTAGTCATTAAATAGAAACCGTCAAGGTTTCTTGACAGCATGCCGTATTAGGGCTGATCAAATACAAAAAAAAGGGGTGATTAATAAATCAATTACATCCCTCACATTTTGTTGGAAGGTGGTCACTAGAAGATGTCGAATGTTAAAAAAAAATCAAGCGTGACTGTTGCCAGATACAAAGCAAGGGAACAATTTAGCATGAGATTACATTGCAAATTGGACCACCCTTTGAAATATATGTAGGGGATGGGATTTTCAAAAAACAAAAAAAAAACAATTTTTCTAAACATTTGGAGTGAGTGTTTAAATTTTCAGCTTGGACGCAGGATGCATAAATACATAAACAATTAGCCGGATAGATACACCAACTTAAAAACTTAAAAGAGCTATGTTGACAGCTTTAGTTACTGTTCTGACTGACCGTTTATCAGTTTGAGACAAATTTACTTAACTATTCAAAGTATATCTGTTTTCTCGCGTTACTTTTCCTTTTCTTTTATTGTTCCCACCCATCTACCAATATATCTATATCAGCCTGTCCATATCTATCTATCTATCTATCCATCCATCTATCTATCTATCTATCTATCTATCTATCTATCTATCTATCTCATTCTATTCATATTTATCTCAGTCTATTCATATCTATCTATCGATTTATATGTCTATCTCAGTCTGTTCATATCTATCTCTATAACTTTCATATCTATCTATATATCTATCTATCTATCTCAGTCTATTCAAACTTATAAATCTATCTCAGTCTGTTCATATCTATCTATCAATTTTCTATCTATTTCTGTCCGTATCTTTTTATCTATATTCATATCTGTCTCATTTTTTTATTATCAAAGTCTGTTCCTATCAATCCCAGTCTATTCATATCTATCTATCTATCAATCTATCTATCTATCTATTTGTGTCTCTTCATATCTATCTATCCCTCTATCTCACTCTATTCATATCTATCAATGTATTTATCCATCTCTGTCTGTTCATACCTATTCATCTATCTATTCATATTTATCAATCTATCTATCTATCTATCTATCTATCTATCTATCTATCTATCTATATATATATATATATATATATATATATATATATATATATATATATATATATATATTTGTGTGTGTGTGTGTGTTCATATCTATTTATCTATCTCCACCTATCTATCTATCTTAATGAGCATTTGCACCAGATTTAGTATAGCATATATTCGTATTAGACAATGTATAATTCATAACTTAAGACCTGGGAATAGCAAGAAGGAGGTTACAGGATGTTTCATACGAAGGAAAAAAATGGAAGATCTGGAGTTCAAAGTTCAACAATAATTCATGCTGTGATAATTACAGACTGAAAATTAATCTATTTGCAAAAGGAATGAAATTCATGTCGGACTCATGTGCAGAAATTGCACTGTTTTTGTTTTCATATTTTATACTCTGTATTTGTTCAATATAATGAAAACGTCATCTGCGTGTGCTGAATCATTGTAAACAGAGACGAGAATCAATATTTTCACTGGGGCGTTTTTCTACGAAGACACACATCCATAAACCGGCTTTTGCTGACATTTGTCATTATCAATACTTAGGGCGTATGATGTGACTTAGTGTTTCGTATTCAAAATTGTTATTAAGCATATGAATATATTCATGCATTGTTATACACGCACATACACTCTTCAGTAACTGGCTATACATTTTGTTGACGATATGATTTTCTCTATTTCTCTGAAACAATTAAATCTTCCACTTAAAGGGAATAATTTTGCCGATAAAAATATATTCAATCAAGTATTTGAAACCATTGGCAAGGATATATATATACACACACACACACACACACACACACACATATATATATGTATATATATATATATATATATATATATATATATATAACATTTATTGCTCACAAAACAAAGTTCCTGATGATGGACTCAGGCTCCACATCAAAACAATAACCTCTAAAATTACGCTCACACACACAGAGCACACACTACTGAAGATGGGAATACCTCCCGAAACATGTCGAGACCATTTAAAAACATTTACTGATAAATAAACCTGACTTCCATACACTTTACTCTCGAGTCTCACTCTCTACAGTTCATGTGTTATATATATATATATATATATATATATATATATATATATATATATATATATATATATATATATATATATATATATACATATATATATAGTTAGTTAGTTAGTTAGTTGGTTAGTTAGGTAATTAGTGAGTAAGTTAGTTAGTTATTTAGTTGGTTAGTTAGTTGGAAAAATAAATAAATTTTAATAAAAATTAGTCTTTGCAACGTGCTGCTTTGTTATTTTCATCACAATGTTTTAGACCATCCGTTCCACGGCCTTTAAATTAAACAGCTTCGGATGATTTTCTAACTCTTTTTCTCTCTTTTCCCCCTTTCTTTCTCTTTTTCTCTATCCCCCTCTCTCTCTCTCTCTCTCTCTCTCTCTCATGCTGAAACATATATACTTTCGTAGCCTTTCAGATTTCAATAATCGGCTGAAAAGATCATGCAAAAATATAGATATAGGAACAATTCACATTCATCGTTATAAATTTATTGTGATGTATTCATTGTTGTAAACATCTTTACGTTATAGCAAGAACCAAAAATCCAACGAGCCGTCCACTATAAAGTTAAAACGCTATCATGTCCAGGTCACATAGCTGTGTGTAGAATGTCTTTCTAGGTAAGAACCATCTTTCTACCAAGTTTCAAGTAAATCTTAAAATAACTTAGAAACAATATGGTTAAATAATGACCGACCAATAGGCAAAGCCTCTTATAGAGATTCGAGGATGCCTGTAACAAGGAAATAATGCATTTATAAGAATTTAAATTCATTGTAAGGAATTTTTATTCCATTGTTGCTAAAGTGTTTGGAAACAACTAGTTTTTAAAACAATAACCATTTGATACCATTTTCTGTGATAATGATAAACGGATTCATCTGTATACATGTGATAATTGGATGGATAGGTTTTATCCGACATAATGGTTAAAACATTTATTCACCCAATATATTTGTTTGTATTGTGGATGTGAATTGATCTGACTGAATGTTGATGAAAGTGACAGTTGGAAGGCGAAGCAAAGAGCCAGGAGAAAGTAAGTGTTACGTCCCATTTTTTAAATCTTTCTGTGGGCATATTTCGATGCATTTCGACGTATGCCAGCTATCTTTCTCAGAGAAAATATTTGCTGCAGTTTGCAGAAACTTTGGAGAGGATGGCTGGCACCCGTTGAAATGCATTGAAAAATGCCCGCAGAATGATAAAAAATTGAGATGTGACACCTATTTCTCTTGAGTTTTTTCTCCACTTTCCAATTGTCACTATTATCAACATATATATATATATATATATATATATATATATATATATATATATATATATATATATATATTGGTACTTGTATTCAACAAGAGCGGTCCAACAGATGTAAGATATAAGTAAGAAATAAGGAAAAGCCACACTGGTTTGAGATTATTTTTTAATAATGATTTTGATATTTAAAAAAAGGTTTTGTGTTCATTGATGTATTTTTCAGTTCACTGAAAAGATTTCTGTGAAGTCTTTCCCATTAAATTCTCTAAAAAAGTTATTAAAATATGAAATTCAAAAAATATCACCAACCAGTGTGGCTTTCCCTTACTTCTCACACTCACACAAATACATACATATATCATGAATTTTGGGTTGACCGAACTTACTTCCTGCTTTTGTCATTAGATGACATTAGCGTTTAGTTGTAGTCGTTCGGAAAGGTTGCTTTTGATTTTAGTGCAACGGCTGACATATTAGCGTATTTGCATAACCGTCGAATTTAACGTATTTTTAATCATTGATCCTAACATTAAGGTCGTTAGAGGATAAGCAACATTTTCAGCATATAGTGTTGTTTTTTTTTTCACTATTCTAAGCAAGGTAAAAATGAGAATGGGACGCAAAGTATTTGTGCAGTAGACGAACTGAAATAAGAAAGCAAGAAAATCGGCTTCCACATGAGCTTCAGCAAACCAAAGGTCATGTGCAACAAGCATGTTGGAAATAAAAGCACAACAATCAAAGTCGGAAACGCAGAGCTGAAGAAAGTAGACCACTACATCTACCAAAGACAATGAATATCAATGGAATCCTCAAAAGAAGAAGAAATCAAGCAAAGAATCACTCGAGGATGGCAAACTTTCGGTAGAACAAGCTCAACCTTCAAGAATAAGGAAAATCCAATTAAACCTAAAAAGAAGGATATACAACCAATGTGACCTCCCCTTCTAGTCACCAACGGAGCTGAAACATGAAACCCAACCAAGAAATTGACCTTCAAACTGAGAACCATGCCAGGTGCACAGGAGAGAATCATGATCGACATCGCAAGGGGAGTTCACAAGACAGCACAGTATATTAGGGAAAACATCGTCTGATGTATCGTAGAAACCGTTTGAAAAATGAAATTGCAGTGGGCCGGTCATGTAAGAACAACAGATGGATATCATGATTCATAACACAGATCCCCAGATTCAAATCCAGAACAGAGGCCAGCCAAGTTAGAGATGGTGAGACGAACTGGACGGGCTTAGAAAACATTCTCTCCTCATGGAGTATTGTGGCGAACTCAGACAATGAAAGACTGATGATGAAAGAGGAAATAATGTGACTGATTAAATGAAGGCCTTACTTGAGAATAATTCTTGTTTTACGACGCAAAATGTAGCCAGCATATAAAAAATATCAAATTTCAGCGTGGAAAATCATTTTTATCAACTAGTTATGTTAGGCACTTTGAAGTGTGGCTTCCACATAATTTAGACAAAAAGTGGATACTTAATAACAATGTGGAACGCAAGAATCCATGAGGCGAGCGAAATAAACCATAACAATGCATATCATATGCCAGTTTTCATCTGAGGAAGCTGACACTGTATGTATGGTTGAAGTACAAAGGAACTGTCTATCAGAAGAAATAAACAAACTATTTGAACAAGTGCCGCATAGACAAATTACTGAGTTGGAGTAATTGTTGACAGCAAATTACGAAAATCATCGAGCATTCGTTCATATATAGGTTTCAATATCCCATCAGAATAATGCAAGACTCTATGTAGTTGTGGCTATCAGGCAAAGGTTTTTACAGTTTAGTTGGAATAGTTTCAACTCATCAGCCTTATTCACCAGATGTTGGACCTTCAGATTATCATTCTGGCTTTCCCAGATTTCTATTCATAGAAAGAAAATCCCATGAAGACCACAAAAGGCATTCCAAGCAGTTCTGTATTGAAGAATATAAAGCAGTGTGTGCGTAATGTGTATGCTGGTGAGGAAATATATCTCTTTATATTCACTGAATAATTGGACGAACATTTTACGTCATCCAATATATTGTACATCGGAAACTGTTCTGCATACAATAAACTGTATAAATGAATGAATGTACAATAATACAATTCGTACACACACATATATATGTGCATAATTATACCTATGCATGTCAAAAACAACTATGAATCAAAGGGAAGCGGAAAATTCTTTTCGTGTATGACATCAGCCCTCTTCAGTGGTTATTATTTGTATCTGGATTGGATTTGAATGAGGCTGTTGTATAACTACGTGGAAAATGCATTTGCATTTGACACACGATTTCGGAGAGATTATTGTGAATTAACATAACGCCGGTGTCACGAAAACAGTTACCGCAAAATTGAAACGGAAACAACAGGCAGAAAACAATTGCCAGACAAAGATTTGACAAAATGAATGAAAGGCGCGAATTGGAGAGGGGTAAACATGGAAAGGATAATTTTCACAGCAAGATTTGGGATTATCATCACGCATTTAAAACCCTACTATCCTTCATAGTTGATCGTTCAGTCTTCCATTCCATAAGGAAACTAATCTAATAACTAATCCCTTTACTGCTCCTTTCGTCCTCACCCATCGATCTCCTCCTTCTCCCTACACCGACAGGCCTACAGGCACGCTGACTAGAGATGTACCTGCTCTAACTGTCTTTCTTCAACTACCCTAATATAATCAAAGAAAAACATCATGGGATTTTGTAAGCTGTACACTGATTGGTTAGGTGAGTCGAAACTATTTGCAAGGGTGACTCTCATTAACACATTGACCCTACCACTAAATTCCGCTGAAATTAATGGGTTTTTTCCCTTTGTTCGATGTTCCAACACCTGTTTCGCTACAAAGCAACTATGTTTCATCGTCCTCCCGATTCAATACTAATCAAAATATGACCACATCAATTTACAGGAGATCGTTAGATCGGAATGTCTCGAGTGGTGAAAACCTTGGAAATAAAAACAGTATTGGCGATTCCATTTTCCGGTGTCCTATCCATAAAGTCCCCTTTTATTACTAACACTATTAACACATGAATATTACAGATAAACATTTAGAGCCAATATGTTTGCACACCCAGGCAAATATGTAGATATCTTTGTATGAGCGAGTGCTGCAGAAAACGAATTATGTGGGGAATTATATAAAGTTTCATTCATTACGTTAACGGTAAATTTTCCGGTATAATCACAAAAAAAATTCTTTGATGGATCGAAGGGAAAATTGGTAAAAAATAAGATTCAGGAACGGGAAGGAACCACGTAGGAAGGATGATTAGGAACGTATATATACATACATATATATAGTATGTGCGTATATGTATATATATGTGTTTGTATATATATATATGTGTGTGTGTGTGTGTGTGTAT
Source organism: Thysanoteuthis rhombus (assembly GCA_963457665.1). Lineage (NCBI taxonomy): Eukaryota > Metazoa > Mollusca > Cephalopoda > Oegopsida > Thysanoteuthidae > Thysanoteuthis > Thysanoteuthis major. The sequence continues at coordinate 15,388,879 of OY735229.1, read as the reverse complement.
GGATATCTCTGTGTATATATGTATATGAATATGTATGTATGTGTTAATGTTTATGTATATACATGGGTATATATATGTGTGTCTATATGTGTGTCTTTTTATTAGTTTCTTTCGTTTAATTTCGATTTTCATTTCATTTTAACGAAATGGTATAACTTGACGTATAGTGATGAAAAAAGAAAAAGATATTCCTCTTTCTTTGTTCACTCTCTCTATATATATCACATCTTTCTATCTTACCTACGCTCTCTTTCTCTCTCTCTTCCCCCCCCCCTTTCTCTCATTACACCCTCGTATAAAGATGAAAACTTTCTTCCTTTGTCATAAACGCTGTCTATCTCTCTGTGGCTACTCTCTCTCACTTTCTCTCTCTCTCTTTCCCTATCTCTCCCTTGAGTTCACTTAATTCCTTACAAATGTCGTTAATCTATTTGAATCAGTCTCATCACGACATTTTCTCCTTTCTCAGAACCGTCGACTTACGTCGCAATTAAGAAGATACGTCCATGGAAAACGCTCTTACATAAAAGTCTATCTCCACATTAACTGCATGAGTCCTTCTTGGCAGAAGCTTCTCATTTCTTACGTGTTACCACCGGTGTACATAACTGATGAATGTTAAAAACGAATCTGACAGTACCAATCTTTCCCCGGAACGAATTTCTCCTCGAATAATTCCAGTGTACTTCCGTTTCTAATCATTACCTTTCCACGCGGCTTATTTCCATTCATGAATCGGATTTCTTACCAATTTTTGCTTGAATCAATCAAAGGCGAATCAGCTTTTTTTATCGAATATTGTTGAGGTTGGCAGTATATGTAGAGAATTATGAGAAAATAAAACCAATCCTATGATTCCAAAATTCGGTTTATGTTTCTAGAATTTTTTTTCACTAATACCATTTAGTTTACAGCTATTAGAATATTGGATATGACAGCTACGACCATGAAATTGTGCGCCAAAAAATGAAGGAAAAAAATAATGATGAAATTAAACTTCGTAGGTACGTTAGCTAATCAAACATAGATCTTCGTGACGTTCAATTCGTCACCTTATTTTTTCTACTGATACGAGAAATTTGTCATGATCAGATGGAAACGACTTTTTTTTTCGGACAATCTAATCTCATTTTCCCGTCTCTGATGTTGACACAATGTTTCGGCCGATCCACCCACCGACCCTCTTCAAGTTGGAATAAGAGATCAGTTTGTTTGAAAAGAAGTTGGTACGTTAATGAATCTCTTCAGGATACAGACAGCATAATCAGATGCCATTCTGGATAATTGTAAGCGAATTGCAAAAATGCTATTTATCTTATGCAATATGGAGTATTGAGGGTTTGGGGAGCATTTTGAACTTGAGATCTCAAAGTCTGTGTCTGCTTTGTTTGTTAACTTGTTCAGATAATAAATGAGTTAACTTATTAACTAACTTTTTAAAGAAGCACTTCCACCTTACACAAGTCTACTTTTGAACTAAAACCGAAAATTCATTGAGGTGTTAACTGAAAAATTTAAGAGCTATTATCGCTAGATCGCGTGACCCTGTGCAGAAAATAATTCCAGGTGAGAAGTGTTTCATTGAACACCACCTTTCAATCAAGGTTCAAGTAGATCTGACCCAAATCAGCTGAAAAAATCGATTTTAAAACAGAGTATAAGCGCTATTATTGCCAGTTTACGTAACACTGTGTAGGTCACTTTTCTGAGCAAGGAGCATCTTATCAAATGACACTTTTTTTCTAAGTGCCTAGTAAATCTGACCTAAAACAGCTGGGAAATGATTCGTAGACAGACTTACCGACCGACGGATAGAGAGCCAATTATAGAGAGATGGACTCACCTTAAAAATCTTTCACATATCCTTTTTTTACTCTCTTTCTCTCTCTCTCTCTCTCTCTCTCTCTCTCTCTCTCTCTCTCTATATATATATATATATATATATATATATATATATATATATATGGAGATTTACATACATCTCAAACTCACACCAACACGAGTTGATCTGGGTGTATGTATCACGCGGACAAGCTACCTTAATGGTTGACAATTCAAACATTTACTCCTCCGGGTTTCTTCAAATATGCCCTTGCATTGTTTTTTTTAGAGGGGGATCAATCTGCAATAGAGATTTATGCTAAATTAGTCCCTTAGTTTGTGGCCAGCTGCATTCGTGCTGGTAATTTTTTTAATTAAATTCTTGATAATAAAAGCCTAACAAAAGCTAGATGAAACAACTTATTCACTGATAATCCTTTCTCCCAATGTTTTAATTGATCACCTTCATGCTGCTAAAAAACGTAAAGCGGCGATTTCCATTGAGTGACTAACCAGACCTGTTTTAGGATCTTTTCAATCATTTTGCTCGATAATTTTGAATGAATGATCATTATTCTCATTCAAAACGCACATCCCAGCATTTTACATGGCAGTCGCTTCGGACATGCTTTTAAAATTCCTGCTGAATTCAAACATATATACTTTCTCATTTCCAATCAGCTACAGTTTGCATAAGCTAACTTTTTTTCAAAAGTTACCCTGGTACATATATGCGATAACGAAATGTTCATTTATTATCTGATGCAAAAATTATACATCAATAAGCCGCCCAAAGCCCCAACTCCACCTCGTTGTGGTAGTATCGCACCTCATGTAATCAGTTAGGAAACCATAATCTCCAATTGAAATGAGATTTTATTCAAAGCACGAATAGCAAAATATAATAAAAGTTCCATTTATATCAGGGACGGAGTCCACTGATCGTATACATTTAATTTCTAGTATCTATGATAATTTTTAAGAGGAAATGTTTTTAACTATCTTTTTGCATTAAAATATTTGGAGCCGTAGCTATATTGAGGGCGTTTTTTAAAAAAAATAATTCTATGTATACAAAAGTGCGCCTTGGTCCTAAAGACTCCAATATCAAATTTCAGCTCTGTCTGACATTCTAAATGGCAAACCCTTTGGAAGAAACGACGAGTGCTTCAGAACTCTTGCCAGGCACGTTTTGTGAATTGATCTCCGATTCACTCCAATAAATATTGAATTAATCCATAAATCACTCTATGCTTGCGTATACGAGTATATCACCAGTTATGCAAAGGCATTTCATACTGATACATAGATAACTGTACATGAGATAGAATAGATTGAGTATAAGACAGTGTGTGTATGTATGTGCCTAGGCTGGAACATTTTTTGCACACACACATACACACACATAGTCTATAGTCACACTGAAGAGATGTAATACATCAAAACAGCTGTCTGTGGATGACACAATTATATATATATGTATATATATATATATATATATATATATATATATATATATATATATATATATATATTAGGAACTGTGAACGAGAACTGTCACCAAAACTCTAAATATAGGTTTCTTCAGTTTTCAGGTTGGTTCGACTGTCAGTCTGCCTCGCTGGCTTGCTCGGCCATACATATATGTAAGTATGTATGTATCACCCTCACAGGCTGCACCAATGGAGCTAAGTGGCTAAATATTTCTACTCTCTTTTTGTGGAGAGGAAGTGTCCAGCAGCGTCAACCCTTAACTTTTAGTGTTAAAGAAATTCTTTTCATTTAGCACCTCTTTTTTGTCAAATTTTAATTGATCATCCCCAAGACAGCATGCTGCCAAAATATGACGGTTTCAATCGAATGACTGAGAAGAACTATGTGATATAATGTTTACTTCGACTCCTTAATAAATTCACAGATGTACGGCTGGCAACTAAGTAATTGCTTGAAATTCTCGAAGGGAGAATTCCTCACGCATTCCCTGCTTTTTGTAGAATTTTTTAAAAGGCAGCCCTGGAGCAAAATGAAAATTTATCTAATGATATTCGCTCAAACTGAATCCTTTTTTCCCCCCTATTTTAGTGCTGATGCGTAATGGTAATGGTGTCTCTTTGCTGGTTTCTTAAAATGTTTCCCAGCAGCCAAGACTGTCATGAGCCCAAACAGATCTTACGGCGTTAAATTGAATTTCAATTAATTTACACTCGTCCGAATGATAAAGAAAATGGTCCATACTATTTCTGTCGCTACAAAAGTATATGCCTGCAGTTGAAATTCCTCACGTGTTGGATGTCAATACATTATCATGGTGGACGCTCAGAAGCGTGGCTGAGGACGGTGCTATTCGAAATTTGGGCCCCCAAAAGTATCATAAATAGTAGTTCAGCCACTGAATATCTGCAGACAGTCTTCATTGAAATTCATTGGTATAAAGCTATAAAACGGGAGAGGTATACCGTAAATGGATCTGTCTTCAAATGTAATCACTAATTCAATAATCCAGTACCGATCTGTCCACTAAATCTCATTGAAATGCCTTCAGAATTTTTGGAGATATTGTGCGGTGAGAACATATTGCTGAAGATAAATCTCTCTGAATGTTGGAGGGAGCCCACTGAAGAAGTCAAGCCTCTTGGGTTCCGAAATTTCCTAATCTGTAGCTACGGCTCTATAGACTCTACTGTAGCTGTTGTTATGTTCTTTTCACCATTTCAAACGTTTTGTTAACCAATCTTGGCGGGATCAGTCATTCAATTTCTTAAAACAATCAAATCCAGACAACTGAATGCAGTGATTCAAGTTTTACGCCTCGTGAACATAATTCCCTCTAAGCTGTGTTCGTGTGCAACCACTACATCTAGAGAACAAAAGATGCTAAATTCTTTTGATAACTTACTGAGTATTTATGGGAGAGACATTGATTCACTATGCTGGACTCAAAAGTTCAAATGAAATTTCGTCGCGAGAAAAAGATTTGCATGAAATACTTGCACTAATTGACTACAAAATTAGAAGTGATATAAGTTTTGATTTAGAATTATTTTATCTCACCTATCCATTGATCTCTGAGTCAGCTGAGCATTTCCAATGGAATATACAATCGATTGTTCGGTTAAGTAACGATAATAATCTAATCTAGGACTGCTTATAATTAATGATGTAACAAAATGAGTGAAAGTTACTTTTTGAATTAAGATACAAATACTTATCTTTTAGATGTAGCAACAAAAAGATTAACCACAGAAGAGTATTTCTTTTATCATATATAAGGGAAATCGGTGTCAGATTATCGGGTCAAAAGAGAAGTAATCCTAACATATTTAAAAATATTGACATTACAAGCAAATCTAAGTGTTAGGATTACTTACGTATGGATATAGGAGAAATAGATTGGATATTATTGAGACTTTCAGAATCCTAAAAAAAAACAGCTCTAGATCAACACTGACAGCAAATAACTAATCCCCCTTCCCCCAAAAAACCCAAATGAATGCTCAAGTTTATTGTTATCACTCACACTTGTGATCCTTTCTTTTATGCCAGAGTTATCTCAGACTTGAATAGACTATCGGAGTCTACAGTATCATCTGAAACAGTTGCTCCGTTCAAGCAACGACTTAACAAAGGCTAGGGAGGTGGACCAAACCGATCCTATATCTTCAAATTCTCTTGCTAGAAAACAGTCATTATCTTTAGCCACTTAAAAGGGGGCAAAGAAAGAAGAAGCTTGGTGTAACCTAAAAGCTAACTAAAAAATGTCTGCAATGAGATACGGTAAATGGTCACAATACTTCACCATCATCATTATCATAAACATCATCCTGTTAGTGTCCGTCGTTGGACGTAGACCTTCACCAAACCCCTCTATCATGGGCATTGCAGAGCCAGTACTTCCTGAATTCATCTAGCTCGTCCCGCCATCTTACTCTCTGTCGACCACAGTTTCGCATATAATCAGTTGGGATCCACGTTGTTAGTCGAAATTTCGAGAGACTGCCAAATATTATTGCAGCATGTCCATCCCATTGCCATTTGAGTTCTCACACAGTTCCTATGATGTCTTGCACTCCTGTCTTCCCTCTGATATACTGTGCTGATTTATGATCTCTCTAGGTGAAGTTGAGCATTATTTTCTCATGTGTACGTTGTATCGTTCTGACCGAGCGAGAAGTATAAGTGAAATAAATATCAGGTGGTATATCAACTGACTTTGAGCAGTTTGATTCTCGAAATGAAAACAAGAAAGATAGGTCTGGTGAGTCACTCAATAGAAACCGCCACGTGACCAACGTCTTGTGGTTGCATGCCGTGTCATTAGTAAAGAATCGAGTGATGATCAATTAATTAGTTACTTCTCTCGATTTTTGCTCGGCAGTATGATGACGATCATTATAACTGAACAAATTCCCCAAAACAAGCATCAATGCTGCTGGACACAAAATAATGGACCAGTTTACCATAAACTTACATTGCACGATATATACTTAAGCAACCAGACGAACCCACTTGGAAACTGAAAAAACATCTGTGAAAATATTTGGTGACAGTTTTGTTTGACGGCTCTTACAAAAGAAAAAACTCTATAGTTTATAAAAAAAATGTGCTATCTTTTTACTTTTTCGTCTCGTGGAGGATTTTGTAATTATGACAAGGTATTTCTATGAACATAACTGATCTAAACCCATTTTATCAAGAGTGAGAGGTGCTATCCAAGATCTCAGGGAAATAGAGCATGAAAATCACTCGCTCCAGCCTCTGATTCCCTATATCTCCTTTGAACCAGTCCTCTTGGGCATCTATAAACGATCTTACAGAAGTTACTACTCACCAAAAAATGTTTCGACTGTTGGATAGCATCTCGTATCATCGAGGACTCTGTCATATTTTGCACGGGTAGCGATTGATTAAGAACCATTCTGAGCTAAATTTAAAATGACATCTAAGAATAACTTATAAGGAATCAATTCGCGGCCATTTTGGAGTACATGAAGAAATACTAATGAAAATTTTCAAATAAACACTGAAGAAAAAATGACTTGTCTGAACATTTCTGAAATATATCATTGAAACAGACGAGTGATTCAACCACCTTTCTACTCTTCTTGCCAAAATGTTCTGTATAAAAAGTTAAAACTAACAGCAAAACAGAAAAAAAATCTGATTGAGATTTTCTTTTTTGAAAAATTTTGATATTTCAATCAGATGATAGAAGATAATTTTTGTGAAGAAAAATGAGGAGCCTCCGTCAGATTGACTCGATAATACTTAATTTTTCAAAGTTAAAATAATACAATTCAATAAAGATACTATTTTGAATTAATTTAGATTTATATGATTTATTTCACTGCTTGAGTGAATGCAGTCTTCCATTAACTGCATATCTCCGAATGTGTGGCAATAAAATATGCAATCAATCAACAATCTGCGATGATTAATAACGACATTCCCTCGATATCAGATATTGAAATATATATAAAAAAAGACATCAACGGCATTTTTAGAGTATCAGTTACCATCAATCAAAACTGTTATCAATAATGTCGACATAAATTTCTTCAGTTTTCAAGTTGGTTTAGCTGGCTGTATGTATGTATGTGTCCCGCATACAGCTCACTCCAATAGAACTAAAAGGTAGGAAATTATCTTATTACTTATTACGTTTAGAAAAAGAACACTTTAAGATTTTTATTCCCCACCCTAAAAAGGTTTCTATGAGGATATAATTTGCAATCTAAGTTCATGCTAAATTTATCCCTTGGTTTTTGTCCGGTAACATTCAGGATTGCTCTTTGGAAACTCAGTCTTTTTATTAACCACCATCCAACGAAAGGCGAGAGATGTAACTTGTTCATTGATCAACCCTTTTCCCCATTTTTTAATTGATCGCTCCCAACACAGCACACTGACGAAAAACGTTGGTCACGTGACGGTATCTATTTAGCGACTAATCAGACCTGTTTATAGAATAATAATAAGTAAATGTTAATTACTGGAAATTAATTAATAGAAGTAACAAATTGTAATCGATCAAGATGATTATTCTTTTGCAAGCAAACGCATCAGTGTTTAAAGGGGTGCATTCAGGGCTGGATTAATCTTAATAAGGGCCCTAAACATGGGTTAACTTGGGGCCTATCTATATATATATATATATATATATATATATATATATATATATATATATATATATGAATATATATATATATGAATATATATATATATATATATATATATATATATATATATATATTGCTTCATATTGTACTGAAACACTCACTTGAAATGATCCTGCGTTATTACTCGGTTAATGTATTATTTTGGCCTTGACAACGTAAATTCTGCAGCAGCCCCAATTTCTTCAGTTGTTTATTGTATTCATGTTGTCTACGCCATATGATACCTTTCAATAAGAATTTAAATACAACATAACAGAATTTACAATCATTCTGTCGGATCTTATATTCATTTCTTGATTATACACACAAACATATTGGCTCTTTTGAATACAAATAATGCAGAATTCGAATATTCTATTATAACAATATTAGTAGCTAGTAAAAAAGAAAAATGATCGTAATAAATTTCTTTCAATGATGTCAACCCTTTTACTGACATAGAATCTCTTCCCGATTTCTGTTTAACGTAACTGAGACAAACTGTCAGACCGACTGATCGATCGGACAGTGTCTAATCGTGATGTATTGCCACATCTAAGAAAAATTAATCCTTTTTTTTTGTATGATTGATTATATGAAGATTCGAAAGTAATATCTCTCCGAGTTGGCAACTGGCTTGCATACATCTTTCATTCTTTTTTTGATTTCGAATCCACTGTGGTTCTATCCTAGTACACAGCAAATCACCCCAACCCCAGGGGGCAGTAATTCACCCCACGATTAGATGATTCAAAGTCCCAGAGTGGAAGCAACTACACATTTTGAATGAAGTATAGTTAAATTGGGCCCTATGTTAGAAAAGGCGATCATAAAATCTGTTACACCAAAGCAAATATTCAACACAAAATCACATTCACACAGTCTCAAAAGTAATTTAAGAAAAGGAAAAAAGACTTGTAGAAATTAGAATTTAGAATTCTCTTTTAGTAAAACAACCTAAAATAAATTGACAGAATCAATTCTCATGAAAAGAATCGAAATGGATCATTGCAAGAGGTGAGCCACTGTGTCCCACACGTGCCAATAAGAAGGATAACCTTAAATCTCTCCGAAGAGCAAGCACAGTGATCGCCGTTTGTACAAGAAAGATTTTAGTACAATCTAAGTATCATCACATATAGTACAATTATTTGTGGCATATGAAGAAAGTAAGAGTACTTTTGAATATCACTCTTGGCTTGAAATTAAGTCCTTTAGCTTGCACGCTATACAGCAATATTCAAGAACGCAAGTCTTACACAAAATAAGGTGGTAGATATGTTGACTTGTGAAAACACAGCAGTAGCTCTCTTCTTGTGAGCATTTTTTCTTCAGTGTTTATTTGAAAATTTTCACAAGTATTTCTTCATGTACTCGAAAATGGCCGTGAATTGACCCTCCATAAGTTATTCTCAGGTGTGTACGTTGTGGAAGAATTCATAATGGTTCACTGCACCCCGTATTCCACTGTCCTCCACTTTCCCATATATAAATGTTTGCGTGTGTGTGTGCATGATTTGATTTATTTTGATGCATATTTCTTTAGGCATTAGAATTAACACAATAGCAAATTGAACAGTCAGCCATGTAGAGAAAATGAGCGCCGTTCGGGACTCGAACCAGCGTCAAACAGGGATCAGCCATAACATGACTGATGTTTCCATTTTGCCGACAGGATGTATATATCACTATTTTGGACAGTTCGTATCCGAGACAATGCGATAATTTTGAAGCGGGATCGAGTGTTGCACGGCACATCATTTCTTTTATTAAATTAAACCGTCACTTGTTCGATCTGCTACTGTTAATTCCGGTGCAGAACGAAATATGTTTCCATAAAAATTGTCTTTACAATAAGCACTTTCTGTCAGACATAAATTGTTCACTGTAATGATGTAAACGTACTCACTAGATCTCTCAGGAAATTTAATGAGACTAGTAGTGTTAAAATATTTATCATAAACTTAATTACAAATCAAATTTAGCTCTTTTAAAATAGGTCCCTTCAGGAGCTCCACAACAATAAAGAAGTTGTTCCCACCACAAGAAACTGCAGCTAACTCAGTATCTAACAGTTTCATGTGTGGTATTTGTATCGACGATTTAATCTAAATCCATAGTGCAAAAACTTGGATTTAAAATTCAAATTTTAGATTTTAAGATATCAAGTCATGTTGACAGCAATGCTTAAAAATCTCTTTTGTTTTTATAAATCAAAATGAACTTCTGCAAAATTTGTCAGAAAGGGAAAGAAAGGATCGAATCATTAAAAATTCTAGAAAAATGTTAAAATCAAATTTAAATTCAAAATTGGGAACGCAGTGTCAATTTTATTACGACTGAATCATCATAGTCCTTTCAAGATAACCATTGGATGGACTGGATTATATTTCAAATTTCAACTTTGAATTTTGAAAGAAAAAATATGATACTGAAACATTCACGTGGCCAATTTCTCTTGCATGCCGCTTTTGGGATGATCATTTGAAAAAAACCGAAAAGGGGCGATCAATGAATGAGATACCATTGTTTTCACTACCCAATCATCATAATCAGTATTGGATTGTCCGTTGTTGGACATAGACCTTCCCAAGTTTCACCAAACCTCTCTGTCATGGGCATCGCAGAGTCAGTATGTATTTAAGTTGTCTTGTTCGTCTCTCCATCTTGTATTCTGCCTGCCTTGATTGCAAATGTGATCTCCGGGGATCCATGTTGTGAGTTGCGATGTCCATCAGTTGTCTGCCATTCTTGCAACACAACCAGCCCATGGCCATGTGACTTTTTGCCTTGTCGGAATCGATTTTCCAAAGAACAAGTACGAATAAACCGGGAACAAGCTGAAAGTTTAGCTTAAATATACATAGTAAATAAAACACACCGTTAGTAACATGTTTTGGAGTAAAATTTAAAAAAAAAACAAGACTGAAAGTGCGATTTTTTAATTCAACACATAATACGAGATAAATGTTTAAAATCCTAACCATTCTTGCACCATTGATACAGCTTGGTTGCATTGTGCATACAGAGATATCAAGTCAGCCAAACTGCCAGAACCACTTGAAAACTGAAGAAATCTATGTTGATGTTGACGATGTCGATACTGACAGTTTCTGTTGATGGTTTCTAATATTTATCTCCTGCCACAAGAGTTTAGACAAACCCTATCTGAAGATTTCTTGGAAGAAAATATTTTCTCTGATGTCAGGTTTTCATGTAAAATCCATGTTGCTCTGCCAGCCTGAATAATCTATTTTCAGAAGAAACTTGTCATCATAGTCAATAATTGAACCAACCGTAACGTCGACACAAAATAAATTCCATTGAAGAATGAATATGGTCAGAATAAATTCTATTCATGACATCACATGCGTTTTCCATTGTAAAACATGTAAAATGAAGTAAAAAATGAATTTAACAGAAATGCATCTTTAAACATCTGGATTCTTGGAATATTGATAAACCCGTCAAATTAAAGCCCTCTAAAAAGTCAGAAATGCTTTTTTTCCGGAAAAAGAAATAATTTTTTTCGACAGGCGAAGTGGAGTGTTTGAACAAAAGGGTACGGCCAGGAGCATGGAGCACACCAACACTCAAATATGCATGCATATATATATGTATATATATATATATATATATATATATATATATATATATATATATATATATAACCTTTCGCCACCTTTGATGGCTATGTGTGCTCAATGTGTATATGTGTGAGTATTCACATTAAAGTCTGTGTGGGTGTTTAGATATGTTATCTCTATGAAGATTCACTTTCGAAAATATACCCAATAAGAAAATAATAGAAATGCTATGGATATCGAGGAAAGTTAATATTGATTAAAACCACTCCAAGATGATAATTGTTAATCGCACCTTTTTTGCAGAACGTTGTGTTGTTCAATTGAGACAGGCTTCAGGCAAATTTTTAAACAATTAACAACTCACAAATATTATGGTCTTAGATTATGAGAGAATCATTTAATATTTGCCTTCCTTTTTCACCCAGAATCTCATTGCCTCGCTACTACAAATACTGGCCACAAAATATCGAATCAGCACACTTGGATGATGTTCACCAATCCTCTTTCTTCTTCATCATCATCATCATCATCATCATCATCATCATCATCATCATCATCATCATCATCATCATCATCATCATCATCAGTCTCTTAACGTGCGTCGTTGGACATAGACCTTCCACAGGATTTGCCACACTTCCCTATCATGGGCGTTGCTGAGCTAGTGATTTCTGAATTTGTCTAGCTCGTCTCTCCATCCAATACTCTGCCAGCCTCTGTCACGCATGTGATTTCTGCTCAGGGGATCCATGTCGTGAGTCGCGATGTCCATCGGTTCTCAATCATTCTTGAGACATGGCCAGCCCATCGCCATTTGAGTTTTTTAATGGATCCTTTGATGTCCCTGACTCCTTTCTTCTCCCAGATGTATTGTGCTGTCTTGTGGTCTCAGGTAGAGCATAATTTTTTCATGTGCACGTTGCATGGTTCTTATTTTTACTTCATAGTAAGTAAACAAATCACTGATAAGGAATAACATTTTTTTTTGATAGCCTGATATTCTGGTTTCGTTATATATAACCCAAACAAACTTTGATATTTACTTAATTTTCTTCCAGATCAAATCAAACAAAACATCGTGGGATCCTTTAATGCTGTGAGAAAACTATTGAATCATCAGCAACGAATCACAATCCGTACTTAGTAGTTCATCCACGGGCTTTAATGGTGGCCTTAGTATTCTTTGAGGTGCGCACTTTGCAAATGAAAAACATTATTCTCCATAAAGTTGGCTCCATTTTTTTTCTGATAGCCGTTGATTGATCAACTTTGCAGGTTGAAGCATTTTATTCAAACTTCCATTGTAAACTTCCAATCAGCGAGGGATCCAAAGTGTTATTCGTTGAGATGAAATGCTCATTACTTGGGATCAACTTTATGCTTTGTTTTGTAGCTAAATGCATTACCATCTTGAAAAATGACTCCATCATCGTCAATCTTATTTTGTATTGATGGAGTGAGAAAAGTGTTCATGAGCTCATTTTGCACCGGTGCATTGATTGCTGAAGTAATGATTGCCATTTCCCTTGGCCCTTTACCTGACATGCAACCTCAATATCATGAATTGGGATATTTGCTTGTTTTCAGATAGTTAACTTTTTAAAAATTTTTCATTGGAATGGTACCGATAACATTTGTTTCATCATCATCTTGACGCATGCAGTTTCATGATTATCCACTGAATATCACTTTCATCCAATCATCTGCACTTCACGATAGCTCTTCTTTAGCGTATTGTAACATTTTTCCTCATATTCAGATATTAATGCTGCTCTTCGTTTGACTTTTCTATATGCACTTTCCACTCAATTCAGCTGATTTCATACGGTACCGTCTCTGGGAATGACGGATTTTTGTGCCCATTTGTTTTGTTGAGCATTTTCTATATTCATATTGCTTTGAGTTTTCTATCCTGATACTTTGACGTCTTCTTTGGCTACCTGTACGTTTTCTTTTATAACTTTTCCATTTTGTTTATACTTCCACCAACTTTTAAACACAGCTAACAGGGAACAATCATTATATTTTGTCACACTCCATCTTTGATTTCCATCTTGAATATGTTTTATAATTCTTTCCATTATTTCAATTGAGAACTCTCATCTTGAAGCCATGATCCTTTCCAATCAACCCAGTCCTGCAATAAATCCAACAGTTTGTTAAGACCTGCAAGTACTCTCTAGTAACAGTAGACTAATTTACATTTTTAGACTTATTTTAGTGCTGGTATTTGCTTTTGAAAAAGCAATAAAAAGGTGGCAACTCCATAGTTTCTCACTCTATTTGATCAGGAAAAAATATGCCAATGATTCAAATATTTTAATCTAACTTGTTTGAGTCTTAATTCATAAAGCCAAAATATCAAACTATTAAGAAGACATTATTTTGCGTGATATATGGGATGTGTTTATTTGCTGCGGAATAAAACTGTTGGATGAACATCCTCTAAGCCTGCCAATTCTATCATTTTTGCAAGGAGTAGTATAAAAAAACCTTTTTGTCCAATCTTTAGAAATCACTGCCTGTCAATCGAAAACTGTTTGTTGATGTCAGGGCCTCCGAAATCGAGGTGAAGCCGGTTCAGTGCACTGGGGCCAGGGGGCCAAAGGAGGTGGGAGTTAAACTTCTAAGTAGATACGATTTGTCTATTGATGTCATAGATGGACACATCCATTTACTGGCAAGCGAATGGGATACTAAAAAGGGTTATAGTAGATGAAAATAGGATGGCTAAAGTACCATGGTTTTATGTTGGTTGTGTGAGCGTTGGGTGCCGAAAACAGCATTGTGCTCCCACATGAAATTCTTGATATAGTGATCATTGACTCTGATCTATGAGAATTGGAAATCACATTCGGAATCTGTTGAATTTCCTTGAAGAAGATGACGCTGTCAACAACTGCCATCAGGAGTTGCCAAAATCTAACCAAAGCAATAAGTATTTTCCCTCGACGTGTGTCACCGTTATTATCATCAACCTTTTAGCTCCCGTCGTGGGACATAGAATCTCCCCACCCCAAGGCTTGCCTGACTGCTGTATCGTGAGCGTCACAGAGCTACTATTCTCTGAATGTGTCTATTTCGTCACGTTATCTATGCATATGGCCTCTCGGGATACGCGTCGTGAATAGAGCTGCCAAACTTTGGAAATGGAAATATAGAACGGTGATGGAAGGTCATGAAGCACCTCCTCCCTCAAGTGTTCTGGGATTTCTGGCGTAAAAATGCGATAATTTTTCCTCTTCTTGTATTCCTTTATTATTATTATTATTATTATTATTATTATTATTATTTCGGAATCTCACACCAGTTGCCTGGTGGTAACCGCTGGAGTTTGAGTGACAGCAAGTCTCCTCAAGTCTCCAGCCCTCCTCTCCTCGTACTCATAGATCGCAGTAATTCTGCGATTTACAGTTTCACACCGGTTGCCCAGTGGTTATCGCTGAAGGCTGAGTGACAATAAGTCTCCCCAGTATTATTATTATTATTATTTTTTTTTTTTTTTGTTTCAGAGATTTAAGGGCATGCTTAAATAATTAGGAATGATGTGAACATATCTGAAAAATTGCAATTTTCCAATAAAAACCTTTGTTGATTGAAGTACCTCATGACACGAGAAAGAATCGAAAAATAAAAATATCAAAAAATAACATATTGGTAGGCTCTAGTGTTGCTAATTTTACCCAGCAAGTGATAAGAATGTAATTCGAAGGGCCATTGTATATTGAAAAGTTAATAGAGGACAAGTTACCGGAATATAGGACATTCACTATTAAATATAGGATGTAGGAAAATGCATGACGTATAGGATTGTCCTATTGAATATAAAACGGTTGGCAACTCTAGTTGTGAGTCGTGATACCCAGAGGTTGTCTGACATTCTCAATACATGACCAGTCCATCGACGTTCGAGTTTTCTAATGGATCTTATATCTTTGACTCTCCTTATTTTTCAGTATACTTTGCTGTCTTGTGATATCTCTCGGTTCTCAGTTTGAGGGTTGATCTGTTAGTTTATACAATCGAATGCAGCTTTAGTTTTTGATCTTTTGTCCCAGATTTTATCCATAGAATTTCTGGCAAGTTTTTCATTTTTTTTAGAGTGAATGCCGACCTAACAATTGACATGATTAGGACAGTACATCCTATTTGCAATGTTCAATCCTTTCATCACCCAATATCTCTTAATGTGGCTTCTACCATTCATTCTACTCTTTCAGGGTTTTTTTTTTCACTCTTTACTTCCGTTCATCAACTTCCGTTTCCCGACATTCATTGCAAGTGAAGCACATTTCAGGGGAACGTTATTCTGCAAAGCGATTCTCAAAAGAAGGAAAAACATAAAATGAAAATGGACAAAAATCAATCGATACTTGAAGAGGTCTGGTTTGTCACTCAATAAAAACTGTCTTTTTGGTAACATTCCGTGTTGGGGATGATCAATTAAAACATTAAAAGAAGAGGGGTCATTACTGAATTTTACTTCTTTTGCCTTTTGTGTGGCAGTAATCCTTAAAAAAAGTCTGAATTTTCAGAAGTTTAGCGGACACAAATATGGGACTGATATAGCATAAATTTACTAAGTAAATGATCCTGATCCCACTAAAAACCTATAGGGAGGATTTCTAAAGAAAAAACACTTCTTGCAGATACCATCATCATCATCATCATCATCATCAGCAGCAGCAGCAGCAGCCTTTTAGTGTCCGTTTTTAGACATATACCTCTCTCAAGTACGAACCAGTATTCTCTGAACTAGTTTGTCAAAGGACCTTATTTTCTGCCGGCCACAGTTTCGCACATGATTCATGGGGATTAACTTTTTGAGTCGTTGTGTCTGACAGTTGTCTTGCATTTTTTCAACATGACAAGCCTTAAAAGAGAAAAAAATGTTCAAACTTTCAGTCCTTTGGCTCCATACATAGCAAACGGCTCCAGCAGTGAAAAAAAAAAACAAAAAAAAACAAAACAAAACAAGAAAAAACCTTTATTGACATTCTTGTTGACAGTTTTCGTTGACGGTATCTGATAAAATCAGAGTCTGTGTTTTGGTTTTTATAGACGTGTAATCGTAGGTATGGTTACTCGGAAACACAAGCGTGATACTTTTGAGGATGGGTGAAGAATCATCCTTCCTGCTCACAGACCATTGAGCATATGGCTATTAGAAACAGTCAACCAAAAATGTCACCTGAGCAGTCAACACCAAGTTATTCAGTTTTCAAGCCAGTCCAGTTGACTGGCTGGCTGGCTGGCTGTTCATCTAGTGTACAGGTCGCATAAAAGGAGTAAGAGAACAAGAAATTAAATATTTACCCGTTATGTCTAGAAAGATCCCTTAAAAAAAAAAATTCCCCTCTAAATTGGGTTTTTTAGGGGGTTCAATTTGCAATGGAAATATACGATAGATTAGTCCCTTTGTTTGCATTCACGTTTGTTTATTTTTTTCCAGGGGGCAGGTTTTTTTTTTTAGAGATCACTGTCAATCAAAAGCAAGAGAAGAAACTTATTCATTAATCACATTTTGTCAAATTTTTCAATTAATCACCCCCAACACGACATGCAGTCAGAAAATGTCGGTAACGAGACGGTTTCTATTGAGTGACCAACCAGAATGACGACTAGAATCAAAAGACAGACGCTCCAATTCTGAGACATTAACGAATAGCCTTATTTTTATTATCTCGGTAATTTCTTCGTGCTAAGTATTTTTTGACTGTTGCTTTTAATTAACTTTTAGCACGCCGAAGCGACATCTTGGAATTTATGTCCAAGTTTGAAAAAATTGTTGTATATCAGTGAAAAGTATGAAATATGTCTGCTTATAGAACAACTTCTTAAATCACTTTTGCGTAAATGTAGCTGCCTGGTAAATGCTTATATTTCGCTGACAATTAGTGAAAAAAAGTGCACATGTCCAAACTCTTTGGTTTATATGACATTACCAGTGATCTGCATTGGCCATTTCTTGTTGAATGACTATAGGTTTGAACAAAAGGGTTGATCATAAGTGTTTTTGGACTGCAACCTCGACTCGATTCATGTTTAGTACACAACGTTTTGGCCACTGTACCCTACGGTTCTCTTCAGTAGTGGGTCGTAAGAGGTTATCTTTTAGAGTGCTTAGATGAGAGGTTGTCACCGTCAAAGCACAAAGATTGGATGCCCCCTATACGAATTTCCCCACCTTACACCGAAATTAATGGGAAACATGAGTTATCCCCCCCAATTTACCCCCATCCCTATCTTCCTAGAATATCCCAACCATATGCCCCAGAGCAAATCATTTTGAGTTATTTGCAATCAATGCCTTCTTTGAAAATGGAACGCCTGTGGGAACTATAATACAGAGGAGATAATTGAGCATTTTTTTGTATTTATTTTCTGCCTTCTCTCATCTCAGTCTCTCTCATTAAACTACCTATGGTCATTTCCCCCTATCTCTCTTCCTACTCCCCCGGTAAATAATCTGACTTTCTTCCCCCTCAATTTACACCTTCTTTTCCTACATTTTTTTATTAAATTATGTAAGTTCCTTTCTGACCTTACTCTTCCTACCCTTTCAGTAAACTATGTAACTTCTGGACTTCTTTACTCCAGTTTATAGTAATAATTTATTTTCAATAGAATGAGTAATTTTATCAATTTATTTGATGCACTTTGAAGAAGTAATATACTCTGATGAAAAGAGAAATTACTCTGATTTTCTAAACTGGATCTATATTTTTTTTTCACAATATTGTTAAAAATATGAAGAAACGAATGAAAGAATGTTTTATTCTCAAAACAGTCTCAATGCCTCGTGTTTGCTTCATTCAAATTTAGGTGTTCCAAAAACTTCTCTCAAGTTGTTGGTTATATTTTGACAAATTGGCCAATGGGAGCGTAACAGACGGAGATTGCAACGAGCAGATTAATAACATAGATATCAAATTTGGGTGAATAATAGTGTCTATTTATATTTATCATATCCTTTTATTTGTAATTGACTACATTTTTATGAATTGAGTGCAAAATCATTCAACAAGTGCTCCACAATATATATATATATATATATATATATATATATATATATATATATATATATATATACTCACATGCATGAATAGGTCAATGCATTCATACTCATACTTTTATCTTTAAATATAAACATACATAAATTTACACATACACGCACAGTGATTTGGTACATATTTACTCCCATATACACACATTGAGAAAAAATGGAGACTCGCGCATGCTCATAATGGCTGAATATTTGATGATACAAAGTAATTAAAACATTAACAATTTAAGTCTGAACTTTTTCCCCGAGGGAAATCGAATGTAATTTCGCGCTAGAATGAATGAATGAAACGAGAAACGAACCACACGACTGAATGAATTGGGGCTTTGGCTCATCAAAACCTCCGCCTGGCGGAATAGTCAAACTCACAGCGCGCCCCCAGTGGCGTAAAACCACATGTCCTTGTAACCATTAAATGTTTGAGGCTGCGTCCATCATATCGCCCAGCACGAGATATTGGCGCAGGAGAAGCATTTGCGCGAGAATTAAAAGTGATAGCCGAATCGGTCGGTCTGGAGACAGTCTAGGTAGTCACACAATAGAAACTGTCAAGCAAACAATATATTTTGATAGCGAGTCATGTTGTGAGTGATCATTTAAAAATATTGGAAAAAATTTTGATACGTGGAAAAATGCTTATTTGTTTTTGATGGGCATGATCACTATGAAATAAAAAAGGCTAAATTTAAAAAGAGAAGGCGTGAACGCTACTGGGCAGATACTAAGGGGTTAATTCAGCATAAATCTACGTTGTAAATTGTACCCTCTCCCCACTTAAACCCTTAAACAATCTAAATTGTATCCTCTCCCCACTTAAACATTGTGGGTGAGTGGTTTAAAAAACAAAAAACTTTTTTTCTAGACGTAAAAGAGCAAACTTTTAAATTTCCATCCCTTTAGCTCTGCCTGAAATGGCCTTAGCACGTGACCCATACGTAGATAAATAGCCAGCCTGACTCATTTGAAAAATACAGAAACCTGTACGGACAGTCTTGTGGACAGTTTTGGTTGACGGTTTCTGAATATGGTGGCGTATTTTGCAACAAAAACGGAAATGATCTCCGGCTCCGATTGTCTTTATTTGCATTCAGTTAAAAAATTCCCAAAAGCGAACGAATTTCTTTCACTCAGAAGACATGGTTGCCAATTTAAATCTTTGTTTTATAGATTTTTCTTCAATTTATCAAATGGGGGAATTGAAAGAAAAATTAATAAACTCATTTAAGACGGCAAAACTCCCGAATTCGAAAATTGAAAAAAAAAAGAACAAAACAAAAAACAAAACAAAACAAAACGAATAAGGTCTGGTTAGGCACTCAATGGAAACTGACACATGACAAAAGTCTTTTGGCAGCATTTCGTGTTGGGGGTGATCAATAAAAAAATGCGATAAAGGGTAATCAGTAAGTAAGTTAATCTTCCTGCCTTTCGCTGGATCACTGAAAAGTTTGAATTTTCAAAAAAACACGCAGTCATAGAATGGTGACCATGTCCACGTAACGTTTCATGGTAAATTAAACACTCATTAAGAACCTATTGAGGTGGGGAATTTAAAAAAAAACAACACTTCTTTCACTTTCGGCATAATAAGATGCAATATCAAAAATTTCAACCCTCTATTGGTGCGGTCTGTACGTGTCACACATACCTATATTAAGTTAGTCCGGATGGATGTATATACATAGCAAGCCTGCCAGCCAGACAAATTTGAAAACTAAAGAAACATTAGTATATCTTGGAATGAGATGAGGTACTATTATTATTTTTATTGATATTCGGACCATCCTCATCTTGGTTGTTTTTCATACAACGTTTCTGTCGTTGCACTCTACGGCCTTCGTCAGGTATCATCTGGTAGATTTGGGAAAGTAACGAACCGAACCCTTTATTTATCCGACGGGGGTATATTGACCATACTCTCCTCTTAGCATTAGTAGCATTGTTATATTGTCTCACACTAGGATCGAACCTAGAACCATCTGAATACTTAACAGTAATTTGTCTGATGCTGTAACCACTGCGCTATGTGTCCATATGGAAACGTTGTACGAAAAACAACCAACATGAGGGTGGTCCGAATATCAATAGAAACTAAAGAAACATATTTTGACATTTTGGTGACAGTTTTCCATTTGGCAACGGTTGACTCGCGAATTCGAAAAATAAGAAAATAAAATAAATCTAAATTAGTAACCCTGATACAAGCTCTATCTTTAGCATTGTCAACATTTTCGTACCTGTAAATTCCAAAATACCCATACTATATGAATGTTTCTCGGGGTTAAAAAAAATTCGAAAGTAATACTGACATTTCTGCACATGAAATATTTGTAATAGAAATTGTTTGTTCCACTTTTGCAGAAAGGGTTTCATTTCTTTACAATGCTTTGCTGGAAAGTTTATTCATGATCAAACACAAAATAAGAATTAGAACATAAAATATTATGTCTGTTGTTACTTTTGTTCTTGCCGGTATCATTCAATAAGAAAAGAAGAAAACAAAATCACAGTCGAACGATGTCTGCCTTGTTATCTACTTTTCATAAAGAAAAGGCGAGTATTATTTTTCTTTCTGATAGATTACGCACACGTAGGCTGGCGAAGACAATGCTGAATACGTATGGAAGCATGTGTAGAGAAATCTGTTCTTGACGTATTTTCATGGTTCGAAATTCTTTTCTTTGTCTATGCTTATTTATAAATTAGAAAGACAACGTCAGAAATGTAGAATAAATTCACTGAAATAGTTTTTTGGTTGACCATATTAAAATCAAAAGAAATCCAATACGGGTCAAATTAGTCTCTCAATAGAAACCAATAAGTGACCTAAGTGTTTTGGAAGCATTCCGTGTTGGGACTGATCAGTTAAAAAGTTGGAAAAGAGGGTGATATCCGTACATCGAATAAATGGATTACCTTTGCGTGCGAACTAAAGCGAATTTTTGGAAAAATAATCGAATACATCAGATCTGTGCATTACTAATCGGTCAAAAAATGAAATTGGAGATCTAAAAAGCACTTTGAAAAGAGAAAGATGGTGCCTAGTGGTGTTCTCATACCACTGTCCAAGGTTGTGCCCCTAGAAATGTGACCAGGAGGGCCCAGACATATACACCCGCGCAAGGATGGAAGAATCAGTAGCCCCTACGGTTGGTTGATCGGGCGGGTTATTTGTGGGTCTACGGTGACTCAATGATAAAATAATTTTTACCCATCTCGCATTTTACTGCGTGGTGATCTTCAAAAAGTCGAAATTGAAAAAAATAAATCAAGCGGGAATGCAGCCAGCTATGGGACCAACTTAGCGTGAACTTACATTGTAAATCGAACCCCACACTAAAACCTAATTTGGGGTGCTGATTTTGAACATCAAAAAAGGACATATCGAGTGAATGTTTAAATTTTCAGTCTTTTATAGCTCCATTCAGACAGACCCATTTAAAAACTAAAGGAACTTGTGCTGAGAGTTTTGGCTTGCGGTTTATAATAAACTGAATGCACTTATACTTGTTCAGGAAATTTTAAGTAACTGATCAGGAATGAATTGAAAGAAAGTTAATGTATTGATATTGTCCAAGTTTTGGGCTCAATATCTGATCAATTTTCTGCTCGGGGTACTCGATCAAGTATTCTTATTACGATACGGGGTACTTGATCCACTCTCGAGTATCGACTTAGAAGAAAAGAAACGAATTATTGTTGATGGAAGTTTCCTTTCTCTTAAATTGATCATGGTATTATTTATGAAAAATCGCTGGGTAATCGAAGGAGAAATACTCTCGTACTGAAGAATGCATGCCTTAAGAGTAAAGGAGAAAGAGAAAAAGATAGGGAGAAAGAGAGAAAAATAAGGAGAAAAAGAGAAAGATAGGGAGAGAGAAAGATAGGTAGAAAGAGAAAGATAGGGA
>OY735229.1:15356342-15363842 GCA_963457665.1 Thysanoteuthis rhombus | reverse complement strand
TATCATTAGCAACTGGTAAAAAAATAATTTCTTTTAATCACACTTTTTCATGACGTCACATCTTTTAATGACATTACACCTCTTCCTTCATTCCAATTTCTGTTGCTTAACGCCAGAAAACTACGTCTTGCGTTAGATAAAAATCTTTCAATGACAACTTTTTCAGGTAAGCAAAATAAATTATGAAAACATCAGATTTGGCTACGATTACCTTTTCTGTTTAGTCCATTATGTTGCCCTTATTCTGGCAAGTGGCTCTATCAGATTATGTACTAAGTAACTGAGAATTCAATTCCCTATTAGAAATTATATGTAACTTTAGTAAGTATTTGATTATTTTCGCTACCTCTTTCTACGAATGTGAATGGAAAAGGACGCGTACCGCACCAAACCACAAACTTTGGATCAACTGGAGGAGCGCATCCGACATGTTATAGCCAGCATACTATCAGACTCCCTGCACAGGTCTGTCAAGACTATACTGAAACGCTTACAGAAATTAGTAAGTTCCGGTGAATTTTACGTAACACTTAAATGATTCCATCGTATGGTCCATCTCTATTAATCTTTAATCCTATGTTTTTGGTTTCTCTATTTCAATCACAACATGTTTTGTTGGTTGTCAACGCATTATCATCACAGTTCCTTAAATCATTCAAATATCCCTCGTCTATATTTACCCCAACGTTTATTCAGTCTGTTTTCCGAAATGTACTTTCAAGTTCCATGGTAAAAAGTCTTGGTGATATTAACTTCCCTTGTCTCATCCTGTTTCGAAATGTTATCCTATTCGTATTTTCTAATCACTCTAGGGCCATTTTCGTATATATTCTCGATTACTTTTACATGATTCTCATTTATATTCTCTTGCATTGAGTTTAAGACTTCCGTGTGTTGAAATGAGTCGAAGGCCTTTTAATAGACTACATAAGCCGAGTAAAGTGGTTTCTTGTATTTTGATGTCTTTTCGATTAGATGGTTTACATGTGTGCAGGCGTTCTTTGATGAAATAGCCACTCTTAAAGCCTGCCTGCTCGAGGCAATGGTTTATAACTAAAGTATTTGTTAATTGATTCGTACATATTTTCGAGGATAGTTTATTAATATTAGGTAGCAAAATAAAGTGGCAGTAATTGCCAAGGTCTTTATTGTAACCTTTCTTTTGAAAGACGGTCCTATTACTTGACAGAAGTTCCGGTGCACTTTGATCTCTTGTATGTATTGTATGAATAGTTGTACTAATCCGTTGGGATTGACCTCTCCTGCATCTTCTAAAAGACTTATCATAACGCTATCTTCTCAATGGGCCTTTCCGCTCTACATATTTCGAAGTGCAAAAGCAACTTCGTTCGTTGCCATGTCTGAAATATCACTGGTCTCCATCGGAGTGTCGGTCGGTTGTGCTTCCATTTTCGAGGCATAGAGGTTTTTGTAGAATTCTTAATTTATCCTCAATATTTCTACCTACTTATTGCCATCATTGTCTTTTAATGCAAGCATCCGTCGCTTACCACTGTGGACTACTGCTCAAGCTCGTCTCAAGATCTTCACTTTCCCTTGCATCAATTGAGTTCTACTCTTTGGGTTTCGTCTTCTTTAGTCTTGGCGACCATATTCTTCCTCTTTAACTAAGTCATAAAGTCATAAGTTGTCTGTGAGTATTCCTATATTATTGTTTTCACTTGGTTATATATATATATATATATATATATATATATATATGAGTGTGTGTGTGTGTGTGTGTGTGTGTGTGTGTGTGCGTGCGTGTACGTAACGTTACGGGGTTAGTACTCATATAAAAGTTTTTACCATTCTGAATCAGACCCTTAGTTGTCTCATATGAATGACACGTTAGTTTCTCAACTAGAAATTCCATTCAGGCTTGTGGGGAAACCAACCTTCCATTTTGTTTCTCGTTTAGTTAGTTCAGGTGGCATATTGGCAAAGACCCGTGATATCCTTATCCATGGATCTCTGCAATACCTTTGGACAGGAACAAAGAAAAGACTCAACTTAGTAAGATTAGTATTCAGTCTAATGGCACACGCCTACAATATACTTGAGATATTGGGCAATCATAAATAATAAATGTGCATGTGTGTGTGTGTGTGTGCGTGTGTATATGTGAAAGAGAGAGAGAGAGAGAGAGAGAGAGAGAGAGAGAGAAGCCTGTCTGTGTTTGTGTGTGTCCACGCACGCGCACAAAGATAAACCAAAGGAATTTCAGGATTTTTTTTCTTTGTATAATCTTTTTCTACTTTGTAATAAGTACTTGAAGAGGATAGATCACTGGAAAAAATATTGAAAGTAGAAAAGCAGTATAGGAAGAACTACAAAACAGAAAAAAGTGGGGGAAGTGAATATGTTTCCATAATTTCTTGACACCAATCTTCAACTTGAATAGTAAAACTGGAGGGGGGGGGGCAATAACGAAGTAATTGTTCGAAATAAGGAGTGATCGATTGACGAATTACTTCTCTCGCCTTTTGTTTAGGCAGTGATCACTAAAAAGATTAAATTTTCAAAAGCAAGCGGACACAAACTCAGTGATCAATTTAGCATAAACTTGCATTGCAAATTGAACCCCCACTTGAGAAACCTACTTAGATGAGGATTTTCAAAAAAATGAGTAGATTTTTCTAGATTTCCAACTCAACGATGCTGTCCGTATACGTGATACATACATAAACAGTCAGCCATCCAGACTAACTTGAAAACGAATGAAATCTACGGTAACAGTTTTAGTTTTTAATAAAAACTGGTCCAGTGAGACCTGCAATAGAAAACATCATGTGACCAACGGTTTTGGCAGCCCTCTGTGTTGAGGGCAATCAATTGAAAAATTGTTAAAAGGGGTGATTAGTTAATAAGTTACTTCTCTCACCTTTTGGGGGCGATGATCACTACAATAGTCGCAATTTTCAAATAAGCCAAACGTGAACACTGCTGAACAAGAACTAAGAGACCGATTTAGCATGAACTTACATCGTCAATCGAACCTCTCGCTGAAAGCTGATTCGGGTTGATTTAAATGAATAGAAAACGTTCTAAAAAAGAGAATCAACATTGAACCACTGTAGGTTTGGAAGATGACGAATGTTTGGGGGTTATATATATATATATATATATATATATATATATATATATATATATATATATATATATATATATATATATGCATGTCTTTTTTGTTCTGTTTTTTTTTTGTTGTTTTGTCTAAGTATTGGTGTATTCCAGTGTTCTTGACCATTCCATTTTGTCTACAGACTGGCATCTAGAACCTTAGAAGGGACCTTATTTTGACATCAAGATTCTCAAAAATCTAGATATTTCTAGATGTTTTTTATTCTATTCTTGTGATGTCATAAATAAATGAAGTATATTGCAACCATATCTATTCTTCTATTGATTACTTTCACATGACTCAAAAAATTGTTGCCACTGTTGTATAATTATTGACAGCGATGACCAGTCTGATATAATTTTGTTTGATAGATTTAAAAAAGAAATAGTAGCACTTATTTCGAAACAGGATTCTGAAACCGAATTATGCTTGGTTTTATCAACATTTTAAAATGATAATAACGATGATGATGATAAAAAAGATGATAATAATATCAACAATATTATTAACAATTACAATAACAATAACAACAACAATGATAATAAAAATAATGATAATGAAAATAATGAGAATGAAAATAATGGAAATATTAATGAAAATAATGAAAAAAATTGTAAAATAATGATAATAAAAAATGATGAAAATAATAAATGAAATGATAAATATAATAAAACAATGGAAATGATAATGGGCATAATGAAAATAATGAAATTAATAATGAATGAAATAATGAAAACAATAATGGAAATAACTAAAATGGTAAAAATAATGAAAATAATGACAATAATGAAAATTATGGAAATTATGAGAATAATGAAATCAATAATGAAAATGATGAACATAATGAAAAGATAATGAAAATGATGAAAATAATTGACACAATGAAGAAAATTATAAGAATAATGAAACCAATAATGAAAATGCTGAAAATAACGATGAAAATAATGGAAATAATCATAGACAGCTACAAATATTTTTTACAAAGGACTTACGACAAAGAATTTTTGGTTTTGCTTAGTGGTCAACTCATTCATTTCTAGGTTGTAGCGCCAATAATGTGACGAAGGGCGACCGGAAACGTACACATAGATACACATATAAACATTAGCAAAGAGAGGGGACTCTGTAACTCACTTGTATGGTTTGTCGATGTTACAATATGAGGAATGATGGAGACTTTTTAATTGAATTTTTCATTCTATTCTTGAATTATTCATTTTATTTTCAAACCTCTTCAGACGTTAAAAGGACTATAGAAACATCATAGGTAGATTTATTGACAAGATAAAGCGTGGTTGCTTGGAACCCCTGCAGATAGATAGCCAGTCACAGCCACCTAATTAAATAAAAAAGACATCAAGTGAAAAAGGGTTGATAAAAAAAAGGAACTGTTTATAAGGCTTTCGACAGTGAAAGTAAGAAAGATAGTAAGTTTAGTGGCATGAGAAATGAAAGAAAGCAGGAAGAAAATAGAAGAGAACAGAGTAGATGATCATGTAGTTTAAGTATCAGGTAAAAGAAGAGGGTAAGTTGATTTAGTAGTATAGATAGCGGTAGAAGAAGGACCCTTGCCTCTAAGTAGGGGACATGGTGTTGGTCACCCAAGTAGCAAACGAGTGAAAACTAGAAAAAGAACAGGGCGGTCTATGGGCCACTGGCCCCTATCCGTGGCTGTAAGAGGACTGATCACCTACCTCTCTCTCTCTCTCTCCATCTCTCTCTCTCTCTCTGTTTTGTTTGATCTTCAAACGAAAACTATCAACGCTATTTTGGTTGACCGAAGAAGAAAATAGTGGTTCGATTTTGAATCCCAAAATGAGTCTTGCGTCTTTCGTTCCTTCTTATGCTGTGGTCGTTACATTGTCGAAAAATGTCCCCAGACTGTTATCCTCCATCGGATGATTTGTCTGTCAACGAAAAGGCTCACTCAGGATTGTCTCGAAGACAGCTAGGGTGACATTGGAGGAGCTCGGGATAAAAGGAAGGATTGAGACTGTACAGACCACAGCACTGCTAGGAATCGCACGGATACTGAGGAA
Organism: Thysanoteuthis rhombus; assembly: GCA_963457665.1. Taxonomy (NCBI): domain Eukaryota; kingdom Metazoa; phylum Mollusca; class Cephalopoda; order Oegopsida; family Thysanoteuthidae; genus Thysanoteuthis; species Thysanoteuthis major. The sequence continues at coordinate 15,358,679 of OY735229.1, read as the reverse complement.
AGTGCTAGAAATATAAAGTCTACGACCCTAAATGTTAGTAGTGGCCCAACAGAGAAGGAAGGAAAACAAACAAAACAAATAAAATACCCAAATGGTAGCGGAGGTGCGAGCCACAGCTCTGATGTGATAGGTGAGGGACAGATGTGATGTGGGCTGACAACATGAAGAGACTTACTGTCACTCAGGCTTCAGCGATGACCACCAGGCAACTGGTGTGAGATCGTAAATCATAGAATTGCTATGGTCCATGAGAGTGTGGAAAGGAGGGCTGGAGACTTGATGAGACTTACAGTCACTCAATCTCCGGCGGTTACCACAAGGCAACTTGAGTGAAATTGCAAATTACAAAAAACAAAAACAAAAACAAGGCTTTAGTTATTCATAAGTTTATGTTAGAGTTTATATTAGATGCCTCTCCAAATTATGTCAAAACTATTTCAGGTGTTGAGCTTTTGTGCATATACCACATCGACAGTCAGTCGGTTTATTCTGATTTATTTACAACCCGTTCAGTGGAGAATTTAGCTCTTTGAAGCTTAACTGCGAGATCCTTGAATACCTTCTGAGAACTTTTTAGATTTAATTCTTGTGGGTCTTTTTTTCAATGTTCTTTTTTTTTATTTTTTTTTATTATTATTATTATTATTATTATTATCATTATTATTATTATTATTATTATTATTATTATTATATAATATTATTATTATTATTATTATTATTATTATTATTATAATAGTAATGATAATAATAATAATATTATATAATAATAATAATAATAATAATAATAATAATAATCGTTGCTGTACCTGCAGACCATAGAGTAAAAAAGAAGGAGGGTGAAAAAAGGGAAAAATACCAGGACTTAGCAAGGGAGTTAAGGAAAATGTGGAACATGAAAACCAGGGTAGTACCGGTCATAGTGGGCGCACTAGGAACTGTCCCCAAAACGCTGAGGGAGAGACTGGAGGAGATCGGGATTAGGAGGAGGATAGAGACCGTACAGACCACAGCACTGCTGGGAACTGCACGGATACTGAGGAAGGTGCTAGAGATATAAGTACTGCAACGAATAGTAGCTCTGTCATGATATGCGAAAGAGGGAGGAGACGTTAGCTGAGGACCTGAGGAGACTTATTGTCACTCAGCCTTCAGCGATAACCACTGGGCAACCGGTGTGAAACTGTAAATCGTAGAATTACTGCGACCTATGAGTAGTAGGAGAGGAGGGCTGGAGACTTGAGGAGACTTGCTGTCACTCAAACTCCAGCGGTTACCACCAGGCAACTGGTGTGAGATTCCAAATAATAATAATAATAATAATAATAATAATAATAATAATAATAATAATAATAATCGTTGATTTAACCAAGACACAGATCCGGAAATTGAGAACCATGCAACGTGCACATGAAAGAATTTTGCTGGGCCTCACGAGGAAAGACCACAAGACAGCACAGTACATCCGGGAGAAAGAAAAAAAAAACGTGAGTCAGAAACATCATAGAATCCATTAAAAAAAAACTCAAATGGCTGTGGGCTGGCCATGTTGCAAGAATGGCGGACAACAGATGGACATAGCGACTCACGGCGAGTATCCCCCGAGATCACATGCGCCGGCAGAATATTAGATGGAGGAGGGGACGAGCTAGCTAAATTCAGGGAAATACTGGCTCTGCGACGCCAATGATAGAGAAGTGTAGCGAATCGTGGGGAAGGTCTATGTCCAACGACTGGACGTTCAAAGACTGATGATGATGACGACGACGACGATGATGATGATGATGATGATGATGATTCACCCACGATAGTTTTTATGACGTTTTTTTTTTATAGTGTCAAGCATGCTTTGTAATATATCACAAGTCTATCACAATCTGGCCGCTTGAGAGGCATAATAGCATTCTAGTTGCTTGTCACGTACTTTTGTCGACTCTTTCCAGTCCCAAAAAGAGAATCCTACAAATAGACTAGATAACATGGTAAGTCATTGAGAAGTGTGTCAACAAGAGAGATTTTACGGTCTCTAATATTCTGTTCATTCTTTATGATCCATCCTATTTCTATCTTTGTACCCATCCTTTTTTTTTTTTAAATTAGAAACCGTCAACGAAAACTGTCACCTATACTGGTAACGTAGGTTTCTCGAGTTTTCATTGGGTCAGGTTCCCTTAGCTGGCTGCCTGGTAATACATGTATGCGTCGCACGTACAGGTCTCATCAATGGAGCTAGAGGGCTTAATATTTGAACTCGTAATCCTCATTATGTCTAGAATTTTTTTTTTGAATCCTCCCAGATAGCTTTTTAGTGGGGATCAATTAACAGTGTAAGTTCATGCA
>OY735229.1:15336342-15353842 GCA_963457665.1 Thysanoteuthis rhombus | reverse complement strand
TCCAAGTGTTTTATCTACTGTTGTATTTCTTTGACTAGAATTCTGAAGAGAACGAGAGATGGTATTGATTGGGAACTGCAGTAAAGATGCACAATACTTCAAAGTCAAAAAAAAAAAATCTCGTAAGTAACAAAGATAAGTTTGAAATAAGAATCAGTAAAACAGTCGTTTTGTTTCTTATCTTGTCGGGCAAACATAAACACGGCTTAATACGGTTTCATTGTTCACCGAACGTTCTATTTCCCTGACCTAATGAAATGGAGATCTGGTTAGTCGACTAATAGAGACCGTCGGGTGACCAAAGTATTTTGACTGCATGCCATGATTTGGGGTGAGGATCAATTGGGGAAAAATTTGGAAAAAAAGGAGTGATCGATGAGCGAGTTACTTCCCTCGCTTTTTGCTGGGCAGTGATCATTAAAAAAAAGCCGTCACCTAATGCAATAGAGATCTAATTTTTTATTCGATAGGGATCGTCACGTGACTAACGTATTTTGGCAGCATGTTGTATCAGGGTGATCAATTAAAAAAATGGTGGAAAAATGGGTGGTCAATGAATAAATTACTTCTCTCACCTTTTGTTGGGCAATGATCACCAGAAAAAAGTCCGAATTTTTCAACAAAAAAAAAAACAACAAAAAACTAGCGTGAATGCTTCCGTTCACAAATCGACGGACCCACTTACATTGCAAATTCGACCCGCAGTTAAAAAAAAATCAAATGCAAGGAATATTCAAGAGAAAAAAAGTTTTTTTTCAAGACAACATTACCATCGGTCATTCAATGGCCTTCGTCTGACATAGCCCTCCCCTTATAATCGTCAGACTCCTCTATCATTGCCGTCGTGGAGCCAACACTTTCTGAATTCTTCAGCATACTCGGACAGCCACACCAACTTGAAAACTATGAGAAATCTATGTTGACAGTTCTGGTTGACGGTTCCTAGTAACATGAAATCTTTACAAAATCAATGATCAGATTTATTTCCTGTCTGCTCCAATAATCATTACATCTCATTTCTTATAACGTCGGAGTATATTTCGGAAGGGAGATCACTCCACTTACAATGGCATACAAAAAAAAAAGACAACGCAAATCAGACATCATATGACTTTTGCGAATATTTAATTATCAAAAATCTGAGCAACTTCAAACAGAAATAAGAAAAAAGACTTTTATGCATGTATGTATGTAGAATTACCATCGTCTTTTAAATAAGGAAAGATCAAAGGGTATGAAATTGAAAATGGCTCTTGTTCGTCCAGTATTCAGTTACACACACATACATTTATATGTGTAAATGCATACATCTCGGAAGTTTCAGTGTGAAGACAATTTATATCCGATAAAATGTGGTAATTATTAAGACTTTTCTGTAGCAACTTATTTTGATCGGCACCGATGTTACACGATCTGAGACCGCTCAATTTACTACTGAGTACTATTGATTCCGAGCAAGATAAGTTCCAACAAAAAAGTCTTCATAATTTTCACATAAATCTATGTATATTTCATTCTATCAAACATAGAGTAACGTAGATTCTCTACGTATATGTATGGATACCTAATTTATGTACGTTTATCATTATTATCAGCCACCATAATTCCACCACCGGACAGTGGTTCCTTATGTGTCAACCGCGACTGCGCTAATCTGTGTCATGCCTTACCTGTAAATCATTCTATCTCATCTTTACATTATGTCTGGTCTTATCCTATTCCGTTTGCTATCCTTACAGCACTAATCTGCTTACTAAGTATCCGACCCATCACCTTTTTTGTTTTTCGATTGTTCATATTGTAAGTTTCACTTTCACTTTTTTCTCTGAGCCATTTCGATCTTTTTCTTTCCTCTCGTCCAATTTCTAACATTTCCTCTTTTCATTGTTCTTAGCATTATTCTTAGTTTCTGTCGGATTTAGTTAATTTTCAATCCGTATCTCATAGCTGTCATTATTCAGTAATTGTACAAGCATTATATTCAGGTGTATATCTATGAATGCATTCTATCATTTGAAACGATCTCCTGTTAGTACACGAATAATGAGTCACTTGGCCATGACAGCGTAAATAGGATAAACAATTAAAAAAAATGTGGCAAATGCAGGAATCGAACCTCCGACCAATAAGGTAGCTGCTTCAACGTCGCATCGCTCTTTTCATTGGGCCTTTGCCTTTCCACTGGTCTTTTAGCTCAGTGGGGAGAGTGATGCTACGTTGAAGCAGCTACCTTATCTGTCGCAGGTTCGATTCCGGAAGGGGCCCTGTTAGAGATCCTTGCCAGTCTCAAGTCTGGTCAAGACGAGGACTTTATATATACAAGTTTATATGACCGCGCCCTTGGAAGGGTGCAAGTACATCGAAGGGATACTTCCACCCAAATCATGCAGCTTAGTGCGTGCCCTGAGTTCACAGGAAACTTTGTCCTAATGAAGAATTTTCTACACTCTTCTTTCAATCGGGGAATCGAATCGGGGCCTTTCGTGTGTGGAACAGACGTGCTAACCACTATGCTATCCGACCAGACCATACATGTGTAATCAACGTAATAAATGCATCACGTGAGTAAGTTTTGTAATTTCAGATTTACCATTCTCTCTCTCTATCAACCGGTCTGAAAGAGTTAATACATGATTTTCAAAGTAATTCCCTTGTGAGATGTAAAATTGATTTCAGACTTAACCAAACAAAACAATATCACCGAGGTAATAAATTAGGTTGTTACAAACAGATGCAAATGGTGGAGGGAGTACCCAAAGGTACGGCGTATACCTGGTCTCCCAATCCCAGCCTGACCGTAAGCCTAGTGTTCAGAACTCACTTGCCTCATTGGTTACTAATAAAATGTTTTTGAATAGTAAAAAGAACCATGGTATAAACAGCAAACACTGGCCAATATCAATTTGAAATATGATCCATTTGAGGCAATAATTTTTTTCTCAACTATCTGGCTAATGAAAATATGTCATTCCTATAATATTCATGTTTAGTTGGTACAAATTCAGTGGAAGTACGAATTATGATTTCTTTATTATATAATCTCTTATTGTGCATATAAAGTTCAAAATGTCTGAAAATATTATATAATAGAGGGGAAATATCGAGTCAATATCAAAGACGCGACAAGACTTCAAATCCTACTTCACTGAGCTTGGAAACAGCTGAGAGGTTTGGGGTCATAAAGTGTCATGGACAATTTAATTCAATGCATGTGAGACCCGTTTTTCCAACAATTCAGCCTTTCCTGTTGTCTTGAAATGGCGTGTTGAAGTCTTGAAGTATCTTGAAAGTGCTCGAAGGTTGTTCAGTGGTCCTTGGTCGCCGCTGTTGATAATTCTTCAACATCAAGAATAAGTTCAGCCTTTTCTTGAGGTGAATCATTGGTATCCATATTACCAGACAGGATCGTATCGTATATAGGGTTTTCCCCTTGTAGAGTGATGGCATTCAGATATTATTTATTTGTCTTTATTGCGAGGCTCTGTCGAGTGACGGCTTTCACGGACTAGAATCCAGGGAAACTCGACAGGGAGTTGACATTATTGTCTAGTTGATCGTGTATGGAGACTGAGTTGTCTAAGATTGGGGAGAGGAAATCTTGTCCGAACCCTCTGTGTGTGTGTGTGCATGATCGGGTGTAAATATTTCTGCTTGAGGATCCTGTTATTCATGCATTCACGTTTAAATGTTAGTACACATCGATAATCTTAACCAAGCACCAGTAACTAAACTGGTCGGTTTTAGGTGGCAGTGATTGAAAAGTTAGAGCTCTTGTCATTAATCAAGTTACCACGTTTCAAAATCCTTCTCGGCAACATCAGTCCGGGTGCTTAGACCGCACTTGTCGGTCTGGTCTTCGAAATTGCGTTTTGATTCGGTGGCACTTTCTACTATTATCATATCAAGTACTCACACAAATACGTCAGAATATAAAGACAACTGCTCACACACAACCCTGCGTATACGCAGAAATGTCTCCGTATAAGAGAATATATCATTGATAAACTTGTCAAAATAAGCCCCTCCCTCCCAGCAAAAAAAAGGGTATTTATTCCAAAAAGAATAAGACAAAACATTTTTAGAAAGTGTCTAGTGGAGTACTGATGCCAATTTTCAAGTCTTTAAACTGAATGGCCAGCAGCAATACAACATACAAACACGCATACGTACACCCTTAGTCGCCTTCATTGGCTACGGTCGTTCAACTGACAAATATCCTTCATAGTCTCTAAGTACACCAAGTCTATAGTAGTTACACTGAATTAGTCCAGGTATAGCTAGATCAGTGCGGTTAATCCGTCCTAACATTTGTTGTACTGTTCAAAGTCTTATTATAATCCAATTTGTTTTTTTTCGGTTTGTATTTATTTGCATTCATCTGTATAGCAATACCTGAACTGTCCCAATCCACACTAATAAAAACTGTTCTAATCAAGGTATTGGTGCATTTTCCTTGCCCCAAAATGCTGTTTTCTCCCTGTGACTGAAATAAAATTCGTTCCAATAGACAAAAACTGGATTCACTTGCCATGAATAATATCATCTCATTTGATAACCAAGAAAGAACGCAGATTTTAGAAATATGTGTTCATTATAGTATAGAGTCTTTCGGCTTTTTCATAGCGCTAAACTCTCATTCTTGTCTTGATTTAAGGACGTTTGATTCACTTGGGCAGTGTCCATCCTAAAGATGCATGTTTGGAAAGGGTCAGACTTTATCGTGTATGGAGCAGCCTGCCATACATTTCGATAAAGATAATTTTTGTCTGTCGTACGAAACTACAGCTCCAAAGTATTTCAGTTGATTCTTCTCAGTTGTGCCAATTTAGATATCTTGTATTAAATAACCTAGAGAGCGGAATTCAAGCAAGATATTTCAAAAGAACTGTGGAAAGATCTACAAACTTTAATGCTGTACACGTTTTTATCAGATTTCTCTAGAACTGCTGATTTCTTTGATGGCATTTGATGTGTTGGATTTTGTAATCGTTCGCACGTTTTTGTCTCGCCAGCTACAGAGTCACTGCGAGCAGATCTTGGGCGTAGCTTGTTCAGTCCTCCCTGATTTTGATGGCTGCAAGTGAATTGAATGAAACACCTCTGTACATTTTAAGAGCTCGTAAAAATTGGAAAAGAGAAGGATCAAAACTATAATATGAAAATAAAATAGTAAAAATCATAGACAATTTATTTTTACTATAAAAAGAATAGCCATTACGCTTTGGTGTCAGCAATAAAATGATAATATAATATCACGCACGAATTATTAAGTCATCATGAGGTCGGGAAGAGCAGGGTTTGGGGAAGTATTAGAGAATAGAGTGAACAACAATTGTAAGGAGAATGGTACAAAAAATGGTTGGTTGAAATTGTCGGGCAAATAATCCGTATGAAATCAAAGAAATATATCTGAAGTTTTTTTTCTAGCATATTTCTTGATGTGGAGTAGATTTTTTTTCCATTTGAATTAGAAAATATATAATTGCTTTAAATTTTGCCAAAAAGGAAATACAAAGTCATTTGAGATGCTCTTCTCTTTATAATCGCCCACGTTTTATATATAAATGTGAAAGTAACAATTTTTTTTTATAGAAGACCCAATATGATTGATAGTATCAATTGTAATTGGTAATGTTTGGTTATTCGTTCCTTGAATACGATGGCATGAACATTGTCAAAATTGATGGCTAGAAATGGCTAGGTTTTTTTTTCATTTCTAGCTAACGCTGTAGCTAAAAATCTTATAAACTCTTCAACATGTCATGGGCCAACGAGGCAGGGCATAACCAAATACTCCCCATGGTTTGTGCAATCAAAATTATAACGGTTGTTCCTGCTGGCTCTTAGGTCTCAAAAGGCCCTGCCACATCACCTGCTTTGGATGGGGTCAATGTGCTCCAAGGGTGACTACCCAAACACTTCACCAAGAAAACACCCGTTCCTATCGGGTCGTTGGCCCCACAGTAACCACCCAAACATAGCCCAGAAACCATCATCAAAGAACAAGTTTATACTACAATGTTAGAGCATTGTCAAATGATATGCAAGTGACCGATCTAGAAAATGGAATCAAAAACGTCAAATCGGACATTATTGGCATTAGCAAGATGGGAAGACCCGGTAAAGAACTAATCAAATTGAAAAACAGATATTTTCACAGATACAGAAAAGAGAAAGTAAAACAAATTGGAGAAGGCTTTCTCACCAAAAGGATATCAAAGACAATGTAGCAAGCTTAAATGCCTTCTCTGACCGACTGGTCAGCGTCAACACGCAAAGAGGTACAAACTTAATATCATCCAAGTCTACGCTCTCATTTCGCAATCAACCCGAGAGGAAATACACAACTTCTATGATGACTTGAACTCTTGACTCCAAGACACCAGAAAATACTCCAATGTCATCATTGGAGGCTTCAAAGCACAGGAAGATAAGGAGATAAAAAAACGCATAGGCAAATTTGAATATAAAGTACGGAAGAGAGAGAAGATCTTGTGTCTTTCACCACAGCTATCGGGTTCAAAATTATGAACACCTTCTTCGAGAAGAGACCCAATTGGGAATGGACTCGGAAAAGCCCCAACCACGATAAGAAGAACGAAACAGACAATATCCTAACGGACAAAAGCAATACCGTCAAAGACATCCAAATCCTAAATCAAGTTAACGTAGCAAGCGACCACGGAATGGTAAGATGTATAACGCAAGTAAATACCAAAGATCGCAAAAAACTGTTCCATACCAAACTGCAACCACTAAATATACAAAAAGAGCACATTTGATCCTTCAAGCTAGAACTGAAAAATAGATTTGAAATTCTTATTAAACAAGATGACGCCAACATCAACAAACTAAACAATAAAATGATTGCATATATAATCGGAGTCGCCATCGTATTTAAATCAATGAGCACAAAAACTATCAATAAAATTTCAGATGAAACCAAGAATCTCTTAGGAGATTGCAGAAACCTCAAGCCACCAATAACAACAAGAGAGAAAATTGACCGAACGAGATAAAATAATCAAGAAGAAACGAAGGGAAGACTGAAGAAGGTACACGTAGTCATCGAATCGACTCTCGTGAAAGGTCGGAACTTCAAAGCTATAAACAAATGCGTCAATTCAGGACGGAAGCAAATAACCTGCATACTCGAGGAAAATAAAGACCTAACAATAGACAGAGACTGGATTGGCAAGTAGTCATAGAATTTTACCAAAAAATCTATTTATTCAATCAAGGACTACAAAACAATGACGAGGATACGCAAGACGCAAGCAATCAACTAAATGGTTTCCCAGAAGTAACCCCGTGGGAGGTGAAACAAGTCACCAAACAGACAAAGAAAGGAATGGCCTCTGGACCAGACAACATCACCATCAGCCTACTCAGAAAAGGAGGTAGGATCATCACTAGAATACTGGCTGTCCTATTCAACTTGTGCCTAAAGCAAAATAAATTCCCCGATTCTTGGAACACTGCAATCATAATGCTTTGATATAGAAGACGAAACCCTCAAGATCTCAGTAACTACATACCTATAAACCTATTCAATTGCATCTACAAACTTTTTACAAAAATCATCAGCAACCAATTCACAAAAACACCAGATGAATACAAACCACAGGAGCAAGCTGGCTTTAGGAGAAGCTACTCGACTATGGATTACCTGCATTCGAGGAATCAGCTGGAAGAAAAAGTAGCAGAATATAAGCTACAACTTGCTGTAGCATTTATTGACTTCAAAAAAGTCTTCGACTTGTTAGAAATCTCTAAAGTCTTAAAGGCCATTATTCTACAAGGTGTAAATCCAGTATACGTTGAAGTGCTGCAACATAAATACAGTCACAGTAGTTCTTTTATCAGGCTACATAAAGACTTGGGGCCCTTTCAGCTCTCAAGAAGGATGCGACAAAGCGATACAAGCTCACCCAAACTCTTCACAGCCTGCCTCGAGATGATGTTCAGACGACTAGACTAGGAGAATAACGGCATCAAAATTAACGACAATTATCTGAACAACCTCAGATTTGCAAACATTGCCCATTTGCAGAGAACCTACACGACATCAAACTAATGCGAGTATTAGATGAAAAAAACAAGAAAATCAGCCTACACTTGAACTTTAACCAGACGAAAATCATATGCAACAATCGAGTCGGAAATAAAAATACAACGATCAAAATCGAGGACACAAAACTAGGGAAAATAGAACACTACATCTACCTAAGACAAAGAATCTCCATAAGAGCCTCAAAAGGAGAAGAAATCAAGCGAAGAACCACCTTAGGATGGTTAGCCTTCGGCTGTGCAAGCTCAACCTTCAAAAAGAAAAAGATCCCAATATTCCTTAAAGAGGGGTACACAACCAATGCATTCTCTTGATAATCACCCATGGAGCTGAATCATGGAAGCTAGCCAAGAGGCAGACCTACAGCAGTTTGAGAGACTAGCAACATGAACATGAAAAAATTATGCTCAACATCACATGGAGAGATCACAAGACAGCACAATACGCCCTGGAGAGGACGGGAGTCCGACACATCACAGAATTTATTGAAAATCTCAAATGGCAATGGGCTGGCCATGTGGCATGAACTGCAGACAACTGATGGACATCATGACTCATGACATGGATCCCCAGAGATCACATGTGCAACAGAGGCCAGCGGAGTGCTAGATGCAGAGACGAGCAAAACAGTATCGGAAAGTACTGGCTTCTCGATGGCCAAGGTAGAGACCTGTGGCAAATCCTGGGGAAGGTCTAAGTCGAAAGACGGATGTTAAGAGACTGATGATGAAGATGATGACCTTTTTACAAGTGTCTATAAAAATCTTAGCTATTAACTTAGCTGGAAATTTTCAGTTGGCATGGGAAGTCTTTAGTCAATCTTTATACTATGAAATTCTAGGTTAAAATGACCAAGAATAACCGTATAATTCCATTTATAAGACTAATATTATAGAAGTGACAATAACTGCAACAACAAAAGTAGGAAGAATAAGAGCCAGCTTTAATCTAGGTAGCCTTGTTCAGCATCGTGCATATATATGTGTCTTTGAAAATTCAGTTTTATCGCAGTGCCTCAAGGATATATTGAACTGTTCTACCTAACCACAGTAATATTTGGTGAATGAATCATGAATTTCTCCCAATATTTCCCCACCACCAAATGCCACCCATCGATTGGTTGGGAATGCAAATTTTCTCCTCCCATTTTTGCAAGCATTGATTTAAATATTCCCCAAAAACGAACAATTCGGTTGTGCCAATCCCTTACTTTTCACTTTTTGGCTGACATTTGTTTTCTTATCTTCCTTTTTTTCACCCTTTCGGCAAGAGTGAGAGTTTATATGTCACAGTAGTGGATACAAAATAGTATTAGTTCAGGCTCTAAACCACAAACGATGCCCCAAATTCAGTCTGTTTGTTCACTATGTTCTTTTACTTAAAGATAGATTGAAGAATGTCGAGGTGTTGCTGACATACTGAAACTATTTCGGTGCGTTACGATCAATCAAGTTGATGTGTGCATCATGGAAAGTCTAAGAAATGGCAGTAACTTTGAAAAAAATGCATTTACATTATTGAATTTTGGCTCTAGCCCAGTGTTTTGGGGGTCGACAAATTCAATAAAAAACATTCTCGACGATTGCATGAGCTCATTCAAGTGGATAAAACTACTGAAAAAAAAACCAATAAAAAGACACTCTCTCTCACTGATATTAAAACTAGTGTTAAATTCTTGGGATAAGCGATATTAACGTATTTCAGATGATGGCATTTTTAACGACCATCTTTTTTGACGATCCCAGAATTCTTCTATTTTTTGATGTTAAACTATTCTATTTTACTCATGTTTAACATTGAATCCTTCTTCAATTTCATGGAACAAAAAAATTGTAATCACCACGTAAATTTGAACCCAGATCAAAATGGCTAAGAAAATGACTGTTTCAGATTTTAGCACAGTCTCAACTTGGGTCTGTTAAGTCACGCAATAGGAAGCATCACGTGAACAACTTCTTTTGGCAGTATGTCGTGTTTTGGGTGAACGAAGAGAAAAAAAAAGGAAAAAATCTGATCCATGAATAAATTACTTCTCTCGGTTGAATTTTGTTTAAAGCAAGCGTGAACGCTGCTGGACACTGATTATGTGACCAATTAAGCATAAAATCACATTGCTAATCGGATCCCCCCTCACTTGAAATTTATTCAGGGATGGAATTTCTGGACATAATAAAGAGTAAATGTTTGATTATTCGGATCTCTTGCTCCATTGGTGTGGTCAGTTGGCTCGACACACACACACACACACACACACACACACACATATATGTAATTAAGGAAGTTTATATATATATATATATATATATATATACATTTATATATACATATACATATATATATATATATATATATATATATATATATATATATATACATTTATATATACATATACATATATATATATATATATATATATATATATATACATTTATATATACATATACATATATATATATATATATATATATATAGAGAGAGAGAGAGAGAGGGAGAGAGAGAAAAAGAGAGAGAGAGATAAAGAGACGGACAGACAGACTGACGGACTCGCTTGTCGACAGGTGAAATTTTCGCTGACGGTTTGTAATAAAATAGAAAAAATACGAGATGTGAATGTATTTCATTAATATTTATTGCCTCGGATATACAGCCACATTGGAATTGTGTCAACAATTTTGACATATTTCATACTTGTATTAAGCGGCCTACAGTTCTCCGTATCTTGGGTGTACTCTGCGCTATAGATGTACTAGTAGGTAAAAATATTTTAGTTATTAATAATTTTGAATAGTTATTATCTTCATCCTAATTTCCAGTTGCTTTTCACAACTTTGAACCGGACAGTAATTCTACAGCAACAATTGAACTGCGTAATTGGACAATAAAAAGCAAGCCCTCCGTGAGAATCGAACTCACACCGTCTAGTCAGAAGGGTCATAATACACTGCTTTCAGCCAAATCTCATCCAAGAACAAAATTAACAATATCGTTGCAAATATTTATTCTCCATAAATTATTCAATTCCTACAATTGGGACCACTTCCGACATTGGGCCAAGAACATTCCAACTGTTCGTTGCTTATTACAGACTTTGAATATTTTTACGTTTTTGTGCATCCATAGCACTGAGCACATCTAAGATACGATGCCATTTAATGGAATTCAATCAAGCGTAACATCAACCTACATCTATCTTCCATTGGCAAAATCTCTGTTATTTATGTGTGTGCACTGCTATTACTCGACAACTGGCCACTGTACGAAGATGACATTCGCTGTCATACAGCAGTGCAGTGCCTAGTTTTGAATTGCTTGCATCAGCGGTTATCGAGAACTGTTATAAAAATAGATGAATTCATCAAAGTTTATAGGTTTTTCTTCATAGTTTCCATAAATTATCTCCCTTGGTCCCCGCTCTTTGAAATCGTTTAAATTTAGGTGTAAAATATCTAAATTAAAGTAGTCAAAATACTTTCGAACCGTAGTTTCATGCCACAGACGGAAAATTATCTTACACAAAAATTGTGTTAGGCTTTTCTACACACCATTAAGGTCCAGCCCCTTTCAAACATGCACCTGGGAACGAGCACGGCCCTAGTTTTTTTTAAAAAAATAATTACAGAAATTGGCTTCAAAAAGCTCTGTGAATTAGTTCAATTTTTTTTTATCTAGATTAGTGTTTCAATGTGTATTTATATTCTTATAAAGTTTAGATATTTCTGGCAGATTTCTCTATAGAAATATTTCAACTGGAACAAATTCCATTTGCCTTCATAGAGAAGAGAAACAGCAGCGTCGTTTCGCTTTCCTGGGAAGTTATTCGTCATGCGCACTAGGATTCTTTGACACATAATTCATCTATCAAAGAAAAACAGATCGAAAGACCAATAACATTTCAAATACGGGATACTTTTTGTAGCAAATCGACACTTTCAGAGTGAACCAAATATCATCAACTATTGGCCAATTTCGTATCCTTTGATGTGTGGCACAGAACATTAGTCGAAGAAGCCCTTTCCTTATTGGATTTGAAACCGTCAACAAAAACTGTCGACATAGGTTTCTTCAGTTTTCAAGTTGGTCTGTCTTGCTGTCTGGCTATGTAAGTATGTATCACGCGTACAGGCCGAACCAGCGGGGATAGAGTACTGTAAATTCGAAAATGTATTCATTTTGGGAAAAGAAAAAAGAATTGATTTTTTAAGAAATTCCCTCTTGATAGGATTTGGGTGAGGAATTGTATTTGCAATGTAATCTTATGCTAAATTGATCCTGTATTTAGCATTCGGTAGCATTCTCGATCATTTTTTGACGATTCAAACTTTTTAGTCATCACTGCTCAACAAAGAGGGGGATTAAGTTATCACTTGAACAATTTTCCCATTTTTTTAAATGATCATCCCCAACATGGCCCTCTGCCGAAATATGCTATTCATGTGACGGTTTCTATTGAATGACTAATCAGACCTATTTTATGTAGTTATCAATGCCTACTTTCGATTTGATTGAGCCTAGTCCGAGTTTTGATGTAACCATGCATTACAGGAGAGAGAAAAAAAAACTCTTCAAGCTTCAATGCCTTTATGGTTTGTTCATTCACAGAGAGCAAAATCGATGTTTTCTTCCTGTATACCGAAAAACAATCAGTCAATCTCTCTCCAACGTTGCTAGCCTCGCTCACCGTCGATGTCACATATGATACTTTCGTCTCTGTATTTATACAAAACTATCCACCTGTAGATGAGTCAGTCCGAATTTTAGCTCTTGTGCCGGGACAGAGATAGGAGAGAGAACTTGTATAAATACAATTATTTGTCCTGATATTATATGCTACGCTTAGGCTTGGTTTTGCCAAAGGTTGTTGCTTTGTTTGTTTTTTAGATTTTTTTGTGTACACATATGAGAGCCTGGCAAACAAGGCAGGGTTTTGACATTAGGTACTCATAAGCCGATCGATTCGTGAGTAGGCAGTTTCCGGACTTCCATAGATTATTGATCAGGGCTGCCAAACGCTACCCTAATATTTTTGTCGTCGGCAACACAGCAGGACTCAACACACGCAATTTTATTACGTTTTCATAAACAGATGCAGCTTTCTGATATGAAACCTTCGGAGACACGCTCAAGCAGACATAAGGGAGTAAGCGTGTATTAACACGGGTATCAAATGCGTACGTTTGTAAAATCACTCACACAAATTCTGACCATATTTTCTGTTACCTACGACAAGCATCGTCAGGTCAATGGATGCCCAAATCTTTTTCTTCCTGACCATAATGAACAATGTTCGAAGTGTTCATTCGGAAGGGAGAGAAGTGATTGGTGCTGGAGAAAGATGAATATTTTCCCTTCTGAACGTCACAGAACTTCATATTATTCTTTTTTTTAATCAATTCTCAAAATTTAGAGAAAAAGGGCCATGAAATGTATTAGGTCTCGAGAACCAGTCAGTGTCGATTTTAAGGAATTGTTTCTCTTTTTAGATCCATCAACAGCTGTACGTTATTAGTTTTTTTAATCAATTGGAAACAGTTTTATTGCAGAAATAAATGTTGCCAAATGCCACCAAAAATCGTTTGTTTGAAATATATTCTTCTATATATGTTCTTTCTTGTTTACATAATATTCTGGTTCACACCTGCCGTCAAAATGACTACGTATATGAAATATATGGATACGTATTGCATTTTGTTTACGTAGTTAATTGAGATCCCCATTGTAATTCTATTTTGTTACGTCATTTGCGTCCTTTAGCCTGACTGAGGTGAGCGTACAATATGTTGGATACTTTTCAGAATACACCCACACATCTGAAAACTATTAGTGATATATTTAATTGGAACTTGGTTCATATGAACATATATACACGTACGTCATGAGCGGTGAAAGAAGCTATCAAAAAATAAAGAAAGGAAAGACTGCTGATAAGATCGTCACTTGTAAATTAGTCATTCTATTCAACTTATGCCTAAAACAAAGTAAAATCCCCAAAGATTAGAACACTGCAACCATAACGCTGTTACATCTTTAAAAAACCCAAAAGACCCCAATAACTACAGACCAATGAGTCTACTTAACAGCATCTACAAACTTTTCACCGAAGTTATCGTCACACGAATCACCAGAACAGTTAACGGAAACCAACTACTGGAGCAAGCTGGATTTAAGAGAAGCTTCTTGACTATGGGTCTTATCCACTCAATAAATCAACTAAAAGAGAAAACACCTGGATACAAAATACCATTCACTGTAGCGTTTATCGACTTGAAGAAGGCCTTTCACTCACTGGAAATTCCAAAAGTTGTTGAGGCTATCATTTTACAATGTGTAGAGACCATATACGTCAGAGTACTGCAATATATATACTGTATTTTATTAACTTACATAAAGACTTAGGGCCCTTTCAGCTCTTAAAAGGGGTGCGACAAGGTAATACAAGCTTACCAGATCTCTTCACAGCCTGCCATCCAAAACCTAGCGAGGGAAAATAAAGGAATCGGAAGAGACAGCAAACACCTAAACAACCTCAGATTTGCAGACGACAACGTCTTTTTTCGAAGAAAACCCTCATGACCTCAAACTAATGCTGGACGAATGAATGAAGGAAGCAAGAAAGTTAAACTTTACACGAACTTTGGCAAAACAAAAGTCCTCTACGACAACCACACCGGAAATGAACACACAATGATCAAAATCGAAAATATAAAAGTGGGAAAGAAGACCACTACATTTACTTAGGTCAACAGATCTCTATGAAATCCCTCAAAGAAGAAGAAATCAACCGAAAAATATCTCCAAGTTGGGAAGCTGTTGGTAGAGCTAACCCAACCTTCTGATAGTCACCCATGGAGCTGAAACATGGAAGCTAACCAAGAGACGGGCCCTCAAACTGAGAACCATCCAACGTGCATGTGACAGAATTATGTTCAAACTCACAAAGAGAGATCACAAGTCAGCATAATATATGAGAGAGACCAGGAGTCATATACATCGTAGAATCCATTTAAAAACAACCGAGGGAGGTTACAGCTCACAACACCCCCAGGGATCATATGCGAAAGTGAGACCGGGTGAAAACAAGATGGAGAGACAAACTAGTCCACGTCGGACAATAAGAAAATGATAATGATGATGATAATGATGACGATGAAGCCTATCACGGCACCAGGCCAAATTACAGAAAATGAACGTGGGGAGATTAGTTTGCATCATTCTTTAAAAAGGGGTGGGTTTATTTTCCTTGAAAATCATCTTCCCCCTTTTCAACGACCACACAAACACAGAAATACGAAAATGCATTGATTTCTATGTATCAAAAAAAAAATAATAACAAACTTTATAGGTAAAATTATCAAATATATGTACGTGACCTGATTTCAGTTTTTTGTTTGTCATTTTAATAGAATATCATTTGTTAATATATATATATATATATATATATATATATATATATATATATATATATATATGCAAGCATGCATACTTTTGCAGGTAAGCATGCTCACAAACAAACACGAATTTATATAATCGACGGAAACCATTGATATGCATGTATATATTTACAATCTTTTTATACCATGAGAAATTGAAGCTCAATTGGGGAGTGCAGAAAATACAAGGTGAAATGCGGTATATGCAGTGGTGGGCATAGCTAATGAAAACGCTTAACTTATAAATCGCCAAAAAATTAGCGGAAGCAAAGATTACTGCTAACTTTCATTATAATTATCTAGCCTCGGTTCATTTTCTTTTATTGTTTATCTGACTACGTTCAAAGAAAGATGTATGCGTACATGCAGCATGCTAACCAAGAAACTGGCGAGTGTACCAAGTTGAACATGATAGATTTATGAATAATTGACAATATTTGTAGAAACGAAGCTACGAGATAAAAACGTTCATACAATCAAACCTTATGACGGAAAATGTGCAAACACGACTCTAAAGATCCAAATTAAACGAACACATAAATGCACTCATTGGCTCCAACATTTATGCACGCAGAAATATCCGTGCAAACTTGTTTGATCGTTCCAATTCGATACAAGTATCCTAGGAGAGCGCAATGTCACGGTGCAGCGTGTGCTTGAGAGAGGGGACCGGATGCACAGTCCAGTCGTAGGTTGTCAAAATGTTCTGTTAATCGGTGGTAGATCATTCGCCGAGATGTCGGAGAACAATCTTGTTGCTATATGCAGTGCCTGCTATTTCCAAATGCTCACCCATCTGGGTAATGACCAGGCTCGACACTGCTTAACTTCGGTACTTTTACCAGAAACGGGGTACCTAACGCGATATGAAGCTTGTTTACAGTTCCATACATGTATTCAGAAATGGTCAGACAGAATGAGATATGTATTGCGTTGTATCATATAGAAAGCTATTTGAGATGATCTCCCGTCGTTACATGATTAATAAATGATAATATCACGCTAGACGACGTAAATAGAATGAGCGATTGAAGTTATCTAGGGCGAGCGATATATTAACCGAGTAACGACGGGAGATCATCTCAAAAAAGTTCCTCTATAGTATATCGTAATTTATGATTCCACTTTCATATATCAACACGCAACGTTTCATATTTTCTAATTAACCACGTATGAACCCTTTTGCAGTCGAGTTTTGATAAACACACAAATGCCTTGCAGACATGATATCATTTATATTAGGGTGTAGCTGGAGATTTGAGATACAAGGATAGGCTTTGCTCCTCGAAGGGACTATTTCTCCAACATTGAGAGCAAGGATTCCCAACTGTAGGCAGCTGAGCCCTGATGGGTTCACAAAGGAATTACTAGAGGTTCGAGTGTGGACCATTCGAAAGCCTTGGGCGGTGTTTGGCTACTTGGAGAAACCCTTCTATGTTTTTGTTAGATTTGTTGTGAAACTGCAATAGTGAGTCTGATGTTGACTCTGTTTTCCGACCATAAAACAACAGGAGTAACAAGAACACTCTTTGCTAAAATGAAAGGACTGATATGTAAAACCTACAATCCCCTACAATGATTTGAACTCACAACCAACCATTGGCTGGTTGTCTTACTGACTGACTAAATTGATAAGTCTTTGGTCGTTATCATTCAGATATGCACGGGCTTATTTCATTCTAATAGATAAATACATTTATGCAAAAATATGAATTGATATATATAATGATCAAGAGAAAATATTTTTACCAGAGGAAGGCATGATGGTATTTGATCTGACTACAATAGGAAAAAATCTCTTTCTATGGGCGGGCGCGCATGCACTGCGATAACTCAAGAACTGGCCATTGTAAGGAGATTATATTTTTCTTATTCATTATATATACAATACAAAGGTTGCAGAAACCATCTTCAATAGGAATAGAGGTTGGGGTGGAGTTCTCTTGCACGTTCTGAACTAAGTTTGTTCGCTTTGTTTTATATCGGAATCTCTTGTAAGTTT
>OY735229.1:15248842-15328842 GCA_963457665.1 Thysanoteuthis rhombus | reverse complement strand
GCGTTGGTGGGCCATATATGGTTTCATAACGCTATCCAGAAGTCATGAAAACGATTTAAAAGTATTAAAGTAATAAAAGTATTATTATCATCTACTGGAAGACCGATTCCATGAGTATTGAGTTTATTGCGGTATTAATTTAAACTCTTGAATCGTTTAGGTGTTAGAGGTGATTAATAAGAAAGTTTGCTCCAATATGAACTTCAGCAAAACAAAATATATGTCCTGCAAGTATGTTTGGAATAGAGACAAAAAAGATTAAAATGGAATTTTGATAGCTGGAGAAAGTAGACCACTACATATACCTAGGACAGCAAGTCTCTATGAAGTCATCAAAAGAATTAATGAAGCGAAGAATCGCACAAAGTTGGCAAGCTTTCAGAAGAGCAAGCTCAACTTTCGAAAACAAGAAAATCCCACTTATCCCGAAGAAATGGGTATACAACCAATATATCCTATTGATAATCACATACAGAGCTGAAACATGGAACCTAATCCAAAAATTGACTGAGAACCATGCAACGTTCACATGAGAGAACCATGCTCAATCTCATATGTAAAGATCATAAGACAGTATATCAGAGAAAAGACAGGAGTCCAAAACATCATAGAGACTATTCGAAAAAGCTTAAATGGCAATGGGCTGGACATCTTGCAAGAATGTCAGACAATCACTGGACATCACGCCTCAAAACGTTGATCCCCAGAGGAAGGTGCGAGGCAGCAGCCAACAGAAAGTAAGATGGTCTGACGAGCTAGATAGATTCTGATGGTACTGGTTCTACGATGCCAATGATAAAGAGGCCTGACGGATCTTTGGCAAGGTCTATATCCAACGACGGACGCTATCATAATGATGATGATGATGATGATGATGATGATGATGATGATTGACACAGTTCCGTAGTAGGAGTCATTTCCTTTGTTTGTCTGTTTTGACGGCATTTGTAGCTTCTTAAGTATCCAATATTTGTCTTTTTTTTATCGTTTATTGGCCAGAAGTACAAATTCTCTACAGATAGGGTCATGTTTAGTCTCTTGGGTGCTCGGAATGTCCTTCATCAACGGTGCTACTCTTATTCCGTTCTCTCCTCTCACAGACGTCCGATTTCGCTGCATTAACCTCTGAAACCGTTGCATCAAATTCATCTCTAATACAAATTGTCAGACGTGTTGGTAAAGTGGGATCAAATGCCTCTTGCCACGGTTTATGCACTTTTTACAGCTTCAAGATCCGCTTTCTCTGTTCTTCACTCAGGTTCCCCGACATAGTTCTCTATACTTGAAGAATAAAAAGAAGTGGTTTTAGATGACAGGAAGGAATAATTATTATTGGGTTTGGCGGCCGACCGATTGTTGAGCGAAGGGAAAAAAATTAATGAAAGAAAGGCGTTCAGTTCTGGTTAGTCACCAAACTTGCCGTGTCGTGGTGATCGATCAAAAAATTATGAAAAGGGTTGATCAGAGAATATATAATTTTTTTCTGGCTTTCATTTGATAGTGATCACTTGAACAAGTCTCAGTTTTCGGAAAACAAACTAGGGATTAATTTAGCATAAATAGACATTGCAAACTGAATCCCACTCTAAAAAGGGAATTGGGGGGAATGAATAAAGAAGATTATTCCTGAACATGATAAAGAGTGAATGGCCAGCTAGACCTACTTGAATACTGAAAAAAAATACAAAAATAAACTACGTTGACAGTTTTGGTTGACGGTTCCTGATAAATCAGTTCTGTATAACTACTTTGTGTGTGAGGGTGTTTTATGAGATAATCAACATTTTCCGCTCTGGTATTTTTTTGCAGAACGTTTCCAAGGAAAAGTCGCCATCTTGATCGAGAAGAATGAATTGTACACTTTCTGTTTATGTTTGAAATCGGGGTATCCCTGTAATGAATATGCAGCAAAACTTGTGTCTCACATAAGTATTCATTTATCCGATAAATAGTTTACCAAAGGAGGAAGAACTCGCCATTGCAGTCAATGATATCATAACCATTGTGTCAAAATTCGAGAGTCATAAGAAAGTTACCGAAATGAGGAAGAACTCACCATACCAGTCAATGATATAACAAACATTGCCTCAAAATTCGAATCATAAAAAAAATCCATTGAATTATTCTATGACATCACTGGCTTTTTCTGCTGGAAAAGGTTTTAAAAGAGTTTTAAAAAATACGTATATAGATTCTGAGAATATAATCATAATCACCATCATCAATATCTCAAACACTTTTTTAACGTCTGTCGGGCGACATAGACCCTTCCCAGGAATCGCTGCACTTCTTTATCGTCGGCGTTGTGGAACCAATACTTTCTGAATTTGTCTAGTTCAACTCTCCATCTTGTTTCCTACTGACCTTGGTTGCGCATTAGATCTCAGGAGATCCATGTTGTGAGTTGTGATGTCCCTTATTTGTCTACCATTCTTACAGCATGACCGGCCAATCGCCATTTGAGTTTTTTGAAGGATTTTATGTTGTTTCAGATTCCTGTTTTTCCCCTAATATATTGTGCTGTCTTGTTATCTCTCAGTGTGAGGTGAGCATGATATTTCCATGTACATGTTGCATGTTTCTCAGTTTTTAGGGGTTAGTCTTTTGATTAAGTTCTATGTTTCAGCTCCATAGGTGACTACCAAGATGATGCATTGGTTCTCTACCCTTCCTTTTAGGACGAATTGTATCTATCAGTTTCAGAAGATTGAGCTTGCTCTGCCGAAGGCTTGCCATCCTTAAATCATCAAAATAAGTCTGCAAAAATGTCGAAGAGGCTTTTTTCCAAAAAAAGAATAATATTTTTAGAAAGTTTCTAGTGTCAATTTTCAAGTCTGAGAGCGAGAGGCTATAGCTGGGGGTCATTGGAGCGTATAGACACACATGCACAAACATATATAAACACACAAATATATATTTTTTTTAATTTTAAAAAAGGAAAAAGATAAAGCCTGTCGCCATCTTTGATCGCTATGATAGTTCGACTCTCGCTCGTATTTAAATAAAAAAAAATACAAAAAGTAGCATCAGTTAATGCCTTCAGGCATTTTGTTTTACAGCAACTTCTGTATATTCACTTTGTGCTAAGATGGTGTTACTTAAACCAATTAGGTTTTGGTACACTTCTTAAATGTGTCCATACATCTTTATTAGACACTTCTCGATCGGTTTGTCGCCCCCGAGCGGAAATAAGAAGAAAGGCAAGGGGTTTACGTAATTAAAAGACATCTATTCCTATCACTTTTTTACCGGCTGCAAATGACAGAATATGTAAGAGAATAACCGAGATACACAGTTGTGTATTTTCAAAAAAATTTTTTAAAAATGGCCAAAATAATAGCTGTCATAAAAATGGGCTGTCACATTTTTTATTGAAAATGATACTCACAGAACACTTTCCATAACGCAATATTTTACAAGTATGAGAATTGATTGACTCAAAGAAAGACTACTTGCCTTATCATCTTCCCCCTCCCCTCCTTTTCCCTGCTGTTACTCCCACGGATGTTAGACACATCGTTGAATGCATACTTTTTGTTATCCGAATGCAAAAGAAAAACTGTTGCATAAGCGAAAATGTTTCGTATGAATATTTCCAAGAATTATCTCTCCCATCAGAAACTTTATCAATAAAAACTTACAAGTGTTTGATATGATATTCCTAATCATGCAGGAATACGATAAATTTGAACAGAAAATGAAATTCCCACTTGTGCATAAATACAGCGCAGAACAAATTATTATGCACGCATCGAATCTTATGATTACATAAAACGATTATTAATATATTTTAAATAGATATTAAACTTCTGGTAAACATTGATCTAATTGGTGATTTGATATCACTGTAGTCAGAGACTTCATAGAATCAATTTGTTAACTCAAATGGTTATGGGCTGGTCATGTTACAAGAATGAAAGACAACCGCTTGACATTATGACTCACAACATGGATCCCCAACAATCATTTGCAAAACTTGCCCGGCAGAAAATAAGCTAACGTAACAATCTAGGCAAATTTAGAAAATGTTGGCACTGCGACGCCCATGATAAAGAGATTGGATGCATCATTTGGAAGGTTTTATGTTCGACGACGGACGCAAAATGGCTGCTGTTACTACTGCTGATGATGATGTAAATACATTCTACCGAGCCTCTTTATTTGCTGCTATTTTGATTTTAATAAATAAACATCCCAAAGAAATACTAAAAATGTGTACATGATAATTTGCACAAGACTGTACAAAAGTCTTGAAAAGAGGGTATGCAACTAATGTACCCTTCCGACAGTAACCTATGGAGCTGAGACATGGAACTCAACCAAGAGACTGAACCTCAAAATGAGATGCCTGCAATGTGCATATGAAAGAATCATGCCCAACCTCATATGGACAGATCACAAGACAGCACAATATATCAGGGAGAAAACAGGCATATCATAGAATCCACAAGAAAGCTCAAATGACAATGGGTTGGCTATGTTGCAAGAATGGCAGACAACCGACGGACATCGTGACTCACATCATGGATCCCCAAAGATTAAATGCGTAACTCGGACCGGTAAAATATAAGGAAAGATGAACTAGAGAAATTCAAAAAGTATTGGCTCTGAAATGCCCATCAGATCTGACGAATCCAAGGAAAGATCTATGCTCAAGGACTAACAATAAAAGAATGATGAAGATAATGAAGAAGAGGAGAACGAGGACGATATAGAAACAGCATCTACTAATATAAGGAATCGCATTTACAATTATTCATCAATATATTTTGTATATATACAATTATTAACACATGCCAAAAATCAAATATAAGTTCTTATGATCGTGCAGATTTACATGTATTCCTTTTCTTTTTCTCGTCGGAGTCTATTTCCAAAACAGTAAACATGTTTACGTTTATAAAATACTATACGTTTCAATATGTGCAAGTATGACGTATTAACAACGCACATATATGTATAGAAATTTATAAAAGCGTTTACTCTTAAAATTATAAACCTTGTAGCAAATAAGCGATGACTGTGCTCACTCAGGTACGTGTAGCTAGAAAAAAAACCTAACGAACATAGCTTGTTGCAGCTTTTTTTTAAAATATCAATTATCAAGATCACTTACTCATAACAACACAGTATTATGCACTCTGAACTGTCTTATTCGAGCCCTAAAAGTTCGGTTTCTTTATGGATAGACCTTGTTTTGTGACCACGCACGTATATACAATGAAGGCAGAACATCATATATAAATTTGCATATAAATTGTTGTTGATATAGAGTTGGACGAAGTGTAATATTAACAAACAAGGTTATTCTTCTAGGATTGAACGTCCGTAGCAGATCAAGATGGTCAACGGATTCTATCTTTTTTTCTTACGTTCGTGTATGTTTGTGTGCTCGACCGCTCCTGGCCCGATTGTTTTGTCTACAGAAAAATTGGCATCAGTACTCTACTAGAACCCTTCTCAAATCTTTTTTACTTATGAAAAAAAATGGGGGGGGCTCTTTTGTTTTACCTCTTGGGGGTTTTATTCTGATGGGATTATTAATAACCTCCTGGTTTTCGAGGTATTTTTTTATTCTATTTCAGATGTTTTCCAATAGAAAATGCCAATGAATAGATTCTTTTCCAACCATATTCATTATTCGTTGGATTTTTTAATTGATTTTAGATTTCGACGCTACGGTTGTTCGATTATTGCCTTTGATGGTGAGTATTGATTTTTATCAATTTAGTTTCAGATTGACATTTTTCATCGGAAAATCGTATCAAATGGCAGCGATCCCCATCATCATATTGGCGATGTTTTTTTGAATTATATCATTCAAAATGCTGTGGTCAATGATCATATTGTCTGTTATTGTTATCGACCAGAAACAGCAGTTTGTAACGAAATGCAGAATTACACAATTAGATAATGTTGAATCAGTTGTAAAGTTCGATGACAAAGAGTAAGATAAGAACAACCGAATTGGGAGCCCAGACTACAAAGAAAGACGGAACCTCCTAGCAATCTAGATATGTGTGGCTGACAGCAGTTCTTATGAAAAGCAATTAATGAAATCATCTTGCTTCAATCAAATAAAATCTCCGTTTGTGTCTTTATGTGTGCACCAACAACTGGCAATCGTACCGAGTTGACATTACACAAATATATTAGTCAGCACAGAAAGCAGTTTAGTATCTGCTTGGTTTTTATGATGTATCTCCCTTGAATTCTGCGCTTTAAAAATCATATAAATCTAGATATAAAACATCTACCCTAAGGATTTGAAACCGAGATACTTTGGAGCCGTAGTTTCATAAAATTGGCATAAAGGCCAGTCCCTTAAAAACACCTTTGGAACGGACAATGCCCTAAACTCTATTTAACAAGCAATCTGCACGAGAATACTACATAGAAGAGAGAACTGCTGACTGATTTAACATAAATTAAGCTACGCTTAATTCACCCCCCTCTCTCTCTTTATATATATATATATACATATATATATATATATATATATATATATATATATATATATATATATATATATATCAAACCAATATCTATTTTCTGAAATGCAAACTGAATCTCACTGGTGTAGAGTAGGCAGCGTCGATCAGAGATTTCAGTTATGTATGGTTGGTCGTCATGGAAACAAGAGACGAATGTATCATCTGATGATTTGCCCTGGAGGATGGTCCCTTAATCAATGGGTGCTTTGTGAATGACTGGACACAATAGCATTATGAGTTTATACTTGATGGACATCAAATGACATCATCGAGAATAGATGAGGACGTTAAAAGAGGAGTTCCGGGAAAAATCCATTAATTGATAGAATAAGGAACTGGTTTGGTTAATCACACAGTAGAAACCCTTGAGCGACCAACGTCCTTTTGCTGCATGCCGAATTGGGAGGGATCAATTAACAAATAAAAAAAAACAGCGGAGATCGATGAATGGATTACTCTTCTCGCTTTTTGTTTAATCACTAAAATTGTCCTAATTTTCAAAAAATTAGCGTGACTGCCTTTTGAGGCGAACAAAGGGACCAATTTAGCATTAATTACATTTTGGATTGAGCCCCTTATTGTTGAAACTGTTGGGGGTATTTTTGAAATTAAAAAAAATCCAAGATAATATAAGAAATAAATGTTTAACCCCCTATCTCCATTTGTGTGGCCTGTACACGTGACACATGCATAGCCAGCGAGGCAGAATCACTTAATAACTAAAGAAACCTTCGTCGACAGTTTTGATTGATGGTTTCTGAAAAATAAACTAATCGATGTGCAAAGGTGCGGCCTGTACGCACGACACACACAGGGCAAGCCAGCCAGCCAGCCAGCCAGCCAGCCAGCTAGCCAAGCTGAATCACTTAGAAACATAAGAAACCAATGTTGACTGAGTTGACAGTTTTGGTTGACGCTATCTCAATAGAAATGATCGAGAGGACAAGGCAGAGGTATGAAAAAAGAGGAAGGGGGAAGAGAAAAGAAATCACGAGAGATTCGAGAATTGAAAGAAAGAAGAGGAAATGAACGACTTGAGGACAGTAAAATGGCGCCATTCAGAGAAGTGAATAACCATTTTGAAGGAAAGAGAGGAAGAAACTGGATTTGGAGTAGAAGAAAAGAGTGAAAACAAATGAAAATGATTGAAAACAAGAGTTAGTTTAGACATTTATACTAAGTGAAAAATGCAGGTTTTACAAGCGTAAGTTTAACAATTGAATCACTGTAACCTCAGAAATAACCGACGACCAAACTAAGTGGGTTAATGATTCTTCTTTCCCATGTATCTTATTTCGTCTCTAGGCACCCTTCGTAAAATTTCAGGGGCTGCAATCTCAATATTTTGCATGAGTTCACAACTAGACACCATCTCAAAACACCTCTTCAAGAGAGTCCTTTTGGGGTCCTTAGATACATTTTGGACATTTTTAAAAAGTAGTTTCAGATAAAAGATTTATCTTTTTTCAATATAATAAATGTATCCTTCTTGTCACTCATGGAGCTAAAACATGGAGCCTAACCAAAAGAATGAGCCTTATGCTGAGAACCATGCAACGTACCTAAGAAAGGACAATCTTTAGCATTACATGGAGAAACCACAAGACAGCACAATATACTAGACAAAAACAGGAGTCAAAGATATCATAGAATGTATTGGAAAATCCAAATGGCAATGGTCTGACAGATAACTGTTGGGCATTACAACTCACAACGTGGATCACTATATATCATATGCAAAACTGTTACCTGCAGAAAATAAGATGGCGGGACGAACTAGACAAGTTTAGAAAATACTTCCTCCGCGACGCCCATGATAGATAGATCTGACGAATCTTGGGAAAAGTCAGTCCAACAATGGACTGATTGTGAAGATGATGAATTCTAGAATAAATTTTTTTTCGATAATTTTAGATATTTTTGTAGAATATTACATCTAGTGCATGCGTAGGCTACGCTGATTCATTTATGCGAGCTACGGATATATAAAATCCTCTCAAGATATTCAAGAACAGATAAGTGGCTTCCGACAAGATTTGAACTTACACTCTGAACCTCAGGAGCTTGTCTTTCAATTACAACGCCTCAACGTTTTATGTGCATAAGCTTCTTATGCCAATTTATCATACGCCGTAAACGGAAACTGTCATCGAAACTCTAAACATATGTTTCTTTTGTTTTTAAGTAGGTCTGGCTGGTTTATCCATTCCTAGGGCATAGTTATGGAACTTGGGAACTGTGAACTTAACCACTTGCGCCAAATCATGTCTAAAAAAAATTGTTTTTTTCTTTTCTCGGAATCTCACCTGAAAACATTTTTGGTGAGGCTTCAATCTTCAATGCAAGTTTATTTAAACCAGTCCCTTAGTTTGCACTCTTTCCAAAATCCAACAAAAAGCAAAAGAAGTAACTTACTCATTGATCACCCTTTTTTTCCTATTATGTAATTGATCATCCCGAAAAAACTATTTTTATTGCATGACTAAACAAACCCGTCTATAAAGGTAGTAGCAGTTTCCGAAGTAGCAATGTTCTGAAACTTTTTCGAGATTCCGAGATAAAGTATTTTCATTATCACAAACAATCACATTACAATGAAATCAGATCATCTTAGAATTTGAGAATAACTTGAGAATATTTTGAGGATAATTATTTCTTTCACTTTCTCTTCACCTCCATCTACTTAGCTGCGTTATTTTTTCAAAATCTTGCTTTCGTGTTTTGTCGATGAATGTCTTTTTTCATTCTTGAACGGATTTTGTGACAGAGTTTGATTTTGACTAACACATGTACACTTGCACACACACAAACACACCCGCACATGCACACATATATTCAAATCGAAATAAACACTTTCTGAAGGAAATTTTTTAAAGCATAGAATAAAAAGCTGTAATGTTGATTTCATTTATTTAGAATGCTCAATACCTTGGCTTAGTAGTGTGAAACATAGCTGATGATTTCTAAAGGGCGCATAGTAATGTGACTGACCGTGTTGAGTTTTGTCTTTTTGTATTGTTTACACACACACACACACACACACACATATATATATATATATATATATATATATATATATATATTTGTAAACATACTGATGAGCCATAACACGATAACCACCTTCCTTATAAGGTGTTGGTCCTTTGTGTACCTGCAAAAAACTCTCAACTGATTTGGCATGGACGGCAAAAGACCTCCCGGAGTTCTCATTGAGATCATATGACAGATTGTCATCAACAGGTCAGTCGACTTATGCATGTTACGTGGTGGGCTCTCACAGAGCCAATGTTTTGGTCAAACACATCCCCAAAGTACTAAAACAGATCAAGATTCAGGGAGTTTGGTTGACAGCTCCCAAAAACAGCTTCCGTACAACTCGCAAAGTGTGGCTGAGCGAATAGTTCTCCTGAAAGATTCTTTTGCGATCGTAAAAGATTTGCAATCATTTTGGGGATGTTCACTGATGTTAAGGTGAAGGGTATGCGACATGATACCCTCAACGTAAATGATAGGACCTAGTGTTTCCCAACAAAAGGTTGTCCAAACTACCAAACTGTATCCACCAGCTAGTTGTTTACCCAAAGTGCATCCTAGTGCTATCACTTCCCCGGGATTATGCCACAAACGCAGCATGCTGTCTACCCTATCTAGGAAAAAACAAGACTCACCCAATCAGGTGACCTGTTTCTATGATCACCAACAAAATTTGCTTAAATCTTTTTCTTTTTTTTTTGCTCATAAACACAACAAACAACACATCAAAATGAAGCACTCAAGACAGATTTACCCCCTTACATACCTCCGACATCGAAATATGCAGTTGTTACAAGACTATATTTGCCATGTTTGCACGTCATGATGTTTTGTTTAATCGTTGTATCATTCAGTGTAAACGCTGAGATGGATAAACATACAAAACATTGCCACTGGGAAGAAAACCTGACTAGAAAATAATCTAATTGTCTTCCTTACTTCAACGTTAAGAAACGTCTAATTTGGCTGCTTTCACTATTAAAACCTACGGTTGATGATGGTGGTGATAGTGATAGTTATGATGGTGATTATTTGTAAGCATTCCCAGGAAAAGGAACAAAAACAAAACGATTTCTTACACTAAATGCAGTAAAGCTTGAAATATAAGACGTCAAATTTTCATTACGTATTTTGGTAAGAATTAAAGTATGAAAATTGAATCTAGCCGATTAATTAAAGTCTCTTATCGATCATGGTTAATTTACGGATTTGAAATATGGACTACAATCAGAAGAATCTAATTCCCTTGATGCATGGAATCCATTGTACAAAACAAGTTATTATCACAAAGATGGGGTTGCAATGATGCTGCTGCGACTGTTGCTGGGAAGAGAAAGACTCTGCATCTAAACGCCAGGATGATGATGATGAGGATGATGATGATGACTGATAATCTGGTACAACTTTGATTGAGTGCATTGTGTTTCTTTTCCTCTTCCTAGTCGGTCTGGACAAAGGCAACGTCATCATCGTGATTAAAATTAGGTTCCCTTTTATGTAACACAAAATTGTACTTACGAGCTATTGTAATCCATTTCAAGATATATATATATATATATATATATATATATATATATATATATAACTTCAAACCGATTGTATCCCACTAACTCTATCTATAATCCCGTTGTATTCATTCATCATAACAATCATCAGTCTCTTATCGTCTGTTGTTGGACTTAAACCTTCCACAGGATTTGCAACATCTCTCCATTATGGGCGTCGCGTCGCAGAGCCAGTACTTTTTTAATTTGTCTAGTTCGCCTCTCTGTCTTGTATTTTTCCGGTCTCTAGGGATCCATGTTGTGAGTCGTGATGTCCACTGGTAGTATGCCATTCTTGCAACATAGCCAGCCCATTGCCATTTAAGATTTTTAAAGGATTCGATGGTGTCCCTGACACCTGTTTTGAAAGGTTTTAAATAGATTCTGTCTCGGAATCTCGTTTTCTTCTTGATATACTGTGCTGTCTTGCATTCTCTCCGTGTGACGATGAGTATGATTTTCTCGTGCATGCGTTGCATGCTTCTCAGTTTGAAGGTCTCTCTTTTGGTTAGGTTCCATGTTTCACCTCCATAAGTGACTATCGGAAGATTTCATTTTCATGTTGTTTTTTTTACAGGGGGTCAATTGGATCTTCTTGTTCTTGAAGGATGAGCTTGCTCTGCCGAAAATTCGCCATCTTAGGGTGATTCTTTGCTTGATTTTTTTGTGGGTTTCATAGAGATTCATTGTCTTAGGTAGATGTTATGATCCACTTTCCCAAGTTTTGCATCTTCCATTTTGACAGTTATGTTCTTACTTTCGATGTGGTTGTTTTACTCAAGTTCATGTGAAGGCCGACTTTCTTGCTTTTCTCGTTTAGTTCATCTAGCATTAGTTGGAGGTCGTGTAGGTTCTCTGTAGAAAGGATGATTTCGTCTGCATATGATCTCTGGGGATGCCTGTTGTGAGTTGAAATGTCCAGCGGTTGTCTGAGATTATCTTATCGTGACCTACCCACTGTCATTTGGGGTTTCTTAATAGGTCTCATGGTATATCTGATTATTGTATTGTCTGGATGTCTCTCCACGTGTTAAACATAATCATAAGTTGTGTACGTAACATAGTTCGAGAGCCAAAGTTTTTCTTTGGTTTCTATGTTATGCTCCATAGGTGACTATCGAGAGAATACATTGATTGTAGACGGCTCTTTTTAAAACAAATGATATTTTAGTGTGCTTGAAGGTCGGGTTTGCTTTACTGGAAGTTTGCCGTCCTCTTTTGAACTTTCGCTTGATCTATTCCTATTTGAGGATTTCTAGGAGATTCTTCCTACACTTTGATTTGCTGTAAAACATCCCATGAGACCTGTTCTATGGATTGGGTTTCGAGCAAATAAACTTCGGGGAACTAACGTTTCGACAAATTTCTAATCATTTAGTCTGTTTAACTCAGTGATTTCCAAACTTTTCCGGATTACCTTCCCCTTCTAGTGCCCCCTTATAAAGCATTATTTCTTCGGCGTCCCCGTTGTTCAAAAACGATATTGAAAATTGATTTTGAATGATGTTGTTTTGATTTGAGCATTTATTTCATAACCAGAAACAATATTGTACTAAAGTATCTAAAATCATTTTTGTCCTCTTACTATGCGTTAGGGGTTAATCTAGAAGTGTTTGCCATCTTTGCAACATTTTAGTCCATTATGAAAGAACCACCATCGATAGGGTCTCGAGCCGATAATCTTCGGGGGACTATCTTTTGAAGAAATTGAAAATCATGTCAATCCGTCGAAGCTTGAATCAAGCATTCGTTTTATAACCAAGAATATAATTATTCTGAAGTATCAAAAATCAGCTTTTCATTCATATGACTTTGCGGAGGAGATATCAATTCGTATTCTTTACCCTTTGAAATCCTGTGTTAAATTGAATTACAGTGTCCCTCTGGTGTCTTCTAGCGTCTGTCTACTTTAAACTCAAAAATGTTATCGACTTTCAATGCCTAATTATTTAGCAAGATTTGCCGGGCTTATTAACCGTGAGCATCGCAGTACCAATATCTCCGAACCTATTTAAGTCATCACGCCATTTTATTTTTATAATTGTGCAAAGGCTCTCTTGGTATTCCCGCTGTGAGTTCCGATAGCAACATGACCAACCCGTTACCATTTGAGTTTTCGAGTGAATTTTACAACATATTTGACCCCTTCCATTCTATAATATACTGTGCTTTCTTGTGATCTCTCTGTGTGATGTTGAGCATAACCCTCACTTGTGCACGTTGCATGGTTTTTAGTTTGGGAGACAATATTTTGGTTAGGTTCCATATTTCAGATCCATAGATGACTATTGTCACAATATATTGTTTGAAAACCCTTCTTTCCAATACTGATAAAACTTTGTTGTTCTTGAAGGTTGAAATTGCTCTGCCAAAGGTTTGATAACCGAGAGTGACTTTTTGTTGATTTCACCTTATGTGAGGATTTCATGGCGATTCATTTACTACTCTGATTTGATGGAAAAATTCCCATGGAACACACTCTAAGGATTGGGTTTCGAACCAAGAGGCGAGAGAAATGAACTTTTTAACAACTTGCTAATCATCTCAACCCGTCTGAGTCAATGCTCCCTCAAATATGTTCGGGCTAGTCCTATCTTTTTACAGCATATATTTCACAAGCAACCCCCCCACCCGTAACAAGGATATTGAATATGGGAGTGTAATGATTCTTTGAAAATTCGGACATTTATTTTGTCATCAAAATATAATTGGAGCAAAGTACCTA
Organism: Thysanoteuthis rhombus; assembly: GCA_963457665.1. Taxonomy (NCBI): domain Eukaryota; kingdom Metazoa; phylum Mollusca; class Cephalopoda; order Oegopsida; family Thysanoteuthidae; genus Thysanoteuthis; species Thysanoteuthis major. The sequence goes on along the minus strand of OY735229.1, from coordinate 15,315,046 downwards.
AAATAAGCTTCTCAGTCATCTGATCGTGCGGTGGACGTATTGATTTGTGTTTCTTTACCCCCTGACTTCAAACGCCCTCTGCTTCCCATCTGCCTTTCAGTGTCACTTTCTTGTTTCTTACCGCTTCTATGGGAGGGGTAACGCCCGCTTTAAGAATCACAAGAATAAGTGAAGTATTATTATCGAATACGATTAAAAAAAAAAAAACAAGAGACAAGCAGACACGTGCTTTATATAACAGACTTTATTTACAATTTTATGAAAGTGATTTTCTTTCACTGGGTAACATTTCCCAATCTCTGATATTGTCAACAACCGAATGATCACACAATCTGTGGGCTCTTGTTCCTGGGTAATGAGCGTTATTCCCTGATTAAATATTACAATATCAATTATTCCTTTCAAACTTCAGTTTTGTGTTAAGGACAGCGATAATTTGAAATCTAGTTTTTTTCCAATTAGACAACAGGTTAATTCGAACATTTCATCATCATATAAAGTAAAACAAATCAATCACTTATGAATATCACTCACCTGATCGCAAAACCAAGATTGGGAGCAAAAAATACCCATGTTCTATAGATTTTATAGATAAGCATTCGGAAGATAGCACTCTCAACCCCGGATGAAAAATGAGCCTTGCAGGGTGTAATCAAACAATCAGAGTTTCTTAATTAAAATTGAGATTATTGAAAATATAAGTTGATAAAATTATGAAACTTTCGGAACTTTAGAAATGTGAAATAAATGTGGTAAGCTCTTATATCTTTAAATTGTAATTACTTTTTTTTGGGGGGGGGGTTCAGAAATATTCTGAAAATAACGATTCCCCATAACATCCTCAAAAGCAGATATGATCATGTGAAGAATCAATTTAGAGTGGCAAGCCTTCGGTAGAGCAAGCTCAACCCTCAAAAACAAGAAAATCAGGTTAGTCCCTAGAAGAAAAGTCTACAACTAATACACCCTTTCGATAGTCACCTATGGAGCTGAAATATGGAACTTAACCAAGAAACTGACCCCCAAGCTGAGAACTCTGCACCGTGCACATGAGAAATTCATGCTTAACATCATATGGAGAGATCACAAGACAGCACAGTTTATCAGGGGGAAACAGAAGTCTGTAACATCATGGGAAACGTTTGGAAACTGAAATGGCAATTAGCTGGCCATGTTGCTAGAATGGCAGGCAATCGATGGACAGCACAACTCATCACATGGCTCCCCAGAGATAAAATACGAAATCGAGGCCGGCAGAATATGAGATGGCGAGACGAACTGGACAGGTTAAGGAAACAATGGCTCCACGATGTCCACGATAGAGAAAGGTGGCAAATCCTGGAAAAGGTCTATGTCCAACGACAGACGATAAAACACTGATGATGATGATGATGATGATGATGATGATGATGATGATGATGATGATGATGATGATGATGATGATGATGATGATGATGATGATTTCACGTGTTGGGATCCATTTTGATGCTTGCACACTTGCCTCTCCTTTCAGCCCCTTCTCTATCTCATTCACACACACGCTCCTTCCATTCCCTGCCACACGTATCATCGTTGTTTGAGAATTAACAGTATAAAGCAGTGGCAGGTATCATTTTTACATCGAAATATTTCATTAACGCGTGGTAGGGAGTGGCAGTGAATAGCTGGGAGTGACAGAGAAAAGTACTGCCGTATGCTTTGTAAACATGTTCCTACCTCCATTCTATCAACAACGCAGGCCAAATAAATACTTACACACATTTAATTTAATCAATAACGTGAGGTATCAGGATGAATAATTAATCGCTAACTGGATTTGAAGGAGAGACGTGTAGGGAAATGAATTAAAAATTGTTTAAAAGATTTAGATTTCATATCTATGTTTACAGAATTAATTTTCAGAGATTAAGATGCACTTTTATAATTTGCAGATTGTATATATGAGAGCTCGGGAAAGAAAGTAATGAGAGAAATTCCTTCCGGGGAATGCATTCTTTTGTATTGATACATTGATATGTATACATGAGTGAAAACAGGTATTTGCAACTGGGTGTTAAGTAGCTTTGCAACTTAGTGCACGGATAATTTACGTAGTTTGAGAGGTATAATTGTATCTGTGTGACTTTTATCATTAATTCCCAATGTTTTTTTTTTGAGGGGAACAAGTCTCTCCTTACTATGGTTAATATAGTAACATAATCAACGTTGACTAAAGCTATCTGCAGCTATCTCCCAGAATAGCTCTCCTGCTGGCTTTTATTTGACGAGGAAGCCTCTGTACACCTCTCGTATCGATCTGTGTAGGCTGCGAAAAACCTCGTTGGTGGTTAGTACCTTTTCTCTCCCGCGATCATCGCCCATAGTCAAACCTCACAACTGAACGTGAGCATCCTGTAAGCCATGCCGCTTAGGAAATGCTCTGAGCTAATCTTTTGGCAAAACAGTTTAGCCCTTAGCAAAGTCGCACAAATCTCCATTCTTGTCCCTTACGGTAGCTCTCAACACAAAAATGAAATGCCCGAGGCTGGCTATATACCTCTGACCTTGACTTGCGCAGTTGTTACGAGACGGTAGCTGTCATTTTTGCCACGTCAGGATGTTTTGGCTAATCGGCGTATAAATTTATTCAACATACCAAGTATCGCTGCTTGAAAGGGGAAACTCGCTAGGATATGGTTTAATTGTTTTCCTTTCTCCAGCAATAGAAAATGTACGTTTCTGAAGACGAATGATTTCTTCTGTTATTACAACGATAAGAGCGATTACAGGTCCTGGTATTACAACTACAGCCAACAACGATGATAATGATGATGATGATGATGATGATGATGATGAAGATGATACAGATGATGATACGGATGATGATGATGATGATGATACGGATGATGATACGGATGATGATGATGATGATGATACGGATGATGATGATACGGATGATGATGATGATGATACGGATGATGATGATGATGATGATGATGATGATGATGATGATGATGATGATGATGATGATTTTTAAGGAGAGGAAAGAAAAATATATTTCTCGCACTAACGATTTTGAAGCGTAAAGATTGAGGAGTTGAATTTTTTTTTAAAATCACATTTTCGGTCAGAAATTAGCTACACAAATTAAGTTGATTACCGAAAGAATTTTTGTCGATCCCTGTCAACAGACGGATTTAAAATGGTGACAACAAGCAGAAAAAATTCAATTCCCTTCATTTATGGAATCCATTGTGAGAAACAAATCATCTTTACAGTGATAGAGATGCAGTGATGATGCTGATGCTTTTGTAGTAGAAACATCAAGATGATGATGATGACAGATAATCTGGTACGACTTTAATTGGATGCATTGTGTTTCCTTTCCTCTTCCTAGTCGGTCTGGACAAAGGCAACGTCATCATCTTGATTGAAATTAGGTTCCCTTTTATGTTACACGAAATTGTACTTACGAGTTATTGTAATCTGTTTCAAGATATATACAACTTTACACCGAGTGTACTCTGTTATCTCTATCTACAATCCCAACGTATTTATTTCACCCTCTGTCGATGAACAAGGCCCTTCCTCTCTATCATGGGCATCATCGGCCAATGTTTTCTGAACCTATCTATGTCTCTACGCAATGTTATATTTGCCAGCAACCTTTTCACACATGATTTCTGAGTATCAATGTTGTGAGCTGAGATGTCCGAAGGATGTCTGCCAATTGAGTTTTCTAATTGATTCTATGATATCTCTGAGTCCCGTCTTTTCTCTAATACATTGCACTGTCTTGTAATCTCCCTATGTGATGTTTGTCATGGGCACGTTGTATGATTCTCAGCTTGAGGGTCATTTTGTGGTTAAGATCAATTTTTCAGCTCTATATGCGACTATCAGAAGGATGCATAGATTCAATAGGAAATTCATCGTTCTTGAATGTTGTGCTTGTTCTTCAGAACACTTGCCAACCGAGAGTGATTTTTTGCTCTATTTCATCTTCTTTGGAGGGATTTCATGGAGAGTCTTTGTTGTTAGTAGATGTAGTAGTCTAATATTTCCTGTTTTGCGTTTTTGATTTGCATTGTTGTGTCTTCGTCTTCAATCTGTTTGTTATACATGACCTTTGTTTTACTGAAGTTCATGTGAAGACAAATTTTCTTGCTGTCTTCATTCAGTTTGTTAGACATTATTTGGAGGTGAAGAAAGTTCACAAGCTAAAAGGACAACGTCATTAGCAAATCTCAGGTTAGTTAGGTATCCGTCGTCTATTTTGATTCCTTTATCTTCCCAGTCTCGAGGCAGGCTGTGAGGAATGTGGGTCAGCTGGTGTCGCCTTGTCTTATCCCCCTTCTCGAACTTTTAGGGCTCAGAGTCTTCATGATAAAGATGAAAGGGTTGCTTTCTTGGTAATTATGCTGCATAACTCTGACATATACGGGGATCTGCAGTTTGTATGATAGCGTCAAGGAGATTGAGGGATTTCACGGAGACTCAGGCCTTTTTGAAGTCAACAAATACTAATGAAATTTTAAATTTTTTTTTAACTGACATCTTATTTTTACACGGTGAAAATATGGCAATTGGCCATTCGTTAGTGTTACAGAACATACAGCTAAAAAAGCCGACGATTTCTACAGCTATAAAAATGATTACATCGTCTATTATTGTAACAAAAGTTGATTGGACACATTGTTTTTTTTCCTCTTCTTCGTCAGTTTGGAAGAACGCTATTTCAACATCTTAGTTAAAATTTGATTCCTTTTCATTTGATACATGATTGCACTTACAAATTATTGTAATCTCAGTTAGATTATACAAAACTGGAGACCAGGTACATCTTGCTTACTCTGTGAATAACCTTATTTCATTTATTCGCTCAACAGATATAGTTACTCTGGACCGTGAGAAAGAAAAAAACTAACTAGATACTGATTCAAATAACATCTATTTGCTGGCATTACAGAATGTATGACTCTGAAGGCTTATAACTTTTCGTGCTATTACGACGATAATAACTATTAAATTTTATAATATTGCAAGGAGAGTTAAAGATGATGATGATGATGATGATGATGATGATTCTAGTCCAATCCTAATCGAACCACATCATGTTTGTTCTCCTCTTGCTCGTCAGTTTGGACAAAGACAAAGTCTACTTCTTGATTAGAATTAGGTACCCTTTTATGTTGCACAAGATCGTACTTACAATTTATAGTAATCCGTATTAAGATATATAGAACTTCAGACCGACTGTATCCCATAAACTCTATCTATAATCCCATTATATTTATTCATTGGACAAATATTGTTACTTTGAGACAGAATAGATTTTGAAAGGAAAAGATTGTTGGTCAAGTGGGTCAATATTCCAAATGTAAGTGCTTTTCACATTTTCATTATCATTATCTTTTAACGTCAGTTGTTGGACATATGCCTTCCCAAGGATTTGCCAGACCCCTCAATCAGGAGGAACATACATTTATCTCTGTTCATGATCATGAGAGTTGCGGAGCTAATACTTTCAGAACTCGAATAGTTCGTCACGTCATCTTTTTTTGTATGCCACAGTATGGCATTTGACCCTCAGGATCCACACTGTGATGCATACAACACAGCGGCAATCAGACATTCTTTCTGCATTATCAGTCTTTCGGGAGACACCCACGACGGATTTGCTCCCGAGCCACTACGATTTAAGAGATTAACAAATTGTAAATCATATCAGTTCATCTACATCAATGTTCCCCAAACTTTTCGGATTTCCAGAGCATAAATTCTATAAGCATCCTCCCGTAAAGTCAGTCAAAAGTGCCATTGGAAATCAAATTTTAATAATATTCTTTCACTTCAAGCATTTATTGAGAATAGAATCGTACAAAAGTGTGTAAAATCAGTTTCTCACTCATCCGACTTTGCAGAGGACGTACATTTTTCATCCTTTGATTTAAAGCACCCGCTTAACACCCCTTGCTTTCAATGCCCCCTGTGTGTCTTCCAGCGCCGCTTAAGAGACGGTAGCGCCAACTTTGATGACGAGTGAAAAATCATGCTTGTATAATTCGATTGAAAAAACAAGAATCAAGTTGACATGTGTTATGAGAAACGCACTTTATTTTTAATTTATGAATTTCATTTTCTTTCAATCTTTCAATGCGTAATTATAGTGCAACAGCTTGATTGCTAATTGGTCACATTTCCCAATCCCTGATATTGTCAGTAATCAAATGATTATGCAATTAATCTACCCGTTGTTTGATCATAACACTGTTGGGGCTTTTATAAAAAAACTTTTTTAGTTCCTCGATAATAATTGTTATTTTCTGATTGATTCGGTCTAACAAGAATAGAAATATCAATTATTATCTTCAAACATTACTTTTGTGACCCAGAAAGTGATAATTTGAAATCCTTTTTTTTCAATTGGACAACGGGGTATTTTGCATAGTTTTAATCATATATAGTAAAAAAAATCAATTACATGTAAATATCACTGTCTTGGTAAAAAAAGCAGAGTTAGGAGGGAACAATAGCCGTTTTCTATAAATTTTATAAAAAAGTAATCAGAATATCTCTCTACCTAGGAAGAAAAATAGCTTTGCAGGGCGTAATAAAACAATCTAAGTTTCTTAATGGGAACTGAAATTGATGAAAATATAAATTGATAGATTATAGAAATTTTCAAATATCTGGAAACGTAAAGTGGAAGTTGGAATATATATCTTGAAATTGTCATCACAATATAATGTTTAAATCATCCTGAAAATAAATCAATAATATTTCACATGTTGAAATCCAAACGGATCCTGGTATGGCCGTCTCTTTCTCATTCCACCACTCTCTCTCGCTCTCTCTCTCTCTCTCTCTCTCTTGCTCTTTCACGCATGCGCACACTCACGTCTGTAAATATCTACTGTATAATTTCATATACGCTGTTGGGTGGTACTTTTTTATCCTTGCCGTTATTTCTCAAACATAAACGAATTCCCTGCCATTCTTGGTCGAACCTTTGGAAACTAGTATTATTAAGACGTGGCAGGTATAGTGATTGCTATATTTCATTGCAATGTGACAGGGAATGGCATGGAGTGAGAGTGATTAAAAGTACTGCTGTCCGTTGCAGGAACATATTTTCACCTCTTTTCAATCAACAACACGAACCAACGAACATTCACAGCAATTTAATAAAAGAGCGAGATATCAGGATGTATAATTTATTGCTAATTGGATTTGAAGACGGAACGTGTTGGGAAATCAATAACAAAAAAACTGTGTAGAAGTTTCCGGATCTCATATCTGTATATACAAATATAATTCTCAGAGATTAGGATGCTGCGTTATCAATTCTAAATTGTACAGATGGGAATTCCAGATAGAAAAGATCGAGGAAATTTCATACTTGGGAATGCATATCTCAGTATAAATACATAGGTACGAAATAAAGACGTTGTTTTTAATGGGACTCTTTTTGAACTGACTGGATGGAAATATGCCTATCGGCGTAGGTAGCGTAAATAGATGAACAATAAAGAAATGGCCTGCTAAAGGGCCAGAACCTGCTGCCAACCAAAAATTCCATCTTTATACACTACCGTTTTATCAATTGATAGGGCCTCGTTAGTTGGACGTAGGTAAGATTCCTGCAGCAGCCCATTTCTTTATTGTTCATCTGTTTACGCTGCCAAGGCCGATCGGCATATTTACACGGGTTGTTGGCTCAAGAACACTTCACACTAAAATATTGTCTTCATAATTATTCTATCGGATTGAATATCTAATCGTCTATGATATACATTGGTATGAATTTATGACTGAAAGTCGGTATTTGCAATAGAGAGTTGAGTAGTTTTAAACTTAAACGCACCAATAATTATAAACAGTAATAGATATATTTGTATGTCTGAATTTTATCGTCATTTTACTGTTATTTTTGCAGACAAGTGTCTCTGTTTTCGTTATTATAGTGATACAAACCACCTAGATTGAACTTTGGCTCTTACTTGGTGAGAAAGCCTCCATTCACTTCTCACTACGATTAGTTTGAGTCGTCCAATGCTTTGTCGGTGGTTGGTGATTTTCCCATTCTCTGATCAATGCCGATAGTTAATCACTACAACTTAATATGAGTATTCCACAAGCTGTGCCGTTCTGAAAAAAGAAACGTCTCATCTAGCCTTCTGGCAAAACAATTTGGACTTTAGAAAAGTCACTCAAATCATCATTCTTTTTATAATAGCGGCATCGAAATGAGGTTCACGGGATCGGCATATCTGCTTATATGTACCTGAACCAGAAACGGGTGGTTGTTACGTGACAGTAGTTGCCATTTTTACCCCATGATGCTCGTTGAATTAAGTCATATAAAACTAAAGACTGGCTTTAACTTACTAACTGTATTAATAACCCTTTTTTATTCATTCACTGAACAGAAATGACCAAGGGAAAGAAGAAAAAAACAACTAAGTACAAAGTAATTCAAATAATTTCTATTTGCTGGCGATTATAGACCATACGACTCTAGAGGCTAATAACTTCTACCACAACAACGATAACAATGGTTATAGCTTCAACCAATACAAGGAGAGGTAATGATGATGATGATGATCATGATGATGATCATGATCATGATCCAATCCCAAGAGGACACAATATTTTTCTTCCTACCTTGATTGTTGATTTTGACAAAGGCGAAGTCAACTTCTAGATTGAAATTAGGAACCCTTTTATGTTACGCAAGATCTTACTTACGAGTTATAATAATCCGTTTTAAGATGAATACAATGTAAGACACATTGCATTCTACTGACTCTATTTATAATCCCATTGTATTTATTCACTGGACAGATATTATTACTTTGAGGCAGAATAGATTTTAAAAGGAAAAGACCGTCAGTTAAGTGAGTCAATTCTCTGAAAGTGAGTGCTTTCTACACTTTCATCATCATTGGTCTTTTACCGCCCGTTGTCGGACATGAACTTTCCCTAGGGTTCGACAGAGCTCTCAGTAAGGAGAAACGTACGTCGACTTTTGTTTATGATTGTGAGTTTGCAGAGTCTTTACTTACAGATCTGGTCTAGTTTGTCAGGCCATCTTTTTGGTCTGCATTACTTTCGCATATGATCTCCTAGGAATCCACCTTGAGTCGTGATATCCAGCAGTATTCTGACTCTCTCGCAACTTGAACAGACCTTTAAGGGTCAGTTTTAATCTATTGGTTCCTCAGACTGAGAAAACTAACTTTTTAACTAATTGCTAATCATGTCTGTCCGTTGAAGTCAAAGTTTCCCCAAACTTTTTCGGACAGCAATCCCATTTAAGAGTACATATTTCATCGGCCCCCAACCATAAAGTCGGTCAGAAATTATACTTAAATTCGAATTTTAATAATGTTCTTTTGATTTAACCATTCATTTTATAACTAAAAATATAAATGTACTAAAGTATCTAAAATCAGTGTTTCAGTCATTTGACTATGTGTAGGAGGTATCGATTTGCGTTCTTTAACCCTTGACTTCCAACGTCCTCTACAGCTCTTAACGTGTCTTCTGGAAGCTCTAAGGGGGCAGCAGAACCCACTATAAGAATCACCAGTGTAAGTCAAGTATCATTATAGCATAATTCGATAAAGAAAACAAGAGTTTAGTTGGCATGTCTTATACTTAATGGACTTCATTTTGAATTTAATAGATGTTATCTTTCAATGTATACTTAATGAGCAAAGGCCTCGTTGCTAATTGATCATATGTTCCAATCTCTAATATTGCCAGCAATCAAATGATTATGCAATTAATCTAGTTATTTTAATCTTTTTTCTTTTATTCCTAGGGTAATAATTGTTATTTTTCTGATCGATTACGTCTGAAATGCATAGAAGTATCAATTATTCATTTCAAACATTACTTTTGTGACCAGGACAGTGATTATTTGGAATCCTTTTTTTTTTCTCCAATTTGATACTTTTTAATTCATTTAGAGCAAAAAGAGACATTATACATAAATATCAGTGTTCTGGTTCCAGACCTAAAGTTTGAAGGGGATTCTAAATAGTTTTTGCACACAAACGATCATAAGATCATAGCACTCTCCATTTGGGGAGAAGGCTATCATTGCAGAAAGTTACCAAATGAGCATTTTTTTTAATGTTTAAGTTAAAATTATTCAGAGTATAATTTGTAAGATTATTGAAAGTTTCAATAATTTCATGGATGTTATTTTCTCTCAATGTCTTAGAAATAAACAAGGGCACCATTGCTGATAGGTCAGTTTCCAATCTTTGATATTGTCTGCAATCAAATGTTCATGCAAATAACCTGCAAGTTGTAAAAAATCATCAAAGTAAACTTTCAACATTGGTTTCTTCTTAAACTTTCAACATTGGTTCTTGCTGGCTCTGTATGTAATTATCACGTGTACAGGCCACACCGACGATAATAAGGGGAATTCAAGATTTCAATCTGTATTACGTCTAGTAAAATTTTTTATTCTTTCTTGAAATAACCCCATGTAGTTTTTTTAAGTTGTTAAATTATTTTTGCAATGTAATTTTATGCTAAATTGATCCTTAGTTTATGACTGGCTGCATCTACGTTTGTTTTTTCAAAATTCATATTTTTAGTGATCACTGCCAAACAAATGTAAGAGATGTAGCCTTCATATTTATCCAATTTCTTTCATAAGTCATCCTGCTTCGGCGGGCATACAACAAATACGAATATACATGCATAAATATGAATATACAGTATAGAATTCTATATACGCTGTGGGGTGGTACTTTTGATCCTTGTCACCCCTTTCATTCCCTGTCACTTCTTAAGATTACTGATTCTCAAATATGAGAAAAAAATCACTATCATATTATATGAGACCTACAAGTCTTTGCATCGAAATGTTTCGTTAGCGTGAGGCACAGGTAGTTTTTGCAAAAGAATATTCCGTCAACAAAATACAGAGATAGTTTTTGAAACAGAATATTCTATCAACATATGACAGAGATAGTTTTTGCAACAGAATATTCCTTCAACATAGACTACATCCTAACGGACAAAAGCGATATCGTCAAGGACATCCAAGTCCTGAATCAAGTCAATGTAGGCAGCGACCACAGAATGGTACGATGTAAAATACAAGTAAACACCAACAAAGAACGCAGGAAAATTTTTCATACAAAACCACAGCCTCTAAACATACTAAAAGAGCACGCTCAATCTTTCAAGCTCGAACTGAAAAACGGATTCAGAATTCTTACTGAACAAGACGACACCAACACCAACGAAATAAGCAACAAAATGACAGCGTCAATAATTGAAGTAGCCTCTACATTCAAACCAATGAGCACACAACCCATTCTCTGATGAAACTAGAAATCTCATGGAAAAATGCAGAAACCTCAAGCCACCGACAACAACGAGAGAGAAAATTGAAGAGGCTGAACTAAATAAATTGATCAAGAAAAAACAAAGGGAAGACAGAAGGAGATACACGACGGCAGTCATCGAATCTACTCTTGAAAAAGGTCAGGGCTTCAAAGCTATAAACAAACTCCTCAACTCAGGACGAAGGCAAATAACCAGCATACTCAAGGAAAATGGAAACCTAACAACTGACAGAGACAGGATTGTCGAACGTGCCAAAGAATTCTACCTAAAACTTTAATCGTCCAAACAAGGACTACAAAACAATGAACAGGATACGCAAGACGTGAGCAATCAACTCGAAGACTTCCCAAAAATAAACCCCGTGGGAGGCGAAACAAGCCCTTAAACAGACGAAGAAAGCAACGCCTCCTGGACCAGATAACATCACGATCGACCTACTCCGAAAAGTGGGTAATATCGTCACTAGGAAACTGGCCGTCCTCTTCAACTTCTGTCTAAAACACAGCAAAGTCCCAGACGATTGGAACACTGCTATCATAATGCTTTTATATAAAAAAAGAAACCTAAAAGACCTCAACAACTATAGGCCTATAAGTCTACTCAACTGTGTATACAAACTTTTCACAAAGATCATCACCAACCAAATCACAAAAAACACTCGATGAAAACCAGCTACGTGAACAAGCTGGCTTTAGAAGAAGTTACTCGACCATGGACCACCTGCATTCAAAAATCAGCTGACTTGGATAGTAAAGGAATTAAAATAGACGGCGAGTATCTGAGCAACCTCAGATTTACAGACAACATTGCCCTTTTCGCAGAGAACCTACACGACCTCCAACGAATGATAGATGAACGAAATGAAGAGAGCAAGAAGGTCGGCCAACACATGAACTTCAGCGAGACCAAGATCATGTGCAACAACCACATCGGGGATAAAAACACTAAGATCAAAATCGAGGACACAGAACTGGAAGAAGTAGACCACTGCATCTACCTGGGACAACAAAAAAAACCCTCAAAAGAAGAAGAAATAAAGTGAAGAATCACGCTAGGATGACAAGCCTTTAGGCAGAGCCAGCTCAACCTTCAAAAATAAAAAATATCCCATTAATCCAAAAGAGAAAGGTGTATAACCAATGCATATCCTCCCAATAGTCACCTATGGAGCCGAAACATGGAACATAACCAAGAGACAGACCCGTAAATTAAGGACCATGCAACGTGCACATGAAAGAATAATGCTGGGCCCCACATAGAGAGACCACAAAACAGCACAGTACATCTGAGAAAAGAGAAGAGTCAAGGACATCGTAGAATCCATTAAAAATCTCAAATAGCGGTGGGCTGGCCATGCTGCAAGAATGGCAGACAACTGATGGACATCACGACTCACGACATGGATCCCCTGAGATCACATGTGCAATCGAGGCTGGCAGAATATTAGATGGAGAGACGAGCTAGATAAGTTCAGGAAGTATTGGCTCTGCGACGCCCATGATAGGGAGGTATGGCAAATCTTTGGGGAGGTAAATGTCCAACGACGGACGTTTAAAGACTGATGATGATGATGATGATGATGGTGACGATGATGATTCCTTCAACATGATACGCAGATAATTTTTGCATCAGAATATTCCATCAACAAGATATAGTGATAGTTTTTGCAACGGAAAATTCCATCAACATTTGACAGAGATATTTTTTGCATCAAAATATTCCATCAACATAATACACAGATAGTTTTCGTAACAGAATATTCCATCAACATAATATACAGATATTTTTCGCAAAAGAATATTCTCTCATTACATGGCAGAGACAGTTTTTGCATAAAAATATTCCGTCAACATAATACAGAGATAGTTTTTGAAACAGAAAATTCCAACAACAAATGGCAGAGACAGTTTTCGCATCAAAACATTACATTAACGTGTAACAGGGAGCGGCAGGGGGTAACAGGTCTAAAAGTACTTCTGTGCGCTTTGGAAACATGTTCTCACCTCTATTCTGTCAACAACGCGGACCAAGGCAGACCTACATAAATTCAATCAAAAACACGAGATATCATGATGAATAATTCATTGCAAATTGGATTTGAAAGAGGAATGTGTTAGGAAATGAAAAAAAATGTGAGTATAAGATTTAGATTTCGTATCTGTAAATAGAGAATTAATTCTCAGAAATTGAGATGCGCTCTTATCGTTTTTAGATTGGACAGATAAGAACTTTGAGAAGATGGGATTTGAAGAAATTCTGCTCCAGCGAGCGTATTTCTGAAAAAAAAGGTACTTTGCAATGTATGTGTGAGTGAAAACAGATTTTTGCAACAATCTTGAGTACTTATAGATTGTAATGTACGGATAATTACATAGTTTACGAGATACACTTGTATCTTTTTTTCTGAGATGGATTATCATTATAAGAGACTGATTTTCGTGGAAAAGCGTCCTCATTTTTGCTATTATAGTAACACTTGAAATAACCTCTAAAAAATTGAAGCATCTTAAGCTGTTTATCGAATGATTTACTTTTTATAATCAAAGTATCCTGATTTAAAGTTTTTTTCAAGTCTCAGCCTAACTCATGCTGATTCGAACGCTAATCGGACCGAGAGTCTCGAGAGTTTCTTTGACGTAATCTTCATTTTTATGTAGGAAGATAAATCAGCCAATGAGATCTGTATTAACTCTTTTCAACCCAAAAGCAAGATTTGACACTAGGACGTTCTTAATGTTGGGCTCAAGTTACTGGAAAGTTGCAAAAATTTCTCCAGTCTCCGAAACTAATGTTGTGAAAGTGTCAGGGCAAGCCCGTTCCCTCCCTTTTAGTGTAATGAATCCTTGGCCTTTTGCACTTAGCAATACATATCCTCAGTAAGCCAACATCGGCTACGTCATTGCATCTGGACAAAACTACCAAAGTGAGTTCAACGAACAGATACTACACTTCGATCATCGACAGGTGTACTTGGGGCGGCACTTTGATCTCAGACCCAATTAAATCAACGCATAAAGAACAGAAAAGACATTTGCGAATGTGCCAATCATGTATTTGATAAATTTTGGTAATCGTATTCTCTGGTCTATTTGAAGCACCAGTTATATTTGATAACCTTCATGGAATTTCAAACAGACCAATTTACTTAACCCACAATAGTAGTGTTCTCATTCCACTATCGGTACCAATGGATATCTCATATCAGTCCATTTTTCGGAGTTTATTAGTTCTCACTTCTGCATCTTCCACTAAATCAGTGAATGTAGTTCTCTGTGACTAACACCAAGGGACCGAACTCACGACTATAAGTTGATTGGATAAACATCAAACGTATTTATCCACCAAGCCATTTCACCATACACGTGTCTATTCAACACACACACACACACACACACACACACACACACACACATACACACATATGTATGTATGTGTAATGTATATACACACACATACATATACACACATACACACACACACACACATATATATATATATATATACATATATATATATATAATCATATATAAGTGTGCGTGTGTGTGTGTATGTTTGTTTGCACTATTGTGTATTTATGATTTAGGTCAGGCATTATCCTGATCTTGAGGAATGTCCACACATATCAATGATATGCTTGTCGGCCAATCGGTCCAAGTTCCGATGGGAAGGGGTAGAACGGGATTTTGTTTTATTTAACAGTTCCTATCAAGTCGTGGTGTGATGTCGTCAATGGATGACATATCAAATATCTTTTCCTTTACTGTTGCCAAGTATTTATTATAAATTGGTAGAACGCAAAAATGGCTAAAATCAGCTAAAATCTTTCAATCCCCAGCTAAATCTATAGCTAAAAACGTTTATCTATACTCATTTAAAGCATAGATTAAATAAATATACATTAAGATTCCAAAACAAATTATGGATAAAAATTGTACTGTCACTTTAATTTAAAATTATCTATTGTTTTTTTGATAGGCTGATTTTTGAGTGAACTAACCCCACCTCCGTCTTCCTCATCCTCCTCCTCCAGCTACCACTCCTACTACTACAACAACTAATAATGCTACTACTACTACTTTGTTCAGAATCCATTTAAAATCGGAAATCACGCAGTATGTATCATTAAACTCATGATTTTCATTTATGAATATCGCTGTGGAAGTATGCAGATATGACTCATGCATTTTATGAAGCATCTATGTGTCTGCATTAGCATTATACTCATTTCTCTCGTTAATTTTACCTATTAAGTAGGAAAGATAAATATAAATGCAGTGAACCACATTAACGATACACACATGAGTAGGTATTTATTGCTTATTGTTATGAGTATTGAAGCTATCATCGCCAGTTTCGATGGACAAGACGTGTTTCCCTGACGAAAAACGGGAGGGCGCTCGAAGTAAATTCTAAGTTCCAAACACTGTGAAGGGAGAAGAACAAGGTTTGGTCAAAGGAACAAGATACAAGGGTCAATGAAATGCTGCCTTTTAGGAATCTCAAATTCAACAGTCCAGTAGTGAAACAACCGTGTGTGACCAACGGTCAACTTGGAGAAAGAGTTTGGAATCCTGGAATGAAATAATGTGACACTAAACATTGGTCAGACGCTGAAGCCAAACGAGAAACATGCAAGCAGTGACAACAACAGCAAATCAACAATTTCCATCCATTGTGCACGAAGGTATAATGTGCCTGGCAAAGTTTGGACAAAGTTTTGTAGCCACCAAAGAAGACATTCTTGACCTCTTCGCTGCAACGAGATTAACCGATGATGAAGATGATGATGATGATGATGAAGATGATGATGATGATGAAGATGATGATGATGATGATGATGATGATGATGATGATGATGATGATGATGTTCAACACATCCAAAGACACACAAACACATAGGATTCAGCTAAGGATCGAATTTATTTGTCAATCCATACATATTCCTCAGTGTTCGTGTATGTGTGTGTGTGTGTGTGTGTGTGTGTGTGTGTGATTCCATGTATATAAAACGTTGTATATTCTATAAGATACAATACCTTGCCTGACAAATATGAGTGTACAGACACAAATAGACACGTATACTTGCATACATTCACAGACACACGCACTTATATATATATATATATATATATATATGTATATATATATGTATATATATATATATATATATATATATATATATATATATATATATATATATATATGTGTGTGTGTGTGTGTGTGTGTGTGTGTTTGCACATTATATACCTGAGTGTGTGTGAGAGTTCTAATTACAAAAGTCAACTTGATTGAAGTATATGTGTGATTGTGCAGAGGCTCATACGAACGTCTTATTTTCAACATTCATTGATATCATCTTGATATAATCTCTTGCAAGTTTGCTTTTAAGTGAAACCTCTTATGAATATATCTTGTGAGTTTTGTATGTCTTCTTATAGATAAATACATATGTACCAACCTTAGATTCTGTTTCCTTGCGTATATAGATTCACATATATGCTTCATGGAATCATATTATAAATAACTTTCATACGTCGTTACTTATTTATATGATAGACAGAGCTTTTTAGTCATTCAATAAAAACCTTCGTGCCAGCCTCATCCTTTTGCAGCATGCTCTGTTAGGGGTGATAAATTAAAAATTGGAGGGAAGTGATCAATGAACGGGTCGTTTCTCTCACTTTATGTTTCAAAGGGACCACTATGAAAGTTTTGATTTTCTAGAAACAAAAACGAAACGACACGAGCTCACATGCTGCCGGGCGTAATCAAGGGTCCAGTTTAGCATAAGATTACGTTTGTGAATTCCCCATTGTAAAGAAATTATTCATTGAAAAAGAAAAAAAAAACGATTTCCCAGACCAAATTTGGAAATTTGATTTCGTGTAGCCATGTGCGTTCTGCAAACAAAAATAGATAGGTAATCAGCCAGACCCACTTAAAAACCGTAGAAACATGTGTTGACAGTTTTGGTGACATTTTTGGTTCACAGTCTCTAATGGTAGGGAGGTATCATTTAATCAAGATTTTATGAGCAAATGTATAAAATCTGAGTGTTTGTGAGTGTACACGTGTTTGAGCCTTTGCATGTACGTGTGTGTATGCGTGTATTCACTATCGTATTCGTCAGGCCTGGTAGTGTATATCATAGAGTATACACTCCCATATATACATGGTCTCTCATGGATTCAGTTCAAGTGTGAAGCCCAGTAAATGGTCCTACTTGTACTATATTGAGTCGGATATTTGATCAATAGAATCCTTTGAATCTTAACAGTTTTAATGTACAAGACAGCAAAGCGGACTCACATCATAAACCGATATCGTTTGCCCATTCAAAAACCTTGAGGGGGTTGGGGAGACACAGGGCATTTGCACTTATCCAAACCTTTTTTTTTCATCTAATCAATCTTTGAATTAAATTGCAAAATTTCAGAACAAGACTCCAACCTGCTCTCTGTACTATGCAGTGGTGGACACAGCTAACAAATATGCCTAATTGATAAACCGCTAACGGAAGCGAAGGTAACCACTAACGAATACATTTCATTATATGAATTTAGCTTTGGTTTTGCTTTTTTTTTTTAACTATAAAACCGTCGAAAACACATCTAAAGAATTCAATATGTTTCAGTTCGGACGTAAAGCTTTCTGAACAGCTATAACATGTCAATATCAAATGATTATCCAGACTTGCATGAATAATCAAATGGACAAACGATATTAAACATTCGTTTCATTCAACATACGGTTCGATTAAAGCCCTATGTCTAGGCTATAACATATTAAAAATGCCGCTCTCTAGGTCAGTTCTTAAAGGGTTTGGAGCAACAACATAAAAAAACGAACTTCAAAACTATGGGAGCTTGTAATGTCTATATCACTTAAGCAACAGATTCCATTGATGGCAAGTCGAGATTTTTTTCTTGCTAACCACATCGGAGATAAAAACACTGTCATCAAAATCGAGGACACAGAACTGAAAAAAACAACTACATCTACCTAGGATAACGAATCTCCATGAGACCCTCTAAACAAGAAGAAATCAAGCAAAGAATCACATTAGAATGGCAAGCCTTTGGCAGGGCAAGCACAACCTTCAAAAACAAGAAGATCTCATTAATCCTAAAAAGGGTGTGCAACCAATGCATATCCTCCCGATAGTCACATATGGAGCTGAAACATGGAACTCAACCGAGAAACAGATCTGCAAATTGAGAACCATGCAACGTGCACCTGAAAGAGTTATGCTGGGCCTCACATGGAGAGACCACAAGACAGCACAGTACATTCGGAAAAAGACAGGAGCCAGGGACATCATGGAATCCATTAAAAATCTCAAATGGCAGTGGGCTGGCCATGTTGTAAGAATGGCAGACAACTGATGGACATCACAACTCACAACATGGATCCCCACAGACCATATGCAAAACCGAGATGGAGAGAAGAACTAGCCAAATTCCAGAAAATACTGGCTCTGTTACGCCCATGATAGAGAAATGTGGCGGATCCTGGGGAAGGTCTATGTCCAATGACGCAAATTAAAAGACTGATGATGATGATGATGATGATGATGATGATGATGATGATGATGAAGAAGTCAGTTCTCAAGGGGTTTAGAGAAAGAGTGTAAAAAACAAACTCTGAAACTATGGGAGCTTGCAATATCTGTTTCATTTGGGCAACAGAATCCGTTGACGGCATTTTTGCTAAGTTTAGTACCACTGTGTCTTAGAAGGGAATGATAAGCAATAAACTGATGAACCTTCGAAATGTGTGGAATATTAAAAAAGCTTCCTTTATGGTGCAGTAAATGGTTTTCAGAAGAAATCTTAGTTTTATAGAATGATTGTTCTTATATAAAAGTGGACACTCATGTGTCGGTAGATATCGTTTCTAGGTTTGCCAACAGAGATGAAATACACCGAATCAGGGGGAAAAAAGACACGTTGAAATGTTGCTAAAATTTGAATGAATTAATTCCAGGAATTCAACTGGCAGATTTTCACTTAAGGCAGTGGAGGCAGACCTGATTTTTTTTTAAGGTACTTCAAATCATTGTAAGTAGATGACCACCGTTAAAAACAAAAAAGGAAATCAGTGATCAATTAAAAAAACAGAAAAAGTTGATCAATGAAAAAGTTACTTCTCTCAATTTTTGAGCCGTGATCACTAAAAAAGTCTAATAATGATCAATTTAGCCAAAACTTACATTGTAAATTGAACTCCCACTATGATCCTATTGGAGGGGGTATTGAAAAGAACTAAATAGTTTTCTGTGGAGATAATATTTAGTAACTTGTACGAGTTATGCAAACATAACCCACCAGCCAGAGCAACTTAAAAACTGAAGAAACCTACATAAAAAGTTTTTGCTACAGTTCAGGTTGACGGTTTCTAGCATACTGCGGATTCTGATTCAATCACAAGCCTGTCTGCAGCAGAGGCAATCTTCTCTCCTATTCTTACTGAAGATAATTACTGCAATTTTAGTAGTTTTTACTGTTATTTTCATATACACTGGAAAGATATACTATTCACCTATGTAAATACGTGAGACTTCTCAGATTAGCCTAGTCGACGAGAGAGGGAAATGTTGAATTTATGTATCAGTTAGATTCTACGAAGTAAACAAAAAAATAGGCCTACACGTGAACTT
This sequence comes from Thysanoteuthis rhombus, assembly GCA_963457665.1. Lineage (NCBI taxonomy): Eukaryota > Metazoa > Mollusca > Cephalopoda > Oegopsida > Thysanoteuthidae > Thysanoteuthis > Thysanoteuthis major. The sequence continues at coordinate 15,295,029 of OY735229.1, read as the reverse complement.
CAGTAAAACGAAAATCATGAGCAACAATTATGTTGAGAATAAGAACATAACTGTCGAAATCGAAGAAGCAAAACTGCAAGGTAGACCACTACATCTACCTAGGACAACGTATCTCCATTAGACCCTCAAAAGAGGAGGAAATCAAGCAAAGAATCACTCTGGGATGGCAAGTCTTCGGCAGAGCAAACCTAACTTTCAAAAACTAGACGATCCCAATAATCCTAAAAAGAAGAGTATACAACAAATGCATCCTCCCAATAGTCACTTGTGGAGCTGAAACATGGAACCTAACCAAGAGACAGACCTACAAACTGAGAAGCATGCAGCGTGTGCATGAGAGAATCGTGCTCAACCTCACGTTGAAAGATCACAAGACAGCACACTATTTAAGGAAGAACACGAGTGTCCGTAACATCAGAGAAACTATTAAAAAAACTCAAATGGCAATGGGCAGGCCATGTTGCAAGAATGAAAGACAACCGATGGACATCACGACTTACAACATGGATCCCCAGAGATCACTTGCGAAACTGCGGCCGACAGAACACAAGAACGAGAGATGAACTAGACAAATTCAGGGAATACTTTCTTTAGGATGCCCATGATAGAGAATTGTGAGGAATATTGCAGAAACTTTAAGTCCAACGACGGACGTTAAAAGACTGATCATGATGATGGTGATGATGATGATGATGATGATGATGATGATGATAATGACGACGACGACGACGACGACGATGATGATGATGGTTCAACGTGACAGGACAGTCAAAGAGTGTAAGGATTAATCCCTTAAATTTAAGAAATATCATTGTTTTTGTAGTGATGGTAGGAAAACAAAGTCGACCCTTTCCAAACTTGAACTGGAGTTTGTTCAAACCAACAATCAAGGCATTAAAGATCTTTGTTTCAGAAGACGAAACTCTACAAGGCTCGCCAAATCAATAAATGAATGATTTGATATCATTTGCCTCAAAATTTGAAGTCAAGTAAAACAATTTCTTCTGAAGGATGAATATGGTCAGAATGAATTCTATTCATGACATCACAGGCGTTTTCCACTGGAAAATATCTAAAGTAGAGTAGAATAAAACATCGAGATAAATCTATATCATGGAGAATCTACACGTTATTTCCATCGGAAACATCTAAATTTTAGAGAATTATTGATAAACATCGCAAAAATAAGGCAAGGAAAGGGTCAAATTTTTTTCCCCAAAACAAACATTTTTTAGAACGGGTTTAGTGGAGTACTGATGCCAATTTTGAAGTTTTTAGATGGAACAGTATAGCCAGGAGCACTTAAACACATGAACACTCAAACATGCCCTCTGAAATTTGCATGTTACAATTCGCATTTTCTTGGTAAATATTTGCCACTTCTTACTGCACCAAAGTTTGCATGAAAATTTTAACTTGCTCCTGCTATCTGTAGAAAGGAAGACATTCACAAATTCACTAACTCAATGAAAACTATAATAATCTTTTTATTACAAATCGGTGAAAAACTAAATTTATAATTTATGAATTAGAAAAGGTGAACCAACACTGTCAAAATGGGTCTCTCCAGTTTTCTTCTGCTAGTCTGGTTTCGCTGGCTGACGCTTGGAAGTTACAGCACTGCGAGCTAAAGGGCTGAAAACTTACATATTTACTCTTCGTTACGTCTGGGGAAAAACTTTCTTTTTTTTCTTTCGAAAATCTCATCCAAAATAGGTTTTTTTGAAAGACTAATTTTCAATGCAAGTTTATATTGAATTGATCACTAGTTTGGTTTTCCGCTGGTTTTATGAAAATTAGAGATCTGGAACGCAAGAGAAGTAATTCATTCATTGATCACCCCTTATTCGAGTCTTTTTTATTATCACTCCCAACAAATTATACTGAATAAAGACGTTGCTCCTGTGACGGTTTCTATTGATTGATTAACCTGGACTCTTATTGATATTGGCTAATATTACTCAGCATGGAACGGGGCCATATAGGGAAGGACTACATTTATTCAATCAATGGCTACTTGGTATTTTCTTTCGTTCGCTATCATCGATGATTCATGATTGTTTTATGCTGTTGTCACTTGATATTTTCAAACAACAATGCTTAGTGTTTTTTTCCAACAGACTATTACTAAAGCACAAAGAAAGAATGTAACAAAATCTGTGCAGCCAATGCCATGTCATATCAAATTTGAACATATTCACTTATATACATCGTTAATAATGAACAAGCTGAGTGATTAACTTCTTTGAAACATAAACACCTTAAAGTCTCCATCGATATCCGACTCGCTGGGCAGAAAACAAAAATTAATGAGCATCAACTCGCTCGTTATTTGATATGCGTATTTCATTGATTTTCACTCGGAATGAATGCTTTCGGTAAAAATCAAGTGGACGTATTTGACAATTCCGCAGACAACTTGGAACAGCATGTTTGAAATGTTTCGACTGAATTCCAAAGATTGGTGACAGCCAGTTTTCAAGAAATGGAAGTAATGTCTGCCAACTGTCAGAGATGAAATATGATAAATAAAGGGTGAACAGGTTTAGTTTGTCACACAATAGAAACATTCACATGACCAAAGTCCTTTGGCATCTCAGCGTGTTGGGGATGATCAATTATTTTTTTTAATTGGAAAAGGGGATGAACAATGAGTAAATAACTCCCTTCGCCTGGTGATCATTAAAACGGTCTGAATTAAGAAGAAAAAAACATGCATACTACTGGGCTTAAATTAAGGAGCCGATTTAGCTTAAACATACATTGTAAATGGAACCTTAATTAAAAACCTTTTTCGGGAAGTTTGAAAAAACAAAAATTCCAGATATGATAAAGGATATTATTTTTTTAGAATTTTCATCTCGCTAGTTCCATTACAGTGGCCTTTATGCGTGATACATACGTATCCAGACAGAGAGACCAACTTAAAAAATAGAGAAACATATGTTTTCAGTTTTTGTGATAGTTTTGGCTGACAGTATTTAGAATTCCGAGACACAGATAGGACAATCTCACAATTTGTTTTCAAAGGTGATTATTCGCTCACAGTGAGAAGACATAAATGTTTTCTGCTCTTTTAAACACACTTTTAAAGAAATTGTCTACCGTTACTTTTTACGGTTGACAAATTGACCAAGTTTAGCATAAGTGACACAGGAGAGAAAGTGTCACCTCGAGGTTCTGCTAGCATTTCACTGCATAACACAAACGAGAAGTAATAAGACCAAACACTTTCACGCTGATCTTATCCATAAATATCTGCAAGCTTTATTGAGGTGTGATTGGGGTAGTCGGTAACGATTCAACGGAGACAATAGAATTGGTAACCCTCAGCTATGGGAGAAGAGATTGTGATTCTGAGCTTAGGGAAGGCAACCGGTCTGAGAGAAGGGAAACTAATCCCAAACCAGGGAGTAGAGATCTCCTAAGGCGGTTTGACATCTTAAATTAGTAACCTTCCGTCAGCTCTTGCAGCCAAGGCGATGGAAGGTGTATCCTTTTCTGCTTTTGCCTGGACTTCCAGAACAAAGCCGAGAAAAAGATTCTGATGACCTAGCATCTCAGGGTCCCCATACACTTCACCCATGTATGCCCCCGTGAAGGGGCGTTCCATTGTCTCTAGAGACAGACCAAGGACCATTTATAGTTCAGACAAATATATATACATAAATGTTTCAAGACCAGACAATGTCGATTAATTCTAGGTATCACAGATCGGATTATTTTAGTCGGATATCCGAAGTAAATTTTTTTAATCATTATCTCTCAACTTACATGTAATAATCTCAAAGAAGAAAATATGACCTGGACATCAATATTGGCATCCTTCCTTCGTATTCAACTGCTTGTCCACATAAGCAAAAATGAGTGCCTCCAAACGTTTCCTTAAGTCATCTATAAGCTTCTTGGACTTGTCAACTGGTAGGTTTTTCCATCATTCATTTACAAATTGTCTTGGATATCTGTAGCATTCCCGAGGTGTATGGCTCGAATTGAAACCATTGCTCAAGGTTCCTCCGAAGATTTTCAACGGAATTGAGATCAAAACTCATTGCTGAGCAATTCCAAAATAGTTGATTTTACTTTTTTTTTCAGCCATAGGGTAGCCACTTCAACGTAGCGTTGCTCTTACCATTGAGCTAAACAGCTGCCAGTAATGCATAACTGCTTTTAAGCTAAATTCTCATCTCATTTATTCTTGGTCTGTTTCTTTCAATCCAACACTTATGTATTATACCGAGAAAAAATGAGATGAGAATTTGGGTTGCAAAGAGTTATTGGCAGTAAAGTAAAAGGAACACTACGTTGAAGCGGCTACCCTATCGGTCGCAGGTTCGATTCCTGCTGCAGCACTATTTTCTATTATTGTTTGTTCCATATAAGTGATCTAGGCTAATACACTAACCATGTAACGACAGTATATCATCCAAATGTTTCTAAATGATATAATGCAATTTATATTCATATATATGTTTATTCGCATTCACGAACATCATATATATATATATATATATATATATATATATATATATATATATATATATATATATATATATATATATATATATATAGTTTATAGTATATTCAATTTGCAAAAATACAGAGATAAAGAAATAGAAAACAGATTGGCGCGAAATATCAAGATTCAGCAGGTACATATAAACCTCTTTCGAATACATGTGTTAGTGTTTGTGTGTAGAGAGAAACAGACGGACAAACAGACAGATGGGGGAGGAAGAGAGGAGAGGAAAGTGTCATCATGCATTTATCTGTTTTTCAGACCTTCAAAGCAGACGTGTTATTTTGCTCATGCAATGCAGGGTATTGGGGTGATATACGGGTGCATATATGAGGGTATAGGTGATAATCCATTAGAAAACGTTCTCCTGGGTAGGTTTCCTCATCTGTATGCAATTAGATGAAAGTGAGAAGCACTGGTATAACAGGCCTGGCAGCTGCAGGGTCAAACTCCACTCTTACTTCTATCCCAAAGGAAGATGACTCCTGCAACTTCCCTTCTTTACATAACATAGTAATACATTTTGATAAACATAAAATTGTTTATACTTTAGTATTAAACCAGCGACCAATAGGTAGCTGCTTCAACGTAGCGTTGCTCTTACTATTGAGCTAAACAGTCACCGGTAAAGCAACAAACCAAATGACCGTTTGTTTTTGTCTTTTTAAATTTTAGTGCAAAATTATTTATCTACATATTAGAATGAAATAGTCTTTTAGGTATTTCTAACTTACATTTCCGTAGATAGGGAAGACTTATCAGTCTGACTCAGTTGGTAAGATAGCTTCCTATCAATCATTTGCTCGTGATATCAAATTACTGTAGGTGAATGTTAATTTTCATTGATTCAACGTGACGGGATAGGCAATGAATGGAGAGTTAAACTCTCTTAAATCAGGTGAGGACTGTTGTTGTTGTTGTTGTTGTTACGGTGGAATAAGGATTTCCACTGCAGCTTGTAACTCTGACTAGAGTTTGACAAGCGCAGTTCTCTATGTGAACGTGACGTTTTTGATGTCCATGGGGAAATTCTTTTTAACTTTCATTTGTCAGCACTTCGCCGTCTATTTGTAAAAGTGTGTATGTGTCTGTATTTATGTATGTGTATGTGTGTGTGTGTGTGTGTGAGTGTGTGTGCATGCGTATGAGTGTGCGAGTGTGGCAGTGTCTTCATCCATGAGATTCGTAAGTAGATGTGAGAGTATACCGCTGACTATACATGCGGGTGTATTCACAATAAACCATTTACAAAGAACAGAAATACTGCAAAGCACTAAAAAAAAATATCCCAGCTTGTTAGGAACCGTCAGTTAAAACAATCACCAAAACTTTCTGCACTGGTTTCGTCAGTTTCAAGTCAGTCTAGCTGGCTAGTTTCTATGTACAGGCCGCCTCGACAGGGTCTAGAAAAAAAATAACAAAAAATCGTTTTTATTGTTATTTGAAAATATCTCCCCGAAATGGGTTTTTAGTGGAAAATTCAATTTACGCTGTGATTTTATCCTAAACTGATCCCCAAGTTTGTATCCGGTAGCATTTACGTTTGTTCCGTCGGAAATTCGAACATTCTAATAATCATAGCCGAGACAAGAAAAGTGTTTTACTCATTGATTATCCTTTTTTTAATGTTTTCAATTGTTCACCCCTAACATGACATACAGCAAAAAGATAGTTTCTATTGATTGACTAACCTGACATGCCATTTTCATTTTATTGCTCAACGCTCCAATAAAGCACTCAGAGCTCCAGTGTCTCTGATCCATAAAACCGATTTGAGCCTGGATAAGATTGCTAAGGCCAATCACAGTGAGGAAAGATTGCAGTAGATTAAATTGTTTGATGCCAATTTTTTTAGAATTCGGGTACTGAGCATTGTTTTCTGATTACTTATTCGTGAAAGTATACAAAATGGCCATTATTACCGTCAAACATTGCTTTTGTGGCCAATATAATGATATTCATATATTTTTCTTACTCCAAGTGATTAAGATTCGCCTGTTGTTCAATTGACAATACGTTGATTCAAAATTATCACTGTTCCGGTCACAAAGCAAAATTTGTTGGAAATAATTTACATTTTCTACACTGTTTGGACATAATCAATCAAAAATGACACTTATTGCCCAGGAACAAAATGGAAAAAAAAGAAAACGTGAATATTATTATTGAACGCAGAATAAATGCAGTAATGAAATAGAATCACATACAAATCATACGTTGGGCTTAAAAAAAGTGCTTACATATGATATATGGTTGGCAGTTAAGGAATCACTATCTGAGATTAATTCTCAGAATGGTTAGAGCAATGAACTAGTGGGGAGAGTTTCTGTCAGCACCGTTTTGTCCAAAACTAGGTACCTACCAAAGTTAGTTTAGTATAAGTCAGTACATTATTTTCATTTCTTTTTTCGCCTAGCTGCACAATATGAGTAGTTGTTGGGTTAAGATCGATTTAATCTCAATCTTTGACCGTGTGAAATGGAAAATAGCAAGGGTATTGCTCACCTGTGGGACAAAACATTCTGAATCATTTCAAGGAACAAAACTCAGCGATCGTCTTTCAAGGACAACCCAAAATTGTATTTCCAAGTCAAAGTACACACGGTTATCTCGATATGTGAGCCCAAGGCCAAAAACGCAAAAATACAAATTTGTGTTTCCCAAAAGCGTTTTTAGAAACCGTTAACCAAAACTGTCATCAGAACTGTCAAAAAAGTTTCTTCACTTCAATGTAAAATTATGCTAAATCGATCCCTCAGTTTGTGCCAGGTAGCACTAACGTTTGTTTGTTGTCATTCTTTTGTTTTTGTTTTTTTTAATGGGGCTTTTTTCTATGATGATGATGATGATGATGATGATGATGATGATGATTGTCAGTCGTTCGTCGTTCGTCGTTGAACATAGACAACTCCCCCCACCCTGATTCGCCACACCTGTCTATCAAGAACGGTGTGGAACCAACATTTATCTTAACCTGTTCAATTTGTCTTGACATCTCATATTCTACCAGCCTCGTTCCTACATTTGATCTCTTGGGACCTCGCTGATCAACAAAAGGCGAGAGACGTAACGTATTTTGTCGATCAAGCTTTTTTTCTAATTGCTCACCAACTGTGTCAAGTGATGGTTTCCACAGAAAGAGTAACCTGACCTGTTTTTATTTTTCTTCCGATGGTTTCTTCCGGACATAGGATGGTATCTGGAGAGAAGACACAGAATAAACCCCACGCGTATTCTTCCAAGTGGGAAATGTGTTTTGTATTGCGTCCAGGCATCAGAAAAGAAATCGTTGTCAAATCCCAAGAGTATGTCATTACTGTCTGTCTTCCTCTCGCCAGAACGCACGGATATTCCCGGAATGCATAGTTACACACGCACTTGCTGACACAGAGAAAGAAATAGCCACGAGCACAGACCTATTCACAGTTGCTCAACCGGATACAGAATTCAAAGGTTTATTTGTAGGCATACGCTTACTCAAATTTGGAGTCAGGAGTGCTGGATATTATAGGAACACTTAGAAAACTCAAAATGCAATTGGCTGGACTTTTTGCAAGAATGTCAGACAACCGCTGAACATTACAACTCACAACGTGGATTCCCAGAGATCACATGCAAAATTGTGGCCGGTAAAATGTAAGATAGCGTGACGAGCTAGATTAATTCAGAGAGTACTAGTTCCACGATGTCTGGTCTGGTGATTCTTGGGGAAGGTCTGTGTCCAACAATTCTCAGTTTTGATCATTTGTCTTTGTCCTCAACATGTTTATTGCTCATGACATTCGTTTTGCTGAAGTTCATTAGGGGGGCCAACCTTGTTGCTTCCTTCCATCAGTTCGATTAGCATTAGTACGTTTAATTGTGTGGTTTTTTGGTTCAATGGTCATCATGCCCCCTCCCTGTTATAACCTAACACTAATCTTCTTTCTTCTCTTTTAGTACATTTTTTGATTTTGTTTATGCATGAAACCAGTTTTCCGAATTATTGTGAAAATATATCATTCTGTTAATGTTCAACAAAACTGCCATAAGAGCTCTTAAATTTCAAAATTTCATTAAAAGCTCTTGAATTGAATGAAGAAAAACAACAGCAAAATTATCTATTGAAAAAATTGGAAAGTGGCTATTCAGACTAATTATCCAGAGGATGTTTTCTAATCAGCAAGCAATGGAAGACTTTATAATATGAAATACAATAACAGAACTAACAAATCTATTACAATATAGGCATATTCTTATAGAGTTAAACATAGGTGCACATATGGTTCAGTTAAAAGTACACATGAATTTAAGAACGCATAGACAGGAATACATCAACATCTTGGACATGAATACAATCAGAAACATTTTGCGATATCCTGTAACACATACACACACATACAAACATACACACACACACACACACACACACACACACACACACATATATATATATATATATATATATATATATATATATATGTAGTCGTGTTTCCATCTTGTAATGCTGACAAAGAACATCTTTTTAGTCAGTATCCGTTTTTAAAATTTAACCAGTGTTATTTCAATGTGTTGTCTTCTAACTGTCGCATTATAGGACTTTAAGTACTTGTTGCATGATATTCATATTCATTTATCATAGGGCTCGTCAGGTATTTTATCATAGCCCTGTTTCGGGAGTATTGAATATATATATATATATATATATATATATATATATATATATATATATATATATAGAATATATATATGTATATATATATTGAATATATATATATATATATATATTGAATATATATATATATATATATATATATATATTGCATAGAATTTCCTAGAAAATCTACAAAATGCTACTCCATCCATGGATGAATATGCGTATATTTATCCAGATAAGCATATACATAAATGACATCGGAGTATTCACCGGAGATAAGAAAATAGGATTTACATACGCAGATTTGAAAACTTTTCCTATGCAGCAAGAATCACAAATCACATTGTGCGATAAGATCTGAAAGAAGGAATTGCTAACAGCGAAACTGATATCTCGATGGAACGACTCTTAATATAATGCTACCCGAAATTAATTGCGCTTCAGAAGATTTATTCACATACAGTACTCAGGCGCAGTTTTACACTGTTACACGTTTTGCAAGAAATGTCGGAGGCACCAACTTGAAATAGTTGAACATTGGCACACACACGCACACACATATATATGTATATATAAATATACATATATTATCACCATCATCATTATTATTATTAAAAATGGATATATTATTCTTATTTTAGATGACCTTAGGTTGATGATGAAACAATATAACACATTCAAAATTATTTCTGTCTGATTATAATATGATTGTCCGCGTTGAGAAATCTTTGAGCAGATATGGACAGTAAATGAAAAAAATTAGAGTGTTGGGATGAAGCAGTTATTTGGACCTTTGCCTTTCACCTGGGCTGTTCTGCTCAATGGAAGGAGCAACGCTACTTTGAAGCGGTGACCTATTCGTTGCAGGTCTAATTCCTGCAGCAGTGCCATCTTCTTTAATTATTTATTCTATTCAAAACTAACTTAATCATTCACTACGAATCGATAAGAGGTCGGTTCAAAATTATAATGCATTATATATATATATATATATATATATATATATATATATATATATATATATATATATTATTGTGTCATCCACAAACAGCTGTTTCGTTGTATTACAACTCTTCAGTGTGGCTATAGACTATCCAGTACAACGAGGCAGGTTTGAGACCTTCAGACCCGGAGGCCGGTTGTATGCGTGTGTATGTTAGTGCAGTGCATAGCAAAAATTTAGAATGAAAAATGTTTGAATCATTATATGTTTCCATTTGCGATTATGGTGGTTATTTTGTAAATACTGTCCAATTCTAAAAAGTTCATCAGTAATTGTAAATTGAGTTGTTCTAACGGAGTTTTAACTGTTGACAATTTTTATTATGACTAAACTCAAAACCCAAGGATGATCAATTAATTTCGACTCATCGATTGTTGAAAAAGTTTCAAGTCTACATAGTACGAGGAAGGGGCCAAAGTTTTCCAATTTCAAACGTTGTACGGTAGTTGAACTTCAGAATCAGGGTCAATCACGTTGCAAAATTGCTGAGCGAATTCATCGAAGTGAGACAGATATTTTCCGGCCTTCCACTCTTGGTTCCCACAGCACGTTTTGAATCTTATACATTTTTCTGGACTATTCTTCAGGATCAAAGTGTAATATCAGTTCCACAGCATAGACCGAGGAGTCAGTATTGACACTTGCCTGCCGAATGGGCCGGAGAGGGAGTGTGTGTCAAAGACCGAGTGGAATGCATTAGCCAATGAGGTTTTACTGAGGCTACGCACTGCTAAGCGCATTGGGGAGCCTTTGGACTCGTCCTTGGGCTCTCCTATTATTACTCGGCCCAGCTGCATGGGGTCAGTTTCCCTGGAGTAGCACTGCTCCATTGCACTTAAAGGAGCAGGTCCCCTGGTGAACGCTTCCGTGGCAGAGTTTGCTTCTACAGTCGCTTGGCAACCGTAGCCGCGTCGGCTGGAGCCATTTTTGGAAGGGTGTCTCCTATTTTCCCCACGTTAAGCCCGACCTTGTGTCAAATTCCGCTGTGTTGGGACAGTAAATAAATAGGACACTCGCCTGCCGAATGGGCCGGACAGGGAGTGTGTGTCAAAGACCAAATGCACCGGTGCAATGCGTTAGCCTATGAGGTTTTACTGAGGCTAACTAGACCTGATTGCAATCTCAGATGTCCTTGATCATTTGTGTGTTTTTATCTGATTTTTGTTTGGTTTTATTTCCCCTGTCATACTATCCCAACTTCATACGTGCATACAACAATAGATGACTTATTTCTGCTATCATACTGATCCACACCCAAACATACACGCATACATACACGATTAATCTCCACTGTCATACTATTCTGCATATATAATACATACACAAAGGAAATACAGCATTATTTCCAAACACAATTTCCTCTACCCAAAAACATTATACAGCGAAAGTGTCAGATAAAAATCAGCTAATGACGACCTGTCAGTTTGCGCACACACACACACACGAGAACGCACACACATACACACACAAGAACGCACACACACTCACATACACACACACACGTACACACACACACACGCGCGCACACACACTACACAATTTGGTTATAGCAAATTAACAGCCTACACTAATTATTTTGGTGGTCATTTTTTCTACTATTTTACAATGAATGCTTAGTAGTCTATCATTTTTATGATTTTTATCATTTTTTATGGTTACTCAGATTCTGATAAAGAATTAAGGAACGCTGGGGGGGGGTTACCCCTGCCACTCCATGTTATCCCCTGTCACTTCTCGTTACTAAGAGTTCTTACATTTGAACAACCTCCTTTAAAATTCCTGACGAATTTCTAATACTACTGTGGTGACCCCTACATTCTTAGTCAAGAATTAGATACGAAATCTTTCTTTTAGCAAGGTATCTAAACCGCCACCTTGTCGTTCAATGACATCTCTATAAAAAGCCCTGAACGCACATGGTCCAACGCATCTATGCTCCGGTCTTTGAACCGGTCAACTCCTACCTTTTAGACCCCAGCATCTTAAGCCAGTTTATCTTCCTTTACCCCTTTCTAAAGTCGCAGCCAGCGCAGTTCCTTCTTGTGACTATGTATATATATATATATATATATATAGATAGATAGATATTATCATGTCACTTATCTTCCTCGATGTGAGTATTCGAGAGGACTCCACAGCTATTAAATGCAAACACTGCAACTACTATTTTCGACGACAATGCAAACGCTGGGTTCATTATTTTCGTTCTTCTAGCTCCTTCTTGCACCTATCCCGACTAACAGGCTTTTTTATGATATAGCTAGGTTAGCTATACGACTCATTATAACAGGCACAACTCACCAGGCTCCATTCGATAGATAGATAAAACGACATTAGACCCTTAATGCCACGCGTCCTTTAAACCTTATTCTTCTTTCCTCTTTACGCCTAGGAATGACCTGAACCTCACAAGCCTCGACTCTTCTCTTGTTAACATAATCGAATGTATTAATGTTTCCATTCCATGTATTTCATTTACATACTTCATTCGTGCATTAAACGTTTTTGTCATTCTTCACATCTAAATATTTGTATGTGTCTTTTTACTCCATTTGATATTTGCGTCTTCTTTTCCAGTTGATGCGCATGTCCGTAATACGTCTCCCTTCCTTCCTCAACATTTCCAGTGACGTTGCCGCTAACACCGAATCACGTTGAAGCAAAATCCTCTGTGTACGACTGCTTCTTCTCGCCGCATCTAACCAACAGCTATTATCTACTCTCTCCCACACAATATAAGGACAATAACCCTTATGACCGGTGACCTTCCTACATTAATAGATCCGATAAAACCTTCGGATGAGAATTCGAAGGTGAATCAAAAAATGAACTTGCTGAAAAGTAGGAATTCAATTCTCAATATAAGGAACTTTCCCTGCAAGGCGAAGGAATTCTACAATGGTGATTTTTTTTACATCCTCATACAAAAGTATTTGTCCAATACAAGAATTTAGGGAAACATCACTCATTTCAACACAAGAACGGACTTTTCATCAAAAATACGCGATCATCCTAAAAGGGTTACGTTTCTTCGAATCTATCACTGATGCATAGGGCTTTTATAGAGGGTCGTCGAAGAAAGTGGTGTTCTAGATACCTAGCTAAAAGAAAGGTTTTGTATCTAATTCTTCACTAAAAATGTAGGTGTCGCTACGCTACAAATTCATAAACATACACCCTGCTATTCAATGCGATACGTTTCATTAATATTTGAAAACTAGTAGTTCAAAGAAGTAGTTGAGATAGTTTAGCATCAGATTATTCCACTAACATGTAACAAGGATAGTCTTTTTATACAAACAATATTTTATAAATATGTGGCAAGGAGTGGCAGAGAGTGGCAGGGAATGGCAGAGATAAAAGAAAATACTGCCGATTTAACAAAGTAAAAACTTTGCAAAACTAAAAAGCTCATGTACATACCTCTTACATTGCAATTGTGAAGGGAGGTAATCGTGCATGGATCCGTCCTGAAATATGATCAAATCTTTCGTAGCGTATTGTTCAACTTTTCATGAAATTTCATCGATATGGATCAAGTAATTTGTGATATCATGTTCACATACATGACATTTAAGCGATATCATGTGATGTGGACTTATAACTGATATGCATGGGGAGACACTTGTGCATGGATTCATCCTAGAATTAGGTCAAAGCCTATTACAAACCTTTACCACAAAATTTCATCGTAATTTATTGAGTACTTTTGGAGATATCTTGCAGACATACAGAAAGACAAACAGGTAACAATATTATGTGGTGCAGAGTTGTAATTACGATGTAAGGGATTGATCCGTCAAAAAATGCCAACGCCGCTTCTGTATCCTATTTCAAACACATGTCATCGACATTTGTTGAGGACTTCTGGATATAACATGTGGACTGTCATAGGCGTATACATAAAGATATGAAATAAACGGGAAAATATATTGGGGAAAGATGGAAAGCCAGAGAGCTACACCGACAGACACGTGGACAGGACCAAATACATAAACCTCCCCAAACTCCCTGGCTGAAGCAACAATTCAGGATCAAAGAAACTGAGAGACGGCAGCATATTCATAAATGGCGACGAGCAATAAATTTTGCTTATGTCGCTCGTTCTCTCAACTGGTATTTAATCATGTCAACCCATTCAATTATTTTCGCCCCAGTGAGTTACACACTTTGTACATTTCTGGTGAAAAAAAAAAAGATCCGGTATGTTTTGCAGTAACTTGTCTCATTGAAGTGGATTTGAAAACCTTTTAATGTTAATGTTAAAAAGGAAGAAAAAATCTTGCAAGACGAAACGGAGCTGTAAACGTTTCAAAAGAAACGCTGGTTGTCATTCATCAAATTGACGCTCGAATGACTAAACGAATATCCAAAACACGTTGAGCATTTGCTAAGTAATTCAATATCCTGACACAAAAGCCATAGCAATTAGGCGTCAATATTCCTACTACAGGTTGGCGCAAAAGTCGTGAAAAGGTTAAAAACATTTGTATCTTCTGAGCTTTGATGACTTTCAATAATTGTTTTCGACAAATGGAATATAAAACCATGGGAAATTCTCTTAATCTGTAAACGAAAAGCTGCTCGTTACAAATGATCGCTATTTTCAACTTCACAAATTCTAACATTTTCAATAAGATTCCGTACAACATTTCGAACGATATTTGATCCTAGGTCATTTATTCAGTCAGGGTATTAATCTTTAGATCCTGGACAACCCTTTTTAACACATGCCTTATGCTTTGAATAAAACGTTAAGAAAAACCTAGACCTGTTAGATCGATTCAAATGGCGTTACTTGCACATTCAAATAGTTAGAATATGAGTGAATGTTATCGATCAGTGGTATTCAAAGTAAGATTCTATTATATTTAGTTTGTTGCTCAGTCGTGCGCTTTTCCCTGATCAATTCCTGAAGTGTTCTTTTATGGAAGACATATACTATTGGATTAGAATGAGTAATGACTGCTTTGAATCACTTCGCGACATTTGAACCACCCTGGCGCTTCAGATGATTGAACTTGTGCCAAATCACAAACTACATACCGTGAATAAGAACAGTATTCTTATTCGATCAAGTCATCGATGTAAAGGTTTTGAATTCTTTTTACTTATGTATTCGTTACTATTTGTAATTTTGAGACGGATCAATAACATTCAAATAGTTTTTTTCCGAACGATTAGACTCCTTTTTGTTTGTGTTGTTAACACATCCTTTCGGTCAATCCATTCAACGGTCTCCTTCTGGTGAACTTTCCGAATGTATCGGTGGTAAATGGAATAATACATTTAGATAGTACATGTGAGGAAGACCGTAGAATGGATCGGTTGGAACAGCGCGTAAACAACATAGGCAACAAGGAGTCCAAAACGTCCGAAGAAACTTTCAAATCTGTGTCTGTTCTCCACATTGCAACTGTTGTCACCAATGTTATTTTTATAAGAATGTTTTACACCAGTGCTTCACAATTTTCTCTACCAAGATATACGAGAAGATCGAATGGCGTCTGTGTGGGTTTGGATTAGCTCCCTTTTATGTATGGTCTGCACGAAGCCCTGGCCTTACTTCCTGTTAGGATAGGCGAAGGAAGGGGCGTAACGCACCAAACTACGTACTCTGGATCAACTGGTGGTGCGCATCGGACATGTTATGAGCAATATACTGTCAGGCTTCCTGCAAAAGTCTATCAAAGTAACATCGAAATGATTTCAGAAATTTGTAGACGACGACACGTTGAATTTCTACACAGCAGATAATTTCTACCTTTGTATGGTCCAAAATAGAGTTATGACCAATGTCCGATAGGAAGTTTGTATTATCCCAAAGTTGAATTTCTACACATCAGATAAATTCTACATGGTTCAAAATGAAGCTAGTTTTACATCAACGAACCAATGAATGATATATTTATTACCAATGTTTGATAGGAAGTTTATTTTCTCCCTACGTTGAATTTCTACACAAAAGATAATTCTACCATTGTATGGTCCAAAATAAAGCTAGCTCTACCAGAATCGGCCAATGAATGATATCGTTATAACCAATATCCGATAGGAATTTTATTTTCTCCCACACTGTATACTTGACGATTTATTATTTTGCCACTTTCTGCCGGAACAATTTCAATTCAGTGTCAAGATAAGACACCTTCTTTTATCTTCATTCTTCGCCGTGGGATAACGGTCCGATTCAAAGTTGTGATAAAAAGCAACAAAAAAGTTAAGGTGATGATAAAACTAGACAAAATTAATGATAATGTTGCTATACTTCATGCAAGAATATAGAGTTTAAGAAAAAAAGAATTTTAAACAATCGTTGTATTAAAGTACTGATAGGTCTCAATTTTAAATATCATCAGTATGGAAAGATGTTAGTTTTGAGCTTCTATTTAACTATGAATTTCCCGTAGTTGAAAGGTCAAAAGTGGCCAGGCGTATAAAGGACTATCTCTGGCTTGAGGGCGTGAGATTGATTATCTGATTACGTTTAAACTGTTTAATCGCTGCCATAGGATTACGGTCCGATTAATAGCTGTGATAGAAAGCTATTAATTGTGAAGATGAGGGTATAGACTGATCAAAATTAATGATAATATTGCAATACTTCAACAAAGAATAAAATATGAGAAAATATCGCTCAATTACTATTTCTCATAGCTTTATTACAACAAACAAGACCAGTACCCATCCTGCACGTGTCAGAAGATATGAAGTTTTCCTCCATCTATACATATATCATGGGGTGGGGTTTGAACCATTTCTACAAATATTATACGAGAAATCTCCCTAAATATTGGAGGCGGTACTCAAGGAGCCAAGCCTCTCCATCTTGGATCCCAAATCATTGGCTACGTCACTGCTTTTGATAATTTTTGTTTCATACCCCAGGCTTCTGAAAGATCTGCACAAGGACTCCGCAATACCTTCATGGACCCATAGGTATTTGTAGCCACCAGTATGGGATCAGCTACTTTGAATGATGGGAGGGAACTTCAAGGGACAAAGTCCCCCCCGGACCCAAATTCTCCAGCTGCACTCTTGGTTATAACAGTTTTAAAACGCTATCGATTTATGATTCTACTTTTCCCCAAGTCCTTGTTTCCCAAGAGACGGTAGTGATTTTTCCAACAATAATTTTATTTTTAGAGTATGTCCATTAGATCTTTATTCTTTTTTTCTTCTGTTAAAGTGGCTGTTTCTGGACATTGTTTTAGTCTTGAATTTAGGTGCAACATTTTTTCCGTCGGTTCAGGTCTCTTGGTTTGTGAGATCTATGGTATTAACAGATTTCCCGTCAGCAGATCTAATTCTTCATTTTCAATTTTCTCTTCGATTACCTACGGCTCTAGATCTGATCCTCACTTTCTTTTCAAAATTTGTTCGGCTTGATCAGCAAGTCATCAGTTTGATGTTTCTCTTTTCATGCTGTATTGGTTTCCTGTAATCTACAAGACAGGGACTATCTTTCAGGTAGTGCACATAACTGATTCAATATCCTCTTTTTCTGTTTTTCTTTCGCTGGCCCACGGTCATTGGATAATGAATAAGTACCTGTTGTAAGGCCATCAAAGGAGCACAAGACCCCCTCTGTTGGCCACCTGCTAGCCATGACACACAAATCGACTATTTATACCCAACGCTTATTAATCGTATTATTTGCGTTTGTTCGCCATGAGATATGAGAATGTAAGGTTGCACAAAACGCAATATAATAGACCAGTTGAATACGATTACATCAGGGTAACCTGCAGAGTTCCATCGGCCCACAGAATATACCATATCAGGGATTCGAGTCGGAATGAATGTGTGCTAAATTGTTAAGTGTTGAACCCGCCGGAATATACATCCCCAAAATACAGGCACTGGCAATATAAGTTTTAACTTTTCTCAAAGATCTACAAACGTATTCTCTTATTGATAGATCTTGGTTCATACATTTGGGGCGTGGTTTGTCTGTACTTTTTCAATACGAATTTCCACGCCTGTGCTGATCGCCAGGGGTTACTTTCTTGATAATTCTCTTTCTACTATGCCCCTCTCCCTTATCTTTAGTCGATGATGTCAAAACTGAATTCTTCCTCTTATGACATGAATTTAATGAAAAATGGAAAAAAAATGAAGAGCTGGTCTGGTTAGTCACCTCATGGGAAATCACATGACCAACGTGAAAAGGTGAGAGAAACAAGTTATCCATTGATCAATGCTTTTTTTCTCAATTTTTAATTGATCATCCCCAACAAAATATGCTGCAAAAATGCATTGCTTAGATGAAGTTTTCTATCAAGTGACTAACCAGAACTGTTGTTCTTGTTTCATTCTTATAGCAGATTTCAAGGACATAACATTTAGCAACAAAGCTTTCCTGAGCGGTTCATCAGATTTACAAGATTTGTTTAATCCATTCCTGGGAATCAAGTTCAAATTGAATGTAATATTCGTACCTTACATGCATGAATCATTTTAGACAGCGTAAGTACCAGAACTAATTATCTAGAGAATAAATAAAACTATATTAAAAAATAGTTGCTTTATTTAAAATCATATTTGAGAAAACAGCGCAAGAATGGAACATTGTTGGTCAAAAATGATGATAGTTATCCAAAAGAGCACTATTTTTGAAAAAAAAAAGAAAAACTTTTGCGAAGATGGTGCTTAGTGGTGTACCCATACAAAAAATGGGACCAGGAATGCTTTGATACACCCACACCCTCATGCATGGACATAGGCACTCGAAGAAAGAAGAATCTGTAACGTTTTGGTCAGGACATTTGCAGGGTTACACAGATCAAATTTTTGACCGTTATTGACAATAATTAAGTTCCTCTCGATGGGATTCCGGCTGAGAGAAACCTATTTTATCAGTTGGGATTTCTGTCTAATGAATTCAATCCGTATTCCCTAATCAAGTAAGTCGTTAAATAAATGTTTTTAGATAGTAAGATGAAAGATGATATAAATAACAAATCAATGTAAATATTTTTTTTCAAAATATGATTTATTTAAAACAATAACCTTTTTCAACGATCCCCTAATGATAATATGCCATCTCTATTAAATTCTTAAGGTTCAATAAAAACACTAATTATGACTTTCCTATTATTGAAGCTTCTATCGTAGATATCTTGTTAAAATGCTAGTAAAGATAATTACCTGTAGGGGAAATGTCAGGGGGATATAAAGAGGATGCTACAAGGCTTTATACGCCAATTTACCCAGTTAATACAATATCATTTGAGATATATGTGGTCTGGCAACATCATTAAAAAATTCAATTCTTTTCACGTGGGACCAATTTTTCAACATTATGGTCTTTTCTATTAGCTTCAGGAGACGAGGAATGGTCGTTTTTGAAGTCTGAAAGTCTCCAGAACGTGCTTGAGCTTTCGATTGTCGGTCGTTTGCTACTGTTCTCCATAATTCTGCATCATCAGTAACGGAATTGGGCCTTTGGGGGTTTATTATTGGCGTCTATAATTCCTGGCCTAAATTTATCGAGCCAAGATCAGCAACAGTTTGGGGCCACCTTGAAGGTTTATTATTGACATATATATTTCCTTGCCTTTATTTATCGAACCCTCACTGAACTATTCACACTGTAGGAGTGGTCATATCAAAAGCTTTGTCGACAGAATCCGTAAACTGAACAGTACATTGTTCTAAATTGAAGTAGTACTTGACCATTGATCTATTTTGTGTGCAGCGATTGCAATTAAGGATTTAAAAAATGCGTTATATTACTTTAAAACTTTATTCAAAAAGACCTATTATTATACAGTGACTGTTTTATTTGGCCTACACAAAATTGATAGTTGAAGAAAATCAGGTTACAGGTTCAGGAATCGAACTTGTGACCAGTACTAGCTGCTTCGATGTAGCTTTGCCCATCACCATTGAGCCAAATAGCCATCAGTAATGCAAAGCCAAAGTTTCAAAGTAATAAAACGCATTCATAATTATTTCTGTCGGATTATAAATCAATGCCTTAATAATATAATTGTTGAAAAATGAATAGAGTAGATATGGACAGTGGACGAACAAAATGAAAATTTGGAGTTAAAGCAGTAATTTGGTATTGACCCGAAATTTATCCATTGTGAAGTAACGTTTCTGCATAGATTTTTTTAAGACTTCTTTGTTTCATTTTTAGATTTGAATCAACTTGCTCTCTAATTCTATTTTGCCCATAAAGTACCGTAAGTTCCCTTCTTGTCCATATTAGAAAGAAATATCTCATTGAGAAGTTTACATGAATTGATTCCGTTATTTAGTTCTGTGTTGGATATTTTAAACTTTCCTGAGTCGTTTTCTACTAGATTGGTTAGAGACCACCAACAGAAACTTCCACCAAAGCATTCTACAAATCTTTTTTCCTTCAGTTTCAAACCGGCCTGGTCTGGCTGGCTGATTATCTATTTATCATGGATCCAGACCACAACCACCTAGAGGTCTGGAACTTTAAACTGACAAATATCCAACAAAAGGCGAGGGAATTAACTTATTCATTGATCACACCTGTTCTTATTTTTTTTTTTTTGATCACCCTATCCATATAAAGATTATAAATTGCGTTTTGAAATGATCACCTGATATTAAACCTTGAATTTATCACTTATCAAGAGCAACGCTACGTTGAAACAGCTAGCTTATCGTTTGCCCGTCTGCTTCCCACTGCAACTTCATTTTCTTTGATTATAACATGGTCTAGGCCAAATGATACATTCACTGTCTGATAACAGATCACTTCAAATAGAATTTCAATGTAATATAACGCATCTTATAATCATTCTTTCAGATCTTATATTGCTTTCTTCGTATATAGTTGTAAAAATGTACTCACGTGCAAAAGCATATTTTTCTATGCCTACATCCATATACAATATATTTGTATTTATATACGTATATATATATATATATATATATATATATATATATATATATATATATATATACATATATATATGTATATATATATAAATATATACACATATATATATATATATATATATATATATATATATATATACATATATATATATATGTGTGTGTGTGTGTGTGTGTGTGTGTGTGTGTGTGTGTATGTTGGTCCGACAAAATGAATTATAAATTGCTTTATAAAAGTAGCAGCTCCATTTTCTCTAATCGTTTATTCTATTTAGATTGTCTAAATCAAGTGATATATTAACCGTGTAACGACAGGAAGTCATTTAAAATAAGTTTCTATTCAATATATATATATATATATATATATATATATATATATATATATATATATATCATCAAAAATGGATGTGTAACCCGACAGAAATAATTATAAATTGCGTTAAATCATAATAAAACTTTATTTGAAAGGATCTCCCGTTATTACACGTTGAATGTATCATTTGACCAAGACAACTTAACAATCAAAGAAAACGAGGCTGCTGCAAGAATAAAACTGGCGATCCATAAGGTTGATGATTCCTGCAGTACCTCCATTCATTCTTTTTACGGTGTCTTGGACCAAATGATACCTTCACAGTGTAATAATGGGGGAAGATCTCAAAAAAGTTAGTGTAATATAACGCAATTTAATCTATCTATCTATCTATCCGTATATATATATATATATATATATTATTGTATGAAATTGCATCATATTTTACTAAAACCTATTTTGAAATGTTCTCCAATTATTGCATGGTGAATGTATCATTTTGTATATATATATATATATATATATATATATATATGTGTGTGTGTGTGTGTGTGTGTGTGTGCGTGTGCGTGTGTGCGCGCATATGCGAAATAACGGGATTATAGGTAAAATAGATATTACTTCTTTCTTCTGTCTTTTGGGAATATGCACTTGATTGGCAAAGGATCTTATGAACTCTACTTTCAATGTCTACTTCCTCGTTAATCTCATTTTTCGATCATTCTTCTTTCTCTTGCGCAATCCCAAGACACATTCATCGCTTTTTGTCCGAAGGCTCTGCGGACCTCATGCCCTGCCGGTCAGCCATAAATCGTTTAGTCTGCAAATTACAATCATAATAATCTAATACAGAATCTAACTTCACGGCTTTACGGCTCTAGCAGCGAATATAAGTGGATTTGTGACCGGAAAGACGTGGAATAATTATGTGAACACCGGATTAACTTTCTTGCAGCCCTCTAGCTATGAACGCAGATCATGCTTCATTATTCTGACAATTTGGAGGAGGAATTTTCGGCTCACTGTAAATTATGCGTGATGAGATTTAAAGTAATATATTTTAATACGCTGTCAAATATATTTTATTTATTTTCATCAGATGAACTGTTTTAATCCATTGTTTTATTATTTTCAAACTCTTTTTTACTTTCCAATTCCAACTAAGGCCTTTTTTCTTTCCTTTTTTCCCGATCAATGCTGTTTGCTCTCTATCAAAGAGAACCCTGTGTGAGTAAAAATTGTGATAAAAGGCAACTAACAAATTAAGATGAAAGAAAAAAAAAGTGTACATTTCTTTTTAAAAATGTGTTTTCGAATACGTTGAAGATCAAGAATTACGTGGGGGATTTTCAACCAATGCAATGAAGATCTGAAAGGTCGAGCCAATTGCAAAAAGAGAATCTCTCGCTGTGAGATCAGAATGAAAAAAAAGTATGTTTCAAGGTGATTCACAATCCTCATTATCTTCCATAATATCTATGATATAAGAAATCGAATTGTAAAGGAGATCCGAGTTTACATATTCATATTATGTATATGGATGACCAAAAATGATTCAACAGAAATAAAAGTCGATTGGAACATTGATCCATAGGGACTCTCGTCAACACTTTAGAAAATAATTTAGAACTATGCGATGTAAGTAATGTATAAAAGAAATTGGGAATAAACTGAATAGAAAGCTATGGACTGCAGAATAGTGAAGTAATAAGGACTTTTGGGTACAGAAGAGGATTATTAATATTACGTTTGTGCAGCTTTTGTTATTCTAAAGTTGATGCTTATTTTGGAACAGAATATCATGCAACTATGTTCAACAAATATAGCAGTTACAAGTGAGAATTTTTGCTCTGCTCGAAATATCAGCCGAGTATTTGGCCAGGGGACTTTCAGCAAACGTGCAGCTCAACATTAGTTCCAAAAATTTCGAAACGGACACGACAGACTTAACGATGTGGAATTTTTTCTGTGATTGGTGACATCCAATCGGGGGAGGGGGCATTATTGACCTCAACTCAACTTGAGAGGTTGCAGAGGAACTAATCGTTGACCATTGAACAGTTTGACACTTAAACCGAAATGCAAAAGCAAAAAAAAAAAAAAAAGAAATCGTACGAATGACCCTGAATAAAGAGCAAAAAATGACCCTGCAGGCATTGAGAAACCTAGGCTAGGTAACTCCGACTTGCCCAGATCACTTTTGGGACCTGACTACCCAACTATCTCTTTTACAAGCACCTTGATTGACTTCCTGCAAGGGAAGATCTTTAACAACTAAGCACTAGTTCATACACCTCATAAGAATTCACTGCTTCGAGGACCCTAGAACTCTGTGCTTACGGAATCATCATCATCAT
Source organism: Thysanoteuthis rhombus (assembly GCA_963457665.1). Lineage (NCBI taxonomy): Eukaryota > Metazoa > Mollusca > Cephalopoda > Oegopsida > Thysanoteuthidae > Thysanoteuthis > Thysanoteuthis major. The sequence goes on along the minus strand of OY735229.1, from coordinate 15,271,320 downwards.
CATCATCATCATCATCATCATCATCATCATCATCATCATCATCATTCTTTTAACGTCTGTCGTTGGTCATAAACCTTCCCCAGGATCTACCATATCTCTCTATCATGGGCATCGCAGAGCCAGTACTTTCTGAATTTGTTTTGTCCATTTCTCCATCTTATTTTTTGTCGGCCCCGGTTTCGTATGTAATCTCTGGGAATCCATGTTGTGAGTGGTGTTGTCCATCAGTTGTCTTTCATTCTCACAATATGACCATCCCATTGCTATTTGAATTTTCAAATGGATTCTATATCTCTGAACCCCCCCCCCATTTTCTTTCTGAGATATTGTGCTGTCTTGTGAGATCTCCATGTGATGTTGAGCATGATTCTCTCATGCACACGTTGAGAGTTTGTCTCTTGGTTAGGTTCCATGTTTAAGCTCCATAAGTGACTATCGGGAGGATGCATTCGTTGTATACCCTTCTTTTTAGGATTATTGGGATCGTATTGTTTTTGAAAGTTGAGCTTGCTTTGCCGCTTGATTTCTTTTTCTTTTGTGGATATCATAGAGATTCGTTGTCTTAAGTAGATGTAGTGGTCTACTTTCCCCAGTTTTGTATCTTTGACTTTGACAGTTACGCCTTTATTCTTCACGTGGTTGTTGCACATGACTTTTGTTTTACTGATGTCTATATATAGACCAACGCTTTCTGGATAAATGGACTTAATTCTGGTTGGCAAATATATGTAGATTCTGAACGTTCTTATTTGTATTGATGATTTTTATTCTGAGATATAAAGCTTTAAAGTTAATGGTTGAAAACTTTAGCTATTCTAGCTCTGCCCTTATATCTTACACCACTAATAAAAAGATAAAAGAGAATAACAAAAGTGAAAAGTAATGGATGAATGTCAAATGTGTCATGAAGACCATTTCAAGTCAGACTGATGCAAACGTGATACCATAGCCAATAGTTTTTTTCAGTCCATGAAGCGTAGTACTGCTCTGCGAAGTCCAAAAGGGTTAAGGATTCATCCTGACACCTAAAGACCAACGCTCTCACATCTTTGCAACAATGCGTGCGATAACTAAGAGAATTTCTGGTGTTTTCCTGCCCAGACTTTTAACTTTTAAATAACTCAGACAAACCTTGCTCCTGCTGGATTAAACTTCACACCTACTTCTATTCCAACTGAAGATTATACTCATACTTTTCCAATGTATGTATAATAAATGAATTTGGCTCAGTCAATAAAAAAGCCACCTACCAATCACTTGACAATGAGTTCTAGTTACGGTAGGGAAATGATCATTTTATTTATCAGTTTGGTTTAACATGACGTGACAAAGAAAAGGTGACAAGTTTACTCTTCTGAATCATGTGAGGATTAGTTCTTGTTATTTTGTTGTTGCCGGTGGAAAAAAGACAACTACAACTTGGGCTGGAGTTTGACAAAAGAAAAAAAGAGATTCGGGACACTAAACTAAATAGTACGAATCTTACCAAAGGCTCAAACTCATGAAGGAGAAATAATCATGAAAAGAAATTCTTGGCCTTTTCTAAAATGGACACACGCAAACTGAAATCTATGGATTTCAATACGGTCAACGATGTTAAAACGATGAATCCTGAAGCTAAACGACAAAGATGGGAAGAGAAAATATCTTGATGGTGAACCAAAGAATGGGGGAAAAAGACACTGCAGACAAAATGACATCGGCTGGGTGTGCAAACGGCACTTGAGAAGAGAAACTGAATCATTCTATATAGATTCATTCGAACCAAATTACATATTTTATTGTATGCTGATCACACTATTGCAACCGCTGTACTGTTTGGTCTTCCTCAGGTGTCTGCTGTATTTTGAAATGTTGGGAATTGGTCTGAGGGGACATGCATTTCTCGTTCTATAGAGAACACATCCGGTGATCCTTCCTGTGACTGTGGAAACTGAGAACTACGAGTGATCTTGGTAAATTTCACCAGCACAATGGTAGTTTTTTCGATTGGTGCCTTTCATATACTGTTGATATCTATGCTTGGCTTACCGAGTGTGTTGATTATTCACAGCACGTATGGTTGTTCGAGCAACAGTTCTATTCTACAGCTTTGATCTCTGTTATTTCAAAGTGATTCTTCAAGTGTACCCACACTCTCAGTCTCAACTCTAAAGTCTCTCGACGGAATATATCTTTCGACTTTCATCTTATTTATCTTTTATCAGACAGTTGGTCTCACCTTTGTACTCTTTGCCATAACGGCATGGAAACGTTGTACGTGCAGTTCTCGATCATTATTACTGATAATATTAATCAAAAATTGGCACCACTCCTTTTCCAGAGTTGCCAGTCTTTGGGACATTCTCTGTGAGAAAACAGCCACTTTCAAAAACATGAATACTTTCAAATGTAATCAAAAATGACATTGGCCACGACATTTACCGTCGAACCAAAAACTAATATTCACTAGCAAAAGAAAGGAAAAAACTATCTTATCTGACGACTGGTATGACAACGCTTTTTATTAGGTTATAGGTAGCAGAAATGGAAACTTCAAAGAGTATCGATATTCACTAAACTTAGCTTAGAGGGATACATGGTCAAATGAAGAGAATTAGATTAGGAAGACAGTGTTGCGCCACATTTGCAAGTGAAGAGCGATTAGATGCCTTATAAATTAGAATATACAAATGCATTTTCAACTGGGCTCGAACTCTAGATTACTGACGAAAGTAGGAAATGCGCAATCGTCTTGGCCTTGAGGCAGGTCAAATTTTGAATAGTGTTACTTACAATCAATATAGTTGATATTACTCTCTTCCCACGAGGAGGGTGGGAATTAACTCTTTATTAGAAATTATATGCAATCTTTGTAAATATTGCGCAATTTTAATACCTCCTTCCTGTAGAGATTGGCGAAGGGGGCTGTGTACTGCGCCAAACCACGAACCCTGGATCAACAGAAAGAGTGCATCAGACATGTTATGGACAACATAACGCTAGACTTCTCACAAAGGCCTATCGATACCGATGACATACATAAACACACACACACACACACACACACACACATATATATATATATATATATATTTTTATTTATATACATCGATATTTCAGGGTTGAACTCACTTATGATCTTTGCAAAGGGTTATGTCATTAAAATACCGGAGTAAAATGCATTACGTTGAATTTCAAGAATGATGTTGATCGGAATTTTTATTTCGGTTTCTTATTTTTTGAAGGTTGTGTAACACTGGTATTTGCGAAAGAGTGTCATTCATGCTTTGCAAACGTACGCAAAACATAGAACTCTACTGAATTAGCATGTTTCATTTTTATTTTTCACATTTTACAAAAACCCAACAGCTATAGATAACCATTTCTTTGTCTCAAACAATTAACATCACAGCAAGTATCTATGGACAGATGTTGCCGACTAAAATTTGTCCATCACATGTGGGCGTGAACGTTTTCAGAGAAAATGCAATATGCATGCATTTGAAAAGGTGTGATGGGATAGAAGTGAGTAATGCATTCGGACAATAGCAGTGGGGCCTATGGGCGTGGCATCCAGCTGGACATGCGAGTGAAACAAAAAGCATAATGTGATCGAATCACAGGATGCTCGTTCAGCTGTGAAGTTTGTCTATGGAAAGAGTTGATCAGATCAATATGAAACTCCGATCAAATAATCGGTGAATGGATGGAAGAATCGTGGCTGCTTAGGAAAACATTAGGTTGTTCGGAAAATAATGGCTAATCCTAGAAACTAAAATTTAAACGTTTCCTACATCATTACTATCGTATATTTTCTCAATATGTATCATTATCATCAGTCTTTTAACGTCCGTCGTTGGACATGGATCTTCCCCAGGATTCGCAACAATTCTCTATCATGGGCGTCGTGAAGCCAGTATTTCCTGAATCTGTCTAGTTCATCTCTCCATCTTGTGTTCTGTCGGCCCCAGTTTCTTATGTGATCTCTGGGGATCCATGTTGTGGGACGTGATGTCCATCGGTTGTTTTTCATTCTTGCAACATAGCCTGCCCATTGCCATTTGAGTTTTTCAATAGTTTCTATGATGTCACGGACACTTGTTTTCTTCCTTATATACAGTGCTGTTTTTTTATATCTCCATGTGAGGTTGAACATGTAATTATTGGAATGTACTCTGTTCAATAATATTCGCCGTTTATTTTCACAGATATCTGTAGACGGTATAGATCCTTAAATCCAAAGATGAAAAAAGTAATGTTAAGTATAATTATCTTGCACAAGAATTAAAATAGTCACTATAAGTCTTGAAAAGCTACATGATAACCATCTCAGATCGTACTGTACAGCATTGGTTCAAAGAATTTCATTGGGGAGACTTGAGTCTTGAAGATCAATCGGGCAGAACATGTTCAACTTCGATTGGTAACAAACAACTGCAGATATTGGTCGGATAAAACCAATGCCAAACTTCCAGAAAAATGGCACGGATGCTGGTTGTTAGCATTGTGACAATATCGGAACATTTGGGGCGAATAGGTAAAGTGAAAAACTCAATAAGTGGGTTCCACCATTATTCAAAGAAAACCATCGACAACAAAAAAAAAACTGTCATTATTTCCTGAACAAACTAAAATGTAGTTTTACAATTGCTAAATGGTTACCATTATCTCCGTAAGTTCCAATCCTCCTTGGGGATTGTCGCTTATGTATTAAAAGTAATTATTGCATGGGATGGATTTGCTTGATCACAGCTTTTTTCTCTTTCCATGTTTATGATGTGAGGCCAGACACAAGATTATGCAAAGTCATTAGTTTTTAAGAAGATAGGGAATAAGAGTTCATGACTTTCCCAAATGTACTCACATAACTTGACATCAAAAACTACCACCAGAAGCTGATTATTTGTTTCATTGGGATTGTATGCATTCCGTGCACTTAATGCTCGTACAAATGAACGCTTTAAGGATTTGGCTGCAATTGTAGTCACAAACTTTTAAAGAACAACCATCTGGTGGTCAGACTGTCATTGAGCACATTTGACACCACAAAAAAATCTCGTTAAACCATTTGTGGCGATTTTTTTTCATCTTCATTTGAGTAAAGATAAGAAAACACGCCAATCAAATGAACTCATTTAAGTGTTTTATATAAAGACGCTTGTATTGTTGGAAAACAACATCTAACATTAAGTGATGGTTAACGAACCGTCTGGTGTTCTGTTACTGGCGATCTTTGAGTGACACTTTTGGGATCTGACTTTGTGCTGAAGTTGGCTCAGTCCAACGAAAGTAAACGGCTCAACCAACACAAAATGAGAGAAATATTGAAGTGTATACATAGGTGTTTCAATGTAGCTAAATAAGTGCTTTTTGCACTAACTATAGCGTGTTTCTTGTTTTGGCAGCATGGAAATCCTACATTTAGCACAATCTTTTCATTTTTTTTAGCTAATCTTCAACCATTTTTTGCTAATTTTTCCCCGAGTCATTTCTGACAAACTTAGCCATTCTTTGTTATTAGAAATTTGCAATTGAAAGCCAAACAGAATTCTGAGCGCGTTTTGGGCGCTTTTTTTCTCCATGGTTTTTCGAATTCGATATCGCTCGAAGTTCTTTTTGAGTTTGCTACACTGTGTGGATCGTAGGTGTGTTATCGTGGTCCTAGTTACACCGTTGTCAATCCCAAGCGATTATCTCGCGAGAAAATGACAAGATATACAAAACCTATATGAACACGTACGAGAAAGTGTTTGTGTGTAGATTTGAAGATGGAGATATGTGCCTATTCACTAATATATTTACTTTTATTTAGGGATGTATAAACTATGTCTGGTTTTTTTCGTGCAAGTCAATGTTTTCGCAATGAAATTGGTATTAACCAACCTATGATGATAAAATTTCTAGGATATATTCATATATTTATATTTATATGAGTTATATATTGTTTTAGTTACAATATCTATCCTTAGTCAGAATATCGATGATGACTATTAGATGGTGCCAGGTTTTATTATGCAAACAAAAAGCAACATATCTACATATCTACATCTCTATCTCTCTATCTCTCTATCTGTTTTATTCAGGGTTGAGCACTCTTCAAGTGAGGTAACTCATCCATTGTAAGCTTATGCAATGCTCTTCCATAGGAATAGAGCACTCTGCTGGATTAGGAGTTTCTGCGTAAAAATGAATATATCACTTAAATTCAGCCTTACTGACCACCCAGTTCTGTAGTCCAGAGGTAGGATATCGGCCTCCAGGTTTCAATTCTGCAGTACTGGATGGGACAAAGTCTATAGCCACACTGGAGAGATTTAATACATCGAAAAAGCTGTCTGTGGATGACTGGTGTCTTTGGAACTTTTTTGGTAAGATTGGCAATATCCAGCTTTTCAAAATGTGAAGGGGCATTGTCTTGCATGAATACGCTCTTCAGTTTGAAGGTGTGTGGTTGTGGCTTGTATTCAGCGAAAACACGCCTTGTCCGAGAACTCGTGATAATTCTCTGTATTCATCTTACCACTAACATCGCCTTTGAAGTGATATATGCTATTACTGCCTACGCTTTCTGATTTCTTATAAGTTCTGGTGATTGGCTGTTACTCAGAGAATTAAACCTAACGACATCAGAAGAAAGGAGAACAAGAGATGTCATGATACGGACGTTTGAAACAATAAAAGGCATCATCAACATCTCAAGCAAAAACGTGTTTAATATATATATATATATATATATGTATATATATATATATATATTGTTGTTGTTGTGTCATCCACGGAGAGCTGTTTCGTTGTATTACAACTCTTCAGTGTAGACTATCCATTCTCCCATCCAGTACCACGCGGTAAGGTTGAAACCTTCGCTTCAGACCCGGAGGCCAGTATCCTACGCTCGGCGCCACGGAACTGGAGGGTCAGCAATTGAATTTTAAGCGACATATTCATTCACCTTATATTCCCCATCCACCAGAGTGCTCTATTCCTACAGAAAAGCATTGCAAAAGCTTACAATGAACGAGTTTTTTCACTTGAAGAGTGCTCTACCCTGAATAGGGGAGCATTAATATATATATATATATATATATATATATATATATATATATATATATATATATATATATGCAATGCTCTTCCATGGGAATAGAACACTCTGGTGGATGAAGAGTTTCAGCGTAAATGAATATATTGCTTAAATTCAGCCTTATTGACCACCCAGTTCCGCAGTCCAGAGGTAGGATATCGGCCTCCGGGTCCGATGTGAGGTACTGGATAGAATAAAGTCTATAGCCACACTGAAGAGATGTAATACATCGAAACAGCTGTCTGTTGATAACACAAATATATATATATATATATATATATATATATATATATATATATATATGTATGTATGTATGTATGTATGTGTGTGTATCATCATCATTATTAGTCATTTAACGTTCGTTGTTGGATACAGACCTCCACCAGGATTCTCCAAACTTCTCTATTGCGGCCATCACGGAGCCAGCATTTTCTAAATTTGTCTAGTTCATCTCTCCATCTTGTATTCTGTCGGCCTCAGTTTTGCATGTGATCTTTAGGGATCCATGTTGTGAGTCATGATATATATATATATATATATATATATATATATATATAAAGAACATTGCAGAAAAGAAATTCAAGGAATTGGCTCCTGCCAACAAAAGTTTGTCCACAATTGGAACGAATCGATTGATCAGGATTCAGATATAACAACAGTTGAAACAGATAACAACTTCAAAAATGATGATCATGCAACAAACAAAAATCAAGAACGAATTCAAAATAGAAAGTGATATTAAATACGTGCATACATTTCACTCGTTTTATTTCTTATATCATCTTATTTTATTTCCGTGAAGGACAAAACCCTTAGCCCAATCATTAAGTCTACCCAAAGTAACTCTAAATTCATCGTTGAAAAATACTAATGTGAAATCAGTTTTCAGGTATTTCCTCAACGAACGTTTCTCTTCGTAATGTTTACATAATGATGTTTTTTGGGTTAGTATCATATTATTCTTGATATCACAGGATATTTTTTCTGTGTTGATAATAGCAACAACTGTTTCTTCAAATATTTTCTGTTTGCCAATTCAATGTTCTTAATGTCCTTTTAATTTTTCTCGAATCGGTTTTTTTTTGTGATATTCTTGAAGCAAGTTTCTTTTTTCCGTTACTTGCCAATGATTTCGATCATTTTTCTTTTATTGTTCTGTGATTTTTGTTCACTTATCTTTCACAATTTCTAACGCCAGGGTTCTTATCTCCCAATAGCCTTACGATATCTTATTCCTCTTGTGAAGATATATTTCCTACGACCCATGGCAACTTCATGAATCTGGCATTAGGAAATAAATATCAATAGCTACCCAATTATATATATTTAGTTGTAATCTGATGATCAACTCCTGAGTTACTAGATAAAATATGACACCACTTAATAATTCATTATTATTATTTCTAATAAAAACAAACATTACAAGCTGAAATTCACTGTGTATTTATTACACGAATAAGTTTTATGAAAATTCTACTAATATCGGTCGACTTATACAAATGTCATCGTGGAAATAGTAACCCTCATATTAAGCCTCTAAATAGTTTATATTGTATGCATGTATATGAGTATTTGTATTTTCACGAATGTAAAGGTGAAGAAAGAAAAGAATATTTTAAAAAGAGACCATGATCATTTGAAACAAACATCACGATCGAATGAAAGTATTTTTCACGTACAAAAACATGTGCAAACACGCTTAAAAGAGAATTTCGTGCAAAGAACATTGCTTTTTTTTTCGTGCATTCTGATTGGGTAGAAACTTTGCTAGTAAGGACGACGGGATTTTCAATATTACGTTTTAATTCTTGATGGAATTAGATCCCGAGTGTTCAATTCATCCAGAAGTTTGTTTTTGAGTGTAGAAAAGATGCATGGTGATAAAATGTTTATTTAGGCATTATCATTGTATAAACACAACCCAATGTAAATATTTGTACAATTGAATAAATAAATGTCATATTGTCGACATTTTTACTCATGTTATATCCATTTACATTTGATTTAGCCTCATATATTCGTATCTTTATCAAAGGTGTGCAATTATGAAATGCATTAGCTATACACACTCATACACACACACACACACACTCATATATATATATATATATATATATATATATATATATATATATATATATATATATATATATATATATATATAATGTCTACTATAAAGAGTGACATAGACTCGGGAGTAAAGTGTTTAGAGGTAAGGTTTATTAATCCTTAGATGTAAATATATATATATATATATATATATATATATATATATATATATATATACATACATCACAGGATGAGTTAGACATGCAATGCTATGTACACTAAAATATATTTAGGTTTGGGAGATGATTAGGATCGAAGGATATATATATCATTATTTCAAATATATATATATATATATATATATATATATATATATATACACACACTATCGGGGTAAGAGATAGATATGTAATGCTGTGTGGGCTAGAATGTTTTATTCGGTTTTGGTGATAATCAGGATCAAAGTACACAATCCATCAGAGAGTGACGAATTCATCATTTAGAGTGATGGATTTGACCTCAAAGCCTTTATACGTTACACAGATTTCAAAGAAACTTACCATTTATCCGACCAATGAACACTCCATAGCGGAACAATATTTGTTTCTCATTTGCAATTTCCTCTTCGATCTTTTTCACGCACTGATAATTTGATGGACTCAACATTTATCCTGGCAATTGATACTGCTACGTATGTAACGCTATCCCCATCGATGTTATTCTATATCAGAAACCATAATTTATTACTGTCAACATAGGTCTCTTCAGTTTTTAAGTTGATCTGGCTGGCTACGTATTCATGTGGGTCTAAATGTATCAGGATTGAATGGACATCACGACTCACAACATTGATCCCCAGAGATCACATTCGAAACCTAGTCCGACAGAATACATGATGGAGAGCTGAACTTGACAAATTCAGGAAACACTGGCTCCGCGACGCCCATGATGGAGAATTGTGGCGAATCCTGGGGAAGGTCTATGTTCAACGACGGACGTTAAAAGACTGATGATGATGATGATGATGATGTTGCGCTTCAAGTAGTTTCAAATGCTGACGTTAAGAGACTGATGATGATGATGATGATGATGATGATGATGATGATGATGATGATGATGATCTTTACGTGCACAATCACGAGTGAACATTTTTGGAAAAGGGAATTTTTATTTATATAATAACGATGAAAGCCTAAACTTCACTCTCTTTTCATTTTGGTAGGGCTGAATATCTGCTGGTAATATTATGTTTTACTTTTCATTGTAATTCAATCTCAAGGGATCGATCTTTCAGAAAGAATTGTCTTCGATTGTAGCACAGATATATCATAAAGAAGTACTTATTGATTCCAATATGGTACATAAATAATCCACTTTAGATATATGTTGCTTGGTTGGTTGGTAGGCTGGTTGGTTTAACGTCATTTCAACTCTATGATGGAAAAGTCAGTTGAGAACTAAGGTCTTAGTATGTTCAGATTTTTGCAAAAAAATAGGAATTTATTTTCTTTTTTCACAGAAAACAAAATTGAGAATATAGTTTCCTTTTCTATAAATATTGGGAATATATTTTTTGGTAGGATGAATATGATTTGATCGAATTCGACCCAGCATAGCTTTCCTGATCACTGGTATATACAAGCCATTCCAAAATGCTAAGATACTTACTTGAGGAATGGGTAAATATATGTATATTTGAATGAATAAATAATTATATCGTTGATATTTTTACGCAGGTCATATCCGAACGCTTACTTCATCTTCATTAGTTTTCAACACACCGTATGTGATCTGGATTCATCGTCAATGAGAAAACTAAGGGTCCACGGGTGTTTGGGGTCCAAATCTCCCTACATCCTCAACCAGGCGACCCAGCCCTAATTGATCAAGCCCTGATTTGTGTCCAGGCGGCTTATTAGGCTGCACCCACCCCTTTATAATGAGAGCTACCAGGAAGACCCCTCGGCAACTTTCAAGATATTTCTGATGATTTTTCTGCCCTGTAGGTTACATATCCCTAAATGTCCAACGGCCCGGTAATAAGATCGGCCTGCGAGGCCCCAGCATTGGGCTTGCAGTGAGCCTTCAATCACTCTTTCTGACACTCAACGACCGGTTCCTTATACTTTGCTGTCCTTATTTCTTAATCTTCTTCTATAAGGTCTTCCCATGGAATAGAAAGCTAAATAGAGCTACCTGCCACTGACATCAAAAACCTGTCTGATGTGAATCTGGTGGCCATGATGGATTCCAGTCTTTAGTTGTTAAATGCAGTCTATTCCGTGCCTTTGGCTTGGTCTGGCACCACTCCCTTGCTCTAACAAAGGTTATGGACTACTTCACTGAATTCTGTTACCTGCTGCAGTCGGTGCCATTGCAGAGTGTGTCTGTCTTTGCCTGCAGAACTTTGTTTTGTCGCCTATGATACGGTTCCTCTCTCAAGGCTCTTGGGCAACAATTCGGGACATAGTCTAGTGATCCTGTTTTCTGGCGGTGGGTAAGTTGGTACGCCAAAGTCGGCTACTTATGTGTATGATTTAAGAACATATGTGTGTGTGTATTCATGTGTGTGTGTGTGTGTATGTGTGTGTGTGTGCGTGTGTGTGTGCATGTGTGTGTAAAAGAAAGATGTACCAGATTGTCGAGTGCACTGGAATGATTTTTTTCCGTATTTCCCCTATACTCAACATGGTACCCCACCAGCATTGATCAAACATCACCTCTGTTCATCATGTAGTTATGACCATACATATAGTTTGTCATCTTATGTGAATTTTTATGTGTTTTGTACATCGATATTATTTTATGCTACATATTTATATTTTGAAACAAGACTTACTTACGTAGATTTCCCTGAACGTTTTTAACGATGAGGGAACAGTTAGTATAACAACAGACACGACTCACTTTTCGTTTCATTTATATTGGTGTTAACCAATATATATATATATATATATATATATATATATATATATATATATATATATATATATATATATATATTATCAGGGTAAGAGATTGATATGTAATGCTGTGTGGGCTTGTATGTTTTTCTCTGTTCTTGGTTCTTTTGATAATCAAGATCAAAATTTTTTAACAATGAGGGAACAGTTAGTATAACAACAGACACGACTCACTTTTCGTGTCATTTATATTAGTGTTAACAAATATATATATATATATATATATATATATATATATATATATATATATATATATATTATCAGGGTAAGAGATTGATATGTAAAGCTGTGTGGGCTTGTATGTTTTTCTCACTTCTAGGTTCTTTTGATAATCAGGATCAAAATAGCGAAGAGTGACAAATTCATCATTTAGAGTGATGGATTTGACCTCAAAGCCTTTATACGTTACACAGATTTCAAAGAAACTTACCATTTATCCGACCAATGAACACTCCATAGCGGAACGATATTTGTTTCTCATTTGCAATTTCCTCTTCGATCTTTTTCACGCACTGATAATTTGACGGACTCAACATTTATCCTGGCAATTGATACTACTTTTGTACATAGAAACACTATCGCCATCGATGTGGTCTTTATCAGAAGCTGTCAGCTGAAACTGTCCCATAAACTGTCAACATAGGTTTCTTTGTAGATCGAGTTGGATTTCATATTATCATTATTTGAAAATCAAATGTGTAGATTAACTTTCATTGCGAATAGATACGTGTAATAAAGTTTGATTGGTTTTAAAGGTTTTCTAAATAAATTTATTATAAAATCGAATTTTGTGACAAAAAATGAAAACTGCAAGTTCGGCTGAGTTGGTCACACTAACACGATATATAATTGAAGTTCTACTCAGATGATTCAAGAAGTTTCCGTGGGTTCACTATTTCATTTACGTAGATATTTCTCTTCTCTCCTTTTCTCTTCTCTTCTCTTCTCTTCTTTTCTCTTCTCTTCTCTTCTTTTCTCTTCTCTTCTCTTCTCTTCTCTTCTCTTCTCTTCTCTTCTATTTTCTTTTTTTTTTCTAATTTCTGACTCCTGTTAAAAATTTGCAAAGCTTTGTTGGGAGCATTTAACTGATGCAAATTGAGGAGACAAAATTACGACAAATATTGCTGCTTTTTTCTGAAAAAAAAACGATTTCTCGAAAATCTATTCAGAAAACCTTTGAAAGACAAACAAACGTGATTGCACGTATTTACATGCAATAAAAATATTGTTTTCTAAATAAGATTAGGGTGGTCGATTTGGTAAAAAAAAGGTGGACCAATTTGACTGTGAAGAGAGCCGAGTTGGTGGTGAGATGGGCCGACCTTACGAGCATTGGAAGGCCGACTTTGTAATGGGCTGACCTGACTCGTAACCACAGAAACAACAGTGAAGCTTTCACCAGTTCCATACTTCATACACAAAGTCCATTTTTCTGCTTCTTAACTAAAGAATTCTTCAACTTTTATATGATATAGAAGTTTTAACATAAATGTATTTGGCAATCGTGATATTGTCTGAATTTTATCACCCGCTTGCCTAATACTTCAGGACAACTTGCTTAACGCGGTCGACTTTATTCCCTCCTGTATTTTAAAAATCTCATCAAAACCGTTCCATACTGCCATGACAATTCTGTCCGCTCAACATCTTGCCTTTCCCGACATTCAACATAATATATAGCCTGGGTATTTTTGTATACCGATAGGATGATATTCAGTTTATTTATGGCGATTGAGAATTGTTATCGACCTTGGGGATCCAGACATCCGCTCTGACGTGGGCTTTGTCACTGGGGGTAAATGAAGGAGTCTGGGTCGGGGTGGGTGGAGAATGTGTACATTTATCCAAGATGAATGTAACACCAAAAAAATATCGAAACAGGTCTGGAAAGCAATTCGATAGAAACTGTCATGTGACCAAAGTCTCCTGGCAAGCATTCAGTGTTGGGGATGATCAATGAATAAGTTACTTCTTCTGCATTTTGGAGCTCACTAAAACACATATAAAAAAAAAGAAAAGAAAGAAAGCTGGACACAATATAAGAGATCGATTTAGCATAAACTTATATTGTCAATTGAACCCACCACTAAAAACGTGTCTGGGTGGGAATTTTGGAAAGAAAGAGTCATTCTCTGAACATAATCAGAGGTGAATGCTTAAATTCTCAGCCCACGAGTTCCATTGATGCAGTTTGTACGCTCAAAAAATATATATGTAGTCAGCCATCCAGCCAACTGAACTCATTTTAAAAACTGAAGAAACCTATGTTAACAGTCTACTTGACGGTTTTGGTTAACGGTTTCTAACCGAAAGTATTGATTGCTTTGTTTTGTTTTGGTTGTTTCTTGATGTTATTTTGATATTTAATTGCAACTTGCTTCAAAACAAAAAGAACAAAAGAAGCTCACCTACACATCATATATTTCAATATCATATAGCTTTTAATTAAAAAAAAGTGGAATTAGTAATACTAATGGGTAAGTGAAGTGATAATGAATAGATTTACAAAACTTTTTTGTGTGAATATATTAAACATAAGAATGAACCATAAAATTTCATTTACATTCAATTCGTTTTCCGTCGTGTTTCCTATAAACGAAACTTTATGTATCAGGAGAAATCTGCAAATTCCTCCCTTGTGCAATTAGAAAGAAGTAGAATCAATTTCCCAGTCGCAAGAGCAAATTTTGAAGGGAATGATTGACCATTTCTATACATTTTTAGACAAAATAAATAATATAACTCTTATTCATCATCATCATCAGTCTTTTAACGTCCGTTATTGGACATAGACCTTCCTCAGGATTCGCCAAAATTTTCTATCATGGGTGTCGTAGAGCCAGTATTTTCTAAATATGTCCAGTTCATCTCTCCATCTTGTATTTTGTCGGCCTCAGTTTCGCATTTGATCTCTAGGAATCCACGTTGTGAATAATGATGTTCATCAGTTGTCTGTCATTCTTGCTGCATGGCCTACCCATTGCCATTTTAGTTTTTTAACAGATTCTATGATGTCTCTAACTCCCATTTTCTACCTGATATATTGTGCTGTCTTGTGATCTCTCTATGTAAGGTTGAGCATGATTCTCTCATGCACGTGTTGCATGCTTTTCAGTTTGCGAGTCTGTCTCTTGGTTAGGTCCCATGTTCCAGCTCCATAAGTGACTATCAGGAGGATGCATTGGTTGTATACTCTTCTTTTTCGGATTATTGGTATCGACTTGTTTTTGAAGGTCAACCTTGCTCTGCCCAAGGCTTGCCACCCTAGGGTGATTCTTTGCTTGATCCCCTCCTCTTTCGTGGGTGTCATGGAGATTCGTTGTCCGAAGTAGATATATAGGTCTACTTTCCTCAGTTTTACATCTTCGATTTTGACAGTTATGTCCTTATTCTCAATGTGATCGTTACACATGAGTTTTGTTTTACTGAAGTTCATGTGTAGGCCAACTCTTTTGATTTCTTCATTTAGTTCATCGAGCATTAGTTGGAGGTCGTATAGGTTCTCTGCGAGGAGGACAATGTCGTCTGCTAATCTTAAGTTGCTCAGATATTACCCAGACACAAAAAGTGAGAAAAAAAAGTGTAATTATATTCGTGATTCTTCAAAAATCTTAAATGAATTGTTTAAACTGACACTCAAGGATCTCGTGTTATAAATCGTACCTGACAGTTTATTTGTCTGCATCTTTTAATTCATTTCTCTATCCTTTTATTCTTAATCTATTTTTCTTCCTATTTACATTTAGCTACTTTTATAAATAAGAAATTAAGTTTGGAAGAGGCCATTTTGTTCACCTTTACCAATCTTGAATAGTCAATGTGTTACAATTTTAAACCCCTGCGAATAATGCGAAGAAACACTGAAAAAAAACATCAACCAATGATGTAAATGAAATGTTGATTTGCTAAAAATACGTTTTTTTGGGACCACAATTTTTGAACAGTCAGATTGAAAAACCATCCAGCAACAATGTCAACATAGGTGCCTTCAGTTTTCAAGCTGGTCAGGCTGGCTGAATGACTGGCTAGCCATCCATCTTTGCCGCACTAATTGAACTAGAGGACTAAAACTTTCAACATTTATTCCTTATTATGTCTAGAAAAGACGTCATTTTCTTTGATTTCTCAAAAATTTCCCACAAAAATAATTTTTTTGTTGCCAGCTCAATTTACAATGCTCGTTCAAGCTAAATTGGTTCCTTAGTTTGTATCCAGTGATATTCACGCTTGTTTTTTGTGGTGTTGTATTCTTTTTTGCCTATCACACTTGGACTTTTTTATTGACCACTGGTCCAACAAAAGACGAAAAATGATAAACAATTGATAATATGGAGTAGGAACGTGTCCCTTTTCGTTCACTGATAACAAACGTTCCCTTGAAAACAGCATCGGATCATGCTGATCCGTGGTTTTACAATAATGTACAATTCACCAGTTACTTTTCTTTTCTTCTTATGGAATTCAAGTCAAAAGTAAGGCTGGTAAAGAATTCAAATAGAAATCATTGAGTATTTACACTCTCTTGGGGGCCTCAGAATCAAAACTCGATCACTCATGGTGAGATTGTTCTATGATGGGAGTCTCCTGTGGATTTGAAAGGATCGGCCCCACTGAAAGCTTGCGTACTTCTTTTTTGAAGTTGGGAAAGTTAGCCTAGAGTTAGTACAAAGATGGACAGCATTGAGTAAAAATATAAAACTCTCAACAGAACCTTGCATTGATATATTGAAATATAACACTCATTTCAAGTTTTCTATTTTTTGTTTTTTCTTTTGTAATAGAAATACTTGCCATAGTCAATAATTCAACAACCGTAACGTCAAAATCTGAAAACATGAAAAACAATTCAATTGAAGAATTAATATGGTCTTTATAATCCAAATTATGACATTATTCGTGTTTTCCCCTAGAATGAAAGATTCTGGAAAATATAGATGTTATTAATAAATGCATCTAAATAATGCCCCCAAAGGCTGAAAAATTTTTTTTTCTTTTTTAAATCAAAAAAAGCATTTTCAGAAAAGGTTTAGGGGAGTACTAATGCCATAATGTAGACAAAATGGCAAGGCCAGGAGCGCTGGAACACATTAGCAAACACATGAACATATAGAATTTTTTTGAGAAAGATAGAACCCCTCGCCATTTTTGATGGCTACAGTTGCTCAACTGTCAATCGAAAATGTCAACATAGATTTCTTCAGTTTTTAAGTTAGTTTGGCTAACCGGCTGTCTATGTATGTTTCACGCATGGAGACTGCGTAAAAAGAGCTTGAGGGCTACAAATTTGAATATTTACTCTTTATTATTATCAAATCGATTTGGGAAATCATCAATCGTCAAGTATTTTCCAATAGGAGGTTGAATTTACAATGTAATTTATGCTAAATTGCTCCCTTAGCTTGCGTCTGGCATTTATGAAAATTCAAACATTTTGAAACGCAAAACAAGCCATTTATTCATTGATGAACTATTTTTTTCGAATTTTTTTTAATTTGATCACCCTCAACACGACATGCTGCCAAGGCACATGATCACTTGTCAGGTTCTGTTGACTGACTAACCATACCTACTCGTACCACATGTTGAATAGTCAATAATTCTTCAACGAATATAATCGGTTACCGCCGAAAGGTCATTATTTCGCAATTATCCTGATGATATAATTGGAATACGGCGAGATGTATTCATTTCCTCATAGGTGTTCAATTTATGCCTCAAACAAAGTAAAGCCCCAGATGGTTGGAACACTGCAATCATAGTGTTGTTATATAAAATAGGAAACTGAAAAGACCTCAACGACTACAGACCTATACGTCTTCTTGACAGCAATTACAAACTTTTCACCAAAGTTATCGCCAACTAAATTACCAAAAGGTTAGATATAAATCTACCACAGGAAAGAGCTTCCTTTAGAAGCAGCTACTCGACCATTGACCATCTCTTATAAATCAACTAAGAGAGAAAGTGCAGCAGGATATTTTTGAAATATGTAACATTTATCTTCATGAAGGCCTTCAACACAGTGGAAATTTCCAAAGTGATTGATGTCATCACTCTACAAGGTGTAGACTCCGTATATGTAAGACTATTGCAGCATATATACCGTCAAAGTGGCTCTTCTATCTGGCTTGGCTACATAAAAAAAGCAAAGGCTAAACAACGTTCAAATAATCAGATACTAGTCCACTCAAACTCAAAATGGTCTCGAAATGATCCTGCAAAACCTAGGGAGGCAAAATAAAGGAATCACAATAGACGGCTAATACCTTAGCGACCTCAAATTTACAGTGGACATCATCTTTTTCGCAATGGACATTCTTGACCTCCAAAAAACGCTAAACGAACTGAATTAAGGAAGCAATGAAGTTGGCCTTCACATGAACTTTAGCAAAACAAAGGTCATGTACAATAAACACGTTGAAATACACAACGATCTGAATTGAAGACGCACAACTGGAGAAAGTTGACCACTACATTTGCCTAAAACAACGAATCTCCATGAAATACTCAGAAGAAGTGAGGATTCACTCTAAGATGGCAAACCTTCGAGAACAAGAATATGCCATTAGTCTCGAAAGGAGAAGAATAAAATCAATGCATCCTGATAATGACTTATGAAGCTGAAATATGGAACCTAACCAAGAAACTGAACCTCTGACTGAAAGCCATGCAACGTGCACATGAAAAATTATACTCAACATCACATAGAGAGATCACTAGGGAAGCACAATATATTACCAAAAAAACAGTAGTTAACGACATCATAAAATGCATTAGAAAACTCAAATAGTAATAGGCTGGTCATGTTGAAAGAACAGCAG
The DNA here is from genome assembly GCA_963457665.1 of Thysanoteuthis rhombus. Lineage (NCBI taxonomy): Eukaryota > Metazoa > Mollusca > Cephalopoda > Oegopsida > Thysanoteuthidae > Thysanoteuthis > Thysanoteuthis major. Next base: position 15,252,424 of record OY735229.1, on the reverse strand, counting down.
ACAACCCATCAAGCATTACAACTTTGGTCCCTAAAGATTACATGCAAAACGATGGTTGGCAGATTATAAAATGGAGAGACGAACTAAACAAATCTAGAAATTATTGGCTCTACGACACCCGTAATAGAAAGGTGTGGTGAATCCTGGGGAACGTCTATGTCCAACGATGGATGATAAACGAATAATGATGATGATGATGATGATGATGATGATGATGATGATGATGATGATATAATTCATAAATTGGGATTGTTGATTCCCCACTTATCATTTCTATTTCACATTAAGATTTAGCTATCGAACAACATCATCGTTCGGCTTAGAATATGATACAGCTTTACATCGTAATCAGAATTCAGAATATCAAACAATGTTACATGTAATATTAAATTAAAACCTGTTTTTGCGCTCAGGTAATTTAATTTCGTTATTTACTTAATTCCACACTGAACGTAAGACCCACCTGTACATTATATTAGCACCTGCAATGATGTAAACTTATGTTATCACAAAATGAGCATCCTTTGGGGGTTGGGGGAACAAGATAAGAAGGCCAATTAGCAAGCTCTCCGATTTTTGAATACTTATCAAATTATTCATCCTACTGTTATTTCATGGAATCTTTCAACAATCCTCAATGATATAACTGAGACTGAAATTGTCAGAAATATCTCCCGAGGCAGAAAGATTTCCTCATTGATGGAACAGTGTTTCGTGTGGGGACTGAAAACCACACATTAGGGACGCGTGTGTTCTCCCTTTTTAAGATTGTGTGTGTGTGTGTGTGTAAGCTAGTGCACGAGGTTTTAATTAATAGGGCAGAATAATTCGTTGATAATATTTTGCAGATTTTCATCATTCTCAATGTGTTTTTTTTATCTGTGACGTAAGATGACAGTTCTATAAAACGGAAATTGTCATGTTAAGACCGGATTTAAATAGGTTAACAGCGTTTTTAAAAAACTGAGTTACCCGAAGAATGAGTGGGTGAAGAGAGTTAGGCTGCATTCATAACAAAGAAAGAATGCTGTCATTTCAATAAGAGGGAAGATGATATAGAGGGAATACGTGAATAAGTATAAAAAGATATCATATAGAGATTGGTTAAAGAAAGAGGGATATCTCTTTCTCTTTTACGTCACAAAACGTCATGTATCCCCTTTTGGAAAGAAAAAATCAATTTTTGCAAGTAAAAAGTACATGAAAGAAAGAAAGAAAGAAAGAAAGAATGAAAGAAAGAAAGAAAGAAAGAAAGAAAGAAAGAAAGAAAGAAAGAAAACAAAAAAAACAGAAAAAAAAGAAAGAAAACAAGCAGGAAATAAAGAAAACAAGAAAACACGGGAAAAAAAGAAAGAAAGATCACAAGAAAACAAGAAAAAAGAAAGAAAGAAAACAGACTCTACACTATTTTCACTTTTTATATATTTTTAGCTTTTTCATTTTACTGTGAATTATGCTACATTTTGGGCGACTTTCTTCCATTTTGTTTTTATACAATCATTATTTATTTCTGTGGGCAAAACTCGATCGAGAAAAAAACTTTTAGCACAGAAACAAATGCTGGTGAATGGTTGCCAAATGTTATCAAAGACTGTGTAAACAATGCAGCAGTATTTGAAGTCATTTTTTTTCTCTTGTTAGTGTCGAAAACCTCATTTAGATCCAATGTATAATTCCAAAAAAATACATAAAATATTATAGCATGTTTTTACCGAAAACAATATTGATAACGATACAATTTAAATAAGACGCTATTCTGAATAGCTTATATCAAGTGAATAAACAAATTAAACAATCAAGTCATTTGATTTATAACTTCCCAAACTCCTTCATCTCATGACACTCAACTATTTCTCTTTGTAGTTTGAACCGAAGAATCTATCACTCTATCTTTTATTCAAAGACATCAATTATTTCAAATTAGGGTGAAGCATTCTCACCTTATTGGCAAATCTTTGAAATGTTTAATGAAGAAAGAAAATAGAATTGGCTTTGGAATAAAAAAAAAAAAGGAGATGCCGACCCCAGGGAAAGGATGATCGACTGTTTTGACATAAAAACTGAGTCGTTTCCAATAAGAAATTCAGAAAAGGAATTGAGATGGATAATCTATCCGGATGTGAACCTTAGGGAAAAAATCTCTTCTTACATAATTTGCCACGCAATTAGCTTTTTTCAGTATCATTTATCGAAGTGAATGAATATTGTATGATAATTTAAAATATATAAATGAAGAGAGAACCAAATTACGTTGGATACGTTTTTTTTCTCGTGAGTTCACTGAATTTAGGTGTTGTCGAGCCTGGTTATCACACAGATGGGTGACAATCCGGGAATAACAGGTACCTTATGCAATAGCAACATTGCTCTGCGATCGTTACAATCTATGTTCAGTCGCTGATTAACAGAGCATCATCCAAATCTAAACCGGACTGTGTACCCGGTTCTCTAGCACGCACAAGCTCCTCCGTAGCGGTCACATGACTGTGAACTCTCCAAGCAGCCGCCAGATGCGTATCGAGTGACAGAGAGAGAATTGATGAAATGAGATAACGTTGCTTTTGCATAATCATATTTAAACTTTCCCCCACTCGGAGATATTTTATTTTCCTCCTCCTCCTTCATTTCTGACTCCAGATGAGCAACTACCAAAAAAAAGTTAATTGCCGAAGACGGTGTCAATTTAAGTAAAACTTCAAACTTGCCCAATAGCTGCGTGCTGTAAGAGAACCCCTTTGAAATAACAACCGTCATGGCCATTGCACAGAGTCTTGTTTGGAATGGAGACGTCTATGTAGGAGGCGAATTCACAATATAGACCGCTAACCATTGTTATACTGTTTTCTTTCTTATAGCCTCTTATTGCTGATAACCAATCTCAGCAAAGCATTCATGTTACCATCCTATTTCTCGGCGATTCTTTTGCCTCTCTATGTCCACTGAATTTGTATAAATTTCCGGAGAAGCATTTTTTTGATTTACAAGTATATGCATTCAGGAATTTATTAAATTTTGAGTGGCTTAGGTCACCCCAGGGCTACAATAACGATGCAACCAGTGAGGATTAAACGCACTTCAACTAGAATGGTCTGCAAAGCTAGCTTTCTAATTAGCGTTTTACGCTAGGCGCCCTCGTATGCCCTTTTTAAGTTAAGAATGAAATTTCAGAAATGAATCAATACATCAAAAGTTCATGCAATCCAAGTGAAATCAAACCTTTCATAAAAAATAACTAAGTACAAAGTTTTATTATAGATCTATTTTTTGGCAAAAATAAATACGTAGTTTTGATTTGATCAATTTGAAGAAAAAATATCACAACAAGGACAAAAACGACTTTTTAAAGATCAAACCTTTATGTAATCGAAGTTCTTTTTTTATTGAAAAAAAAGGTAAATCGCACCTATTCAGCGAAATATACATAACATATGATTTCCAATAAAATGCTGTTGAACTCTTGTTGTATATTCATTGAAGTATATCCATGTAAATGATTAATAAGTAAAAGAGGCGAATTTGATGAAACCAACAAATATGGCGGTTAAGGATACAAAATAATAACGGTGAGAAACGCGCGGTCGA
>OY735229.1:15221342-15243842 GCA_963457665.1 Thysanoteuthis rhombus | reverse complement strand
CCGGAAGAGGGCGATCGATGGATGAGTTACTTTTCTTGCCTCTTGCAGCACGGTGATAACTAAAATGTCTAGAATTTAAAGAATATGAAATTGAAATAAATAAAAAACAAACAAAAACAAGCGTGAACATAACCATGAGCATATACTAAGGAACCAATTTCTCATAGACCCTAGCTCTTGCGATTTGGACACCACTTCCAAAAACCTTTCTAGCCGTGTATGGAGGAGGATTTTCAGAAAACAAAAAGTCTGCTCTATCTAAACTTATGGAGTATTTCATTTAAATCTTCAACTCTCCAAGTTGATGGTTACAGACTATATAGGTCATACACGCACAGCCAGTCAAGTAACCAGTCAAACAAACTTTAAAACTGAAGTAATGTATGCTGACTATTTTGGTGAAAGCTTTGGCTGACGGTTCCTAATTAATCCATTTTTCAACGATTCATGTAGAGGTGTGAAAGAATCGAACGTTATAATAGACAACTATATGGGTGTTATCTATATAAGTTACTACTTGTCACACTGAAGATTATATGTCGTTAGGACGAAAGAGTTCTATTCATATATGAATTTATGTGGAGATCGCGTATCTTACAAGAATTAGTCAGTCTTGATTCGAAGGAGATTTTTTTCCTTTTATTGTATGATTTTCTAACAAATCAACATGAGTCTTAGGTAAAAAAAATCTACATTCTGATATACAATTCAATGTACAAGTGCTTTTGCTAATCGCTTGTGTATGAATCTATTCATTTATTCATGTATTTATTTATTATTGATTTTTCTATTAATTCATCATCATCATCCTCATCATTATTATTTTTAATACTATTGTTGCTGTTGATGTCATTATTATTCATTAGTATTATTTGCCGCGGCAGTAGCATTTTTATGGTCTCTGCTGGAGTCTGGGTGATTGCATGTCTCCTCAAGTCTCCAGTTCTCTTCTCATATCGTCTACACCTATCACAGTCGCACTGGGGTTTATACTGTCACCTCGCTTTTTTTCTTAGCTGTTATGCCAATCTTGTTTGCAGTGTCTTCGATTGGTTTCCAAGTGCTATCACTTTGTACTACCCTGACTTTCATGCTTCAAAACTTCTGTTCCCTTTCTTGGTTCTGGTATTTCCCTAGATTTTCACCCTCTTTCGTATTTACTCTGTGATCCGGAAGAACATTTATTATTTGGTGGGTTCTATTTCCCTCCTCCACGATTCCCAGATCTGGTCTTATCGCATGGATGGTGTCGTCAGTTTGAATGTGAAAGTGCAAGTAATTAGTGGATTCTTTTTTCCAAGATTGACTCCATTTTTCTGCTGAGTCAAACTCCAGTCATTTGCTCAGTTCTCAGTGTATCACTGTTGTTACCTTTTAGTGTCTGCTCTTGCACTCTTTCTGTGCAAGATGATTACAATCAATGGTGATGTTGTTTACGGACTCGATCCTTTCTGCACATAGGCAGCATTTGCATTTGTTCAGGTTCTGTCAATATTTTGTTTTTGGCTGCCATGGTGAGCAATTCTATTTCTCTCTTCAGGTTCCTTCTGCGTAGCCATGTCCATGATCTGCCACAGTTTTTATCCCTGATTTGAATTCTCCTAGTAGTTTTATAATGTTCCCATTTTCTTTCCCCGTTTGCCATGCTACTCTTAGTTTGCTATTTTTTCTTCGATGCATTGCTTCGGGCATTTTTATTTTCATTATTTTCATAATGTCTTCATAATTTTTTTTTCACATTTTTTTCTGAAAAGTTTAGGGTTTTTGGACACTGTTCTATGCCGATGAATCCTCTCCCACCGTATCCACTCTTCACTCACAGTTTATCAGTGTCATCTCTGGGGTGTAAAGCCTTGTGCATCGTCATAAGCTTTCTCGATCGCCGGTCCGTTTGTTTGAACTTTTCTTTTGTCCATCCAAAAGATAAACTCGTGTATCTTGCTGCTAATAAGGCTCATGTGTTTATTCTTTTTATCAAATTTTGCTATTTAGCTTGATCTCTGATATTTTCCTTACCTTTTAAGGTCTTTTTCTCTTATTTCCTCTTACATTACTTCACCTTTTTATTGCGTTGCATCCGAGAACCCCATGGTATTAATATCAACCCTTTGTGGCCAATGCTATGATTTTTTACGTCCAGTAACTTGCTACCTTCTGCTATCGTAAGCCTTCCTTTGTGCATTTTCAGTCGGGCATATATTTTCCGAAATCTACCCAACTGTCATCGCTCTATTCTTTCACTTTGTTGAATGACGTTTCGATCTCTTCTCTTTCTTGCAAATAGTTTTATGCCATCCATGTACATGAAGTGGTTAACTTTTCCCTGTTTTGGAAAATTGGCACCCCTTGCTATTTTTCAAGTTTCTGTTGAATGGTATTCCGGTTAGGATGAATGGTAATGGAAACTGAGAGTCCCCCAGAAAAACTCCCTTTTTTATACTCACTTCTGTTTAGTTTTCTCCTGTGATTGACGTTTACATTCAAGTTTTCCCTAGAATGGGCTATGAATCTCAACATTGGTTCGCTTATCTTTGATATCCCAAGACATTCGAGTATCCAACTATGTGGGATCCTGTCGTATGCTTTTTATAATCGATCCATCCCGGTGCAACATTTTCCCCCTTAAGTTTTTTTAGCATCATCTGGTCAATGTAGAGTGAGTCATTTGCCCCTATCGTTCCTCTCCTTGAACCTTTCTGTTATCCTGGTAACAGTCCCCTCCTTCTCATGGAAATATCTAATCTCCCTATGATTTGTCAGGTTAGGATTTTCCACATCAATTGTTGGCACGTTATTGGTCTATAGTTGCTTGCTTGATTCCATTTCTCAGTGTCTTTTTTGATAATTATTATTATTATTATTATTATTATTATTATTATTATTATTATTATTATTATTTCCCAAACCAAGTCATATATATATTATCATTTCTATAACAAGCTTGGTGCAATTAAAGTACCAGAGATATCCTTCTAGTCCACAATACAGTTTCTTGATATCGGCGTATGATGAGTGATTATCCCTCGATGATATTAGTATATTCAATCCTGTTCAATCAATGAACAGTTATATATGAAATCTTTTTTATCTCATAACGTGTTTAATTTCTTTGTTGTCTAATAACTCGAGACCAACGTTTTTTTTTTATTTGGCATTGTATGCGAGCGTAGTTTTAATCAATAAATTTTAAAAGCATATTGAACTGAGAGATCTGGTAAATCAAGTAGTCTTTTTAGGGATCTGGTGAATCAAGTGATCTTTTGAATATGGACAAAGATTAGCCTAGGCACCATCAGAAGCCATATACACGTTTTCATCTGAATTCTTTTACTTTCTCTTTTACGTAAAGTATAGTAGCTCCTATAAACTGGCATTACATTAACTGTTTTGCCCAGGCTGTGTTTTTCGGGGTTTGCAAGATGTGAAATAAACAGAGAAGTGACAACCACTCGGATTGGATTCACTCATTTCAGCGTGTGCGTTTTTTCCTTTATGTGACTTGAAATTCTGACAATTTTAGCCGTTTGGAATACAAATGTAGAGAGGGCTACATTATGCTGAGGATTTAGCTAATGGAGTACATATATATATACATTGATGTAAAGAACAACAAAATCCGAAGCACGGGCTGGAAAGCATCAATAACGTCACAAGGCAATATCATAGCCAGAAAATTGTTTCCAGGTTCCTACGACGAGGAACATAATCCAATTTAAAATCAGCATGTCACGGTATGAAAAAGATGGTTAACATCGAAACGCATCCAAGAAATAAAGTACAAAAGAAAGTACAATAATTTGCCAATATTGTCATTAAATTGCATCATGTCGAGATATACGTTATCCTCTTCTACACATACACACACGCGCGTATATATACATATATATATATATATATATATATATATATATATATATATATATATATATATAATGGAACGAAAATTCGCTACACAAATTTGCTTATGTTTCTGACCTGTTTGGGCTCCCTCAGGCGAATTCAGACTGAACAGACGGACGGTACTATTCAGCAATCAAGAACAATGAACAAAAAGAAAAACGATGTCTGCAATTTGATGTTTCTATTGGCAATCTTGATTCAGCTTAGGTGTCGGATCTAATTGGTCTGTATGTTTTATATAACCTCACTGGAGAACTAGATTCCAAAAATATAGAACGATACCAGGATGACTGCCTAGTAGAGAAAAGGAATGCACAAAAATGTGAAAATATTTTAAAAAAACAACATATAATAAAAGAAGTGGAAAAATGATTTTTAAAGTCGGAATCAAGGTTATCATTGAAATTATACATTTTGTAGAAGTCGTTTTCATTTAGATGATAATGCCCATGAACCATACAGAGAAAAAATGTGATTAGATATATAAATATCAGTTCTAATTACCCAAACAAAATGATAAAAAAATTCTAAAATTATTAGAAACTATGCTAATATATAATTCCTCTAATGAAATAATATTCAACAAGATTAGAAATGAACGTACTAAGACCCAAAGAATAGCGGTTTTACCGAAATGAATTTTGAACATGATAAAATAGTAAAATTCATTAAAAAAGCATATCAACAAGAAATAAAGGTTGAGTATTCATTTGGTATGCGCAGCCATTCAACCTACAAGTACGAAATACCTTGGGGAAAATATTCATCCAAGTAATAGAAAAACACTTTACCCTGAGTAACCTACAGAGTAATATATTTAACAATAACGAACTAAAATTTAGCTTTAGTTGTACGGAAAATTATAATACACTTATCACAGTACATTACAATAGAGTGATTAGAATAAATACTAACGAAGAAAACATGAATAAACGAGATTGCAATTGTGCCAACAAAAAAAAAAAGTCCTTTGAAAAATAAACGTCTCAATTCGAATATTGAATACCAAGCCGAGATATCACCCAAGATAAACACTTAGAAGTGAAATTATATATAGGAATATCAAAAACGCCCTTTAAACTTTAATTAGACAACCATATATCATCTTTTATTAATGAAAAATACAAAAATAGTACTTCACTGTCGACTTATTACTGGAAAGTGAGTGATAACAATCTCAAATTCAGTGTGAAATGGGAAATATTGAAATAAATACACATACGTAAAAATATTGAAATTCCATGCCAACTATGCCTAAATAAGAAATTCAAAATCTTCATTTTTGTCAATAGAACAAAAACATAAAACAGATTTATTGAACAAAAAAAATGGAGTAGCGTTTAAATGCTGGCACTGCTCGAAAATTTTATTCACAAACTCCACTCTATAACCCACATACTGATATACTAAAAATAGCCAGCATAGATATCTCATTTAGCCACCTTGAAGGAAAATCCAATCAACATAATTACCTCAGACATGAGGAAGGACACCGGACATAAGATAACCAAATAACCCACCAAAGTCATTTAAAAGGGGTCTTAGCATGGGAAGATATATTGAAGTGAGAATATAATACTCTCAGAGAAAATACACACTAAAAATGAACTGATAGAAACAACTGCTTACTCATAAAGTAAACACTCACACCTCACTCCCTCGTTTACAAATGATAACCACCAATAGACATACATCTTCATTAGAGAAAGTAAGATATAGCAATCAATAGCCAACCACTATGCTAAAACAAATGAAATAAAAGAAAGACCCTACCACCTAGGATAGTAGACACTCCTGCAAAGAAAATATTCCAAAGAAAATTATTAAAAAAAAACGAATTATTCGTCCAAAGAAGCCCAAGTAGGTTAAAAACATAGACGTGTTCGTGTAACGAATCATCATTCCACGTTATTCAAGCTCTGCTTTAAACCAACTTAATATTCAAATTTTTATCGAAAACTTTACGAAATAAACCCATCATACAACGGATATTGCATTATATTGTATCCCTGATTTGTACAATATATATATATATATATATATATATATATATATATATATATATATATATATATATATATGTATATATACATATATATATATTCACTTTGTTCCTTGAATTACAAAAACATGCAGTAATAGGATTTGAGAACAGATAATATTATGAACTTAGATGCCATCATTTCTCCTAAATAAATATCATGCAAAAAAAAAAAATAAATAAATAAAATATCGGTTAAATGTTTTAAACCCTCACAAGAGGAAAATATCTGATCTTGGCGACCACGGATAGACAAAGGGTTTCTCTCTCTCTCTCTGACAAAAGTCAAGTGCTTGAGGTCCTCCTGCATGTTTCATTGTTCTGAATGAAAAGTTACATGATTTCGTCTATCTGGGAAAGACAGACAAACAGAGAGACAGACAGACAAATGGACAGACAGACAGGGAGAGAGGAAGACAAACAGAGATATCTATGGAAAATTGATGATTTCTTGATGATGTTCTTGTCTCAATAGATCAGATAGAGAAGGACTGAAGTGAGAGAGAGTGAGAGGGAGAGAGAGTGGGTGAGTGACAGAGTGTGAAACAATAAGAGATAGAGATGTCCTTACAAAATTGATAATTTCTTGAAGTAGAAAAATATTTCTTACCGAGATTCTTAAAATAGAAAAAAAACAAAGGAAGATTGTGTATATATGTGAGTGCATGTATGTGTGTGTGTGCGTGTGCCTATAAATATGTATGTGCGTATGTGTTTATTTCTCTGAGTGTGTATGGATATGCATGTGAGTGTTTGTGCGTATGTGCATGGGGGACTGAGAGAGATAGAGAGAAAAGAGAGAATGAGACTGATAGACAGAGTTAGTAGCTACTGAAAACAAAGACCGCAGTAAAAGACTAGGAAACGAAAAAGAGGATTTTGAAAATGTTTCCGAGTACAAAAGGAAAGAAAAAAAGTTAGTCACTCAAAAGAAACCGTCATGAGCCCAACATATTTTGGCAGCATGTAATGTTTGGGATGATCAGTCCTTTTCTTAAGGAGGGATCAATGAATAAGTTTCTTTTTCTCGTCTTTTGTTGGGTGGTGACCAACTTGAAAATAGTTTGATTTTTTTTAAAATCGAACATGAATGCTGCTGGACAAAAAATAAGGAATCAATTTAGCATAAACTTTCATTGTTAGTTGAACACCCCCTTAGAAACCATAGAATTTTCACGAAACAAAATGAAGACATACTTCTGGTTTATGGTTTCTAAGATATTACTTCAAGATTTTCATAGATTTTGCCCCCCAGAACACCCCCCCCCAAAAAAAAACGATAAGTGAGTATCACTAGTTTAAGCAAATGATTTTAGTTATACTCCCTCTCTCTCTCTCTCTCTCTCTCTCTCTCTCTCTCTCTCTCTCTCTCTCTCTCACTGACTCCATATTGCAGTCTTGATTTTTCGATCAATATTGCGAACATTCATTCTTTAAAGAAACCCTCATAGCGTCGAAATTGTTTATTAATTTTTGCCTTTTTTTGTCTAATATGTTTTGGGGATTCTTTATTTAAGATTTCGATTTTATCTTTCTATTGCTTTCTGTTCGCTAAATTATGTATAAAAAGGTTTGAGAAAATTCACTGTTCATTTTGCGTTCATTGTAAACCCTTTTTCCGGACCTCCTGGCTTTAAACTCTGCAGTCGACCCCAATAATCAATATGACCCCCTTCTGTCTTATTTCATATACGTCATTTGGCCTCGACACTTATTTATTCGGAAGAGCAATAGTATGTATGCATGTGTGTGTGTATGCTTGTGTGTATGTGTGTGTGTGTGTTTGTGCATGTGCGTGTGTGTGTTTGTGTGTACGCACATGCAAACGTGTTTGTCTAATTTCTAATTATGAATGATTATTTCTGGTCCGAGAGTATGCTATCATGAAAGTATTTATATAGATAAAAGAGACCGAGACATGGGCTGAGAGAGAGAGAGTGGGAGTGAGTGTGTGTGTGTGTGATTATAAACAAGTTTATTATACACTCTGGTCCGAGAGTATTTGATTACGTAAGTACCTGTATATTTATAAAAGAAAGAAACGGACAGACAGGCAGACAAACAGAGTGTGTGACTGTGTGTAACCGTGCACATGTTTACGTGTAAGTAGTTAATATTTAACTTTAAATGAGTATCTATACTCTCTGATCTGAAAATATGCTACTATGTGAGTACTTACGTAAGTGGATACAGAGTTAATACTAAACTGTGGATGCATTTCTTAATCTTTTGACCTTCTAGGAAATTGCATCATGGATTGAGCTGAAAATAAAGCAGCTATCCAATGTCCGATTCCAGCAAACAGTAGAATCATCATCATCATCATCATCATCATCATCATCATCATCATCATCATTCTTCTAACGTCCGTCGTTGGACATAGACCTTCCCCAGGATTCGCCACACTTCTCTATCATGGGCGTCGCGGGGCCAGTATTTCCTGAATTTCTCAACTTCTTCTCTCCGTCTTGTGTTCTGTCGGCCTCGGTGATGTGATCTCTGGGGATCCATGTTGTAAGTCGAGATGTCCATCGGTTGTCTTTCATTCTTGCAAGATGGCCTGCCCATTGCCATTTTAGTTTTTTAATTGTTTCTATGACGTCTCTGACTCCCGTTTTTTCCATTATATACTGTGCTGTCTATTGATCTCTCCATGTAAGGTTGAGCATGATAATCTCATGCACACGTTGCATATTTCTCAGTTTGTAGGTCTGTCTCTTGGTTAGGTTCCATGTTTCTGCTCAATTAGTGACTTTCGGGAGAATGCATTGGTTGTATACTCGTCTTTTTAGGATTACACATGAACTGAAAAACGAAAATCATGTGCCATAATCATGTTGATAATAAGAATATAACTGTTAAGATAAAAGATGCAAAACTCGGCAAGGTAAATCACTACATCTTCCTCGGGACTACGAATCTCCCTGATATCCTCAAAAGAGGAAGAAATCAAGCAAAGAAACACTCTGGGATGGCAAGCCGTCGGCAGAGCAAGCTTTCAAAAACCAGACGATCCCAATAATCCTAAAAAGAAGAGTATACAACCAATGCATTCTCCCAATAGTCACACACTAGAATGATGGGGATTAAACTTTGTACTTCGATCAGTTTGGAATAGTTTCATTATCCTTGTTGTTTTTATTACAATTTCCAGGCTGCGATAACTTCTTGAAACAGTTGTATTTCGGGACATTTGACGTTGTTCCTAAAAAGGCATAAACTTTCCCTGTCATCTACGTCCCATCTGCTTGTGTGATGTTGGTATTGTCTTCCCATGACCTGCATCTAAGATGCTTTATCTTGCTGTGAGACTGAAAGACCTCACTCGTAAGCACTCTAATTCTAAAGGTCTTGGATCTTAGAATTTATCGTCTAATCCTCTGTGATAAGTGAGTCTCGCATGTTTTTAATGTCTATGCTAAGTCTGCTGATTAAATGGTTTGTGCACACTTCGTGTACTGATTCCTTCGACTGTCCTATTGTCTAATCCTGCATCTGTTTATTAATTAGATTTATTTCCATTGAGTTCAGCGTGAAGCTTCTCACTCTAAAAATCAGCAATTTTAAAGCGTCTCCTTGGATTACAGCTTCACGCTGATCCTCAATTTTTGTTGTGAAAAAATGGATCGTCTCACCTTTATACTTCCAGCAACAACAACTGCAAGATCAGATGTACATAGCGTTCTTAGTCATGTTTTTCTACAAGTTTGGTGGGCTATTTTTGTAAAGCTGTATTTGCTCCCGCTACGTTAGTAGGTTTCTGCAAAGCCAGAAGAGTGGTTATCTCCGAGGTCATTAAGCTGCTAAAATATTTAGCTAGAATAGGTTGCTAAGATTTACTTTTGCTGCCGTTCCTTCTTTGATGAAATGCATAGAAACTGAGTGATCCATAAAGTTGTCCTGTTATCTGTAACATATTCCAGGTTATCAACAAAGTGGGTATATGATCCGAGGGAATGGTTATAAATTGCGTTATATCATAATGAAACTCTAATTTGAAACTATATTTGAAATGATGAGTGAAACGGTGAATGTATCGTTTGGCCTAGATAACGTAAACAGAATAAACAATGAAAGAAAATAGGGCTGGAGTAGGAATCCAACCGGCGACCGATAGGGTAAACACTTCAACGTAGCGTTGCTCTTACCAATGAGCTAAACAGTTGCATAAACCCAAATAACTGCCCCAACTCCGAATTCCTATTTAGAGGGGGATTTTATTTATTCACGGTCTTTACTTGATCTATTTGTTTCTTTCAGCGCGAGCAATTATGTCATTGAGAGATGAATATACAATCCGAAAAAATGATTATAAATTGGGTTATCCCTTAATAACATTATCGTCCGCGTTGAAAAGAACGGGAGATCTTTTTCAAATACGGCAATTATAATCAACATATTCTATTTGATAACGAGCAAATATAGATGCATTTCTATTGGCTATCGAGGTAACCAATAATTACTATTAAACATGAGAAAAAAGTTCAATTCGTTCAGAGCAGCGGGAGTCACGTTACCATCAAACACTTGTCGTGTACGAGCATGCATAACGAAAAAGTTCTCGAAAGACATAAGTGGATAATTTAACAATTTGATGAATCCTTGGAAATTCCACGGATGTTAACGACTAAGATTATCCATTATCACATACCTCAGCTCTACTCTCAACCCCTCCCCGGTATCTTGTAATTCTTTCTCTTATCTTTTCTACTCTCCGTTGTCTGTCCCCGTTTTCATCTCGATGCTACGCAAACATAGATTAGTTTCGTATACAGAAATCTTATCTACTTAACTCTCTTTTCTCTACCCCTAACTACCCTTTATTTAACCTACTCTCTTTTCTTCTATTCTCTTCCCACCCTCTTATTGAACTACCTAATTCGCTTTTTTCGACTCTCCTCCTACCGTCTATTCGAACAAGCTAACTCTCTTTCCTCTACTCCATTCCTACCCTCTTATCAAACTAGGTAACTTTCTATTCTTTACTCTCTTCCTACCCACTCATTGAACTACCAGACTCTCTCTTCACGACTCATTCCTACCCTCTTATCGAATTAGCAAACTCTCTCTCTCTCTCCTCTCTTCCTAGCCTCTTATAAAACGAGCTGTCTTTTTTCAACTCTCTTCCAAGCCTCTTATTAAATTACTCTCTTTTCTCTACTCTCTTTCTACCCCCTTATTGAACTACCTAACTCTCTTTTTTCGACTCTCTTCCTACCCCCTTATTGAACTACCTAACTCTCTTTTTTTAAATCTCATCCTACCCAATTATCAAATTAGCTAACTCACTTCCTCTTTTCTTCCTACCCTGTCATCGAACTATCTAGTTCTCTATCTCCACTCTTCTTTCCCTCTCATCAAACCAGCTGATTCTCTTTTCTCTACTCTCTTCGTACTCTTTTATTGAATTACCTTACTCTCTTTTTTCGACCTTCCTCCTACCTTGTTTTCGAACAGACTAATCCTTTTTCCTCTACTCAATTCCTACCCTCTTATCAAATGAGCTAACTCTCATTTCTATACTCTCTTCCTACCCTCTTATCAAACTAGGCAACATTCTTTCTTGTACTCTTTTCCTACCCTCATCAGACGAGCTAACTCTCTTTTTTCGACTCTCTTCCTACCCTCTTATCAAACTAGGCAACACTCTTTCTTCTACTCTTTTCCTACCCTCATCAAACGAGCTAACTCTCTTTTCTCGACTCTGTTCTCACCTTCTTATCAAACAAGCTAAATCTCTTTTTTTCTCCTCTTTCTACCCTCTCATCAAACAAGCTGTCTTTTCTCTACTCTCTTCCTACCCTCTTATTAAACTAGGTAACTCTCTTTTTTCGACTCTCCTCCTACCCATTTAACTAACTCTGTTTTCTCAACCCTCTTTCCACCGTCTTATAAACCTTGCTGCTCTCCCTCTTTCATTCCAATCCTTTTATCAAATTAACCAACTCACCCTCTCTCTCTCCTGCCTTCCTACCTTCTTATCAAACTAGTTAGCTTTCTTTTCTCTACCCTCTTCCTAACCTTTTATTAAACTCTCTTTCCTTTACTCTCTTCCCACCCTCTCATTGAACTGCCTCCATCTCATTTTTCTACACTCTTCCTACCCTCTTATTGAACTACCTAACTTTCTTTTCTCGACTCTCCTCCTACCCTCTTATCGAATAAATTGATTTTCTTTTTCCTTTCTCCCTACCCTCTTATCAAACAAGCTCACAGTATTTTCTCCACTCTCTCCCTACCCTTTTATTAAACTAGCTGTCTCTTTTTTCCACTCTCTTCCTACCCTTTCAAAGAAGTAACACTTTTTTCTCCTGTCTTTCTACCTTCCTATCAAACAAGCTAACTCATTTTTTGTATATTTTCTTCCTACCTTCTTATCAAACAAGCTAAATCTTATTTTCTATTCAATTCATAAGCTCTTATTAAAAAAGTCAACTCTCTATTCTTCACTCTCTCCCTACCGTCTCATTAAACTAGCCACCTCTCAACATTCTTCAAACGTACATGTTTCTCAACATTCTTCATATACTCGTCAAAATAGCTTTCTTTTCTCTATTCTTCCTAACCTCTTAAAAAACTAGCTGACTCTCTATTCTTCACTCTCTTCCTTCCTTCCTTTCAAACTACCTAACTGTTTATTCTATATTCTCTTACCATCCCACTTATCAGCCTTTTTTTCTTCCACCACTGCCATCTCAAACCTCTTATTAAACTACCTGAACATTCCTTTGTGTTATCACTGAAAGCGTAACACTTACACGCAGGTATGGACAAGCATAATGACCTGGTAGATCTATCCAAAGTGATTGATTAACACCACAACTCATTCAAGGGTCAAGGATAAAAGTGATACAGTAACGAGCTCCGTGTCTCGGTTTCTCTGTTCTCACTCTCTCTCTCTCACTCTCCCTCATATATATATATATGTACTCAATAAGAAATGGATATATGACCTGACAGAGTGATGATAAATTGCGTTATATCATATTCAAACTTTCATTTCAAATGTTACCCTGTCATTACACGGTTTATATATACCGTGACCTAGAAATGGTAAACAGAATAAACAGTCAAAGTGAATCGGGCAGCCGCAAGAATTGAACCTGAGACTGATAGGATAGTTGTTTCAACGTAGCCTTGCACTTATCGGGTGAGCCCCTGCCCACAAAAGGCTCAGGACTTGCTGAAGTCGCTAAAACAATAAATATCTTATTTGGTTGGTGCGAAAATGGTTGTTGTTTTTTGTTATTTTGAGCTTTGATGCCAACTAAAACCACTCAACGTGCACACGAAAGAATAATGCTTGGCCTCACATAGAGAGACCACAAGACAGCACAGTACATCCGGGAAAGGACTAGAGTCAGGGACATCATAGTATCCATTAAAAATTTCAAATGGCTGTGGGCTGGCCATGTTGCGAGAACGGCTGACAACCGATGGACATCACGACTCACAACATGGATCCCCTGAGACCACATGCGCAATTGAGGTCGGCAAAATGTTAGATGGAGAGACGAGCTAGACAAATTCAAGAAGTACTGGCTCCGTGACGCCCATGATAGGGAAGTTTGGCAAATCCTGGGGAAGGTCTATGTCCAACGACGGACGCTAAAAGACTGATGATGATGATGAATTTCGCTGTATTTAGTTGTTCTGAACTTTTTTTTTCTTCATTCTTTTTTCTCTTAGTTTTTATTCTGGTTTAGTAGAGGTTGTCAAATCAAAGATTGGGAAAAAATTCGAGCAATTTTTTTCGTATCAGTGTCCAAATGTGACGTAAAGTAGCGGTAACGGCACACAATATCATTCAAGTACTTGGCTGTCAACAAATTCCCTCTCCCCAAACATTTTGTCTCTGAAAATTCTGAAATGGAAACGAGAGCCTTGGAAAGGAGGGGGTTGTAGACGTCCTTCTGTGATTGACGAAGTCCAATTATAAGGGCTATTATTGAGGAGGACCCACGCAACAAAAGCTCAAGCGGTTGCATAGGAACTAAACGTTGACCATTCGACAGTTGTTTGATATATGCACCAAATCTGGAAAAGTAAACATGTTCGATGAGCTGGTTTTGCACGTGGGGAATATATATCAAAACATTCGACGTTACGAGGTAAGTTTTGCACAACAAAACAATCCTTTTGACGAAAAATTGATTCTGTACAGCAATCAATGATGACTCGCATAGTGGCAGGTCAAAGCGAAGCACTAAAACATTTCTTCAAATCAGACATGCACCGAAAGAGAATTTTGGTCACCGTTTGATGGTCGGCAAGTGGAATTATTCATTACCTCTAGAATCCAGCGAAACTACCAGGGTGAATTACGTCCAATATTTGTCAATTTAAATAGAACAATTCTTTTTCATGGCAACACCCGACTGTGAATCTCACGAATGGCCCTGCAGATATTGAAAGAACTAAGCTACAAAACTGTACCTTTCACATCTTACTTAATGACCCGTCTGAAGGTCTCTGACAACCAGGCAGTATTTCAAAACGCCTTCTGAGAATTCATTTGTTTCAACCCCCACAAAACACTATGTTTCAGGAATAAATGGACTTATGTCTAGTTTGGAAAAAATGTGC
The DNA here is from genome assembly GCA_963457665.1 of Thysanoteuthis rhombus. Taxonomy (NCBI): domain Eukaryota; kingdom Metazoa; phylum Mollusca; class Cephalopoda; order Oegopsida; family Thysanoteuthidae; genus Thysanoteuthis; species Thysanoteuthis major. Next base: position 15,229,315 of record OY735229.1, on the reverse strand, counting down.
AGATTCTAAAGGTTCTTATTTCGATTAATTGCCTTTATTTTGAGCTGAGATATACTGGTTTGAAGTTGATGGTGAAAAACTGCAATCATTTTTGCATCAACTTCATATATATATATAGAGAGAGAGATAGATAGATATAGATAGATAGATATAGATATATAATTGAGTCATCCTCAGAAAGCAGTCTCGTTGTATAACAACTCTTCAGTGTGGCTATTGACTATTCAATATCCCATCCACTACCACAAGGTAGGATCAAAACCTTCGCTTCAAACCCAAAAGGCTGGCATTTTACCCCTGCCCGACAGAATTTAAGCGAAATATTTGTTTACGTAAAATTATTCTTCATCCATTCCAGAGTTGGAAGAGCATTGCTATTTAGCTTATAATGAACAAGTTAACTTCCTTAAAGAGTGCTCAACCCTGAATAAGGGAGCGTTAATTACAATGATAATTAAATAATTGAGTCAACTCTTTGTGTGTGTATGTGTGTGCATGCACGCTCTGTTTTATTAAATTATTGTTTCTTATCTTTATTGATCCTTTTCTAAGATATGGATTACTCTGTATTTCCTACTGATACGCCAAACAAACGATATATATATATATATATATATATATATATATATATATATATATATATATATATATATATATATATGCATGCATATACAGATATAGGTACTGTTTATAAATAGAAATATTCTTATTCATATATTTCTCTCTATTGGAAGAAAATTTCCAGTTTCATTCAAAATATGTCTACATTTTGTTCGTCATCAAAGATGGATATTCCCTGAGAAAAAAATCGCGTATTTCCGGTAAACATTGGACCTATACAACAAAATGTTTTCTCTTTTCCAAAACAAACAATTCGTAATACACATAAACCCCACCCCACAAGAAAAGAAAAGAAGAAATAAATTTGAAAAGAACACGCTACCACTGGTTAGAGAAGTATTTGCATTGTTGAAGCTAAAAAAAAAATAATTGAATTTTGAGTAGGAATAATAATAAATAAAAAAAAGGCACGTATACAATATATATTCCCGCTTTCGCTTCCACGGAATTCGGGCGAACGCTACAATGAAGAGGAAATAAATATTTACGACTACATTTACTCCCACCTCAACGGATCACGCGAGAAAATGATGTTGTGTGATGAAACCGAGCAGTAGTTAGTTTATCTGTGTCGCTAAAGCTGGTAATCCTTGGTTTGACTACCTGGAACTGTGGTGCTATTTAACCAATAACCTTCATACGACGGCACCAAAAGTCATGCAGAGGCTATCGAAAAAAAAGATCACTTTCCATTTGAAAAAAAAAAGGATAATTAAACAATACATTCAACATAGAATAAACGCAATAAAGAAATTAAAAGCTTGTCTCTTGTTGTTCATCACAAAGAAACGAAAACTGAAAAGTCAGTCTGATGAATTCCTGGTACGAAATTTTGATAACGAACGATAGGCTTTTAACTTCATTATTGTGTTTATTTTTGAGTGATTTGTTCTTGAATTCATCTATTTATTTGTCTACCTAATAAAAATGCCTCCATGGGTATTTCCTTAAACAAATTGCATTAAAAATATTGAATCAACATTGAAATATACAATCAATAAAGTTATAAAGATGTCAGAAACTTGATGAAAAAACAGAGAATTTACCGGGCACGTTTATTGTCCAAAATTCTTCTACACATTTCAGCTAACTCCAAAAATTGCCATATCAATTTATTTTCATCGTATATAATCTAAACCTATCCAAGTCATTCTAGAAGTATTTATACATTAAGTATTTTTTACAAAAGTTAACTGTTCCAGTATTTCAAAATTCTTTTGGAGAAAAATCAATTCGTTTTTTGACTCAATAAGAATTTGTTCATTTGGGGGCCTCTGTGTGACATTTTTATGCTAGTTAAACACTGCCATAGGTCTACGTGCGTCAGGTCAAACATTACCTTATAAATGACACACGAATGAATTAGGAAAGATCTTTTTTTTTAAGAAGTTCAAGTTGGGGGTTCATTATGCAATGTACGTTCATACTAAGTTGGTCTCTAGTTTGTCCCCTTTTTTTTTTCTTTTAATACAGACCATTATTCAGAGATCACGACCCAACAAAAAGTGAGAGAAGTAACATTTATTGATTACCCCGTCCCCCCCCTTTGTAATTGATCACCCCGAGCACAATATATATATAGTTGCAATAGTAATTGTCTGAGTTTGGGTTGAATAAAAGTAGAAAAACAAAGCCCCCCCCCAAAAAAAAGATAAAAGCAAGAACAGGTCTGGTTAGTCACTAAACGGAAACTGTCACGTGACGAGTGGATTTTGGTAGCGTGCCTTGTTGGAGGAGATCAATCTAAAAAAAATGGAAAACGGGGTGATCAATGAATGATTTACCTCTCTTGCCTTTTGGAGTGGGGATTATCAGATTTGGTCAAACTTTTTGAAAACATATTAAAAAAATAAGCATGACCGCTGCCAGGCGCGAACTGAGGACCCAATTTAACGGAAACTTAGCTGGTAAATTTAATGACCGATCGGAAGCCTTTTGGTGGTGAATTTTCAGAAAAACAATTATGTTTTCATTCAACATAAGAAATAAATGTGGAAATTTTAAGCCCTCTGGCTCCATTGGTATCGTCTGTGCGCGTGACCACCCAGCCAGCCAGCCCAGTTGAAAACTTCAAGAAATCTATGTTGACAGTTTTGATGACATTTTCAGCTGGTAGATTTTCGAAATATGCCAAAACTTCTGGAGTACGAATGGATGGGAAATAAGTCACAAAAACAATACAAATCTCAAATAACAATGAAAACAAATTTACCTTTGCTCAGCGTAACTTATTTCGAAAGCAAATACAGAAATATCCACAGAACTCTGTCCCCAAACAATAAACTAAGTATAGCAAAAAGTTGGATTGCAAAGATAGAGAATTGAGTAATTTCAAGAATCCTATTTTCAAACACCACTGACAATTTGTCAAAATGAATGATACAAATTTCATTTTGATCATCTGCCAAGCTAAGGTTCTACGCTTTATCGTTCATTACTCATCATATGAAGTTCTGATCACGATGTAAGAAGTTTGATCTGCGGAAGCGTCAATGATTTGAATGAAACCTTTCCATGGGTAAATATTATCAAAATTCAATTCATGTTCAGATTGGTCACACTCTGACAAATACAGTACATTGAGTCCAAGTTGGAAATTCTTCATAAAGTTCTCTTTAACACGTACACACACTTCTATATGTATGTCTGTCGCTATCTGTCTCTATCTCTCTCTTTCTCCCCCTCTCTCTCTCTCTTTTTATATTTATATATGTGTGTGTGTTTGTGATACAAATCAGAGATGCAATAGGATATAATATAATACGATATCCGACGTATGATGGGATTATTTCGTAGAGTGCTCGATACATTCAACTGCAAACATTGAGTTGATCTGATTTAGAGCTTGAAATATAATGGAGTAGGGATAAGCTACGCAAAAACGTTTATGTTTCTGCCCTGTTTGGGCTTTTTCTGGCAAATGTGAATTCTGAAATCTGAATTCGCCAGAGAGAGCCAATACAGGGCAGAAACATAAATGTGTTTGTGTAGCAAATCCCTACTCCAATATATATATACATATATGCTCCTCTATTCAGGGTTGAGCACTCTTTTAATGAGGTAACTCATCCACTGTGAGCTTCTGCAATGCTCTTCTATAGGAATGGAGCACTCTGGTGGATGAGGGATGTCTGTGTAATTTAAGTATATCGCTTAAATTCAGCCTTACTGCCTATAGTCCAGAGGTAGGATATTGACCTATGGATCTGAAGCGAAGGTTTCAATTCTACCTCGCGGTACTGGATGGGATAATGGAAAGTCTGTAGCTACACTGAAGAGATGTAACGAAACAGGTGTCTGTGGATGACACAATAATTATATATATATATATATATATATATATATATATATATATATATATATGTGTGTGTGTGTGTGTGTTTAATCACTGTGAAAGAAGCTTTGATACTACTCCACAGAATGGACAAGATCTTTGGATAAATAAATCATAATTTCTAATTACTTTTTTTAAGGTCAGACCGTTGACCTACACCAGTGTTTAAACAATGCATATTGAAAATGAAGAATAAGTTCCCGGTGAGATTTGAATTCACGCCCCTTGTGATAAAAGTAACTGAACGAAAATAGTAACCAAAACGATAAAATTGGTCTGCGGTTATTTAATTTGATTTTTTTTCCCCAAAGGTAAAACTACTTCCACTGAACTGACATTTAAAACAGTTAACGTTAACCTCGATCAAAAGTTGGAAGTAAAGTCAAGGAAGAAACGGATTCTCTTTAGAAAAAAAGAACAAAAAAAAAAACAAACTGCAACTTCGTATAGACATTTTTTGACAGCATTCGTCTACATTCGTGTCTCTCATGAAACTTTTTTTTTTCCGAATGAGCTCTATTCCCGTTAGAACGGTTGAAACAAAAATAATGATCGCATGGAGATGGAACAAAAAATATCGTCCGTAATGCAATAGTTAAAAAATATATAGGAAAACAAAGTGTATACAAACACTGTATAGTATGCCTTCTTTCTTTTTTTTCTTTCTCCTTCTTTCTTTTTTTCTCTCTTTCTTTCTCCCTCTTTTTCTTTCTCTCTCCCTCTTTTTATATTCTCTCTCATTTTTCTTTGTTTCTCTCTTTTTTGCTCTATTCTCTCTTCCTTTCTTGCTCTCTCTTGCTGTATTCTCTCTTTTCTCCTTTTCTTCTTACTTTCTTTCTTTATTTCCTCTTTTACTTTGGAATGGACAAAAAAAATAATATGGCGAGGTGTGACGTAAAAACACTCCTTTCTCACCGACGCAATGAACCGATTTTTTTTTAAATGGACGATATTCCTATTGAACGACTCTCTCTCTCTCTCTCTCTCTCTCTCTCTCTCTCTCTCTCTCTCTCTCTCTCTCTCTCTCTCTCTCTGGATCACGTAATTTCTTACAAACGCAGTTAACCAATTTGGTCTTGATACGCAATTTTCCCTTTTCTGAAAACTCATAGGGATGGATACAACAGATCCAGACATTGGAAGTAATTAACCTTTCTCTCTGCCTCAATATAATTTTTTTTAAATTTCTTTTACAAGATGCATCTCTTTAAAAACTTTTTTTGTTCCTGGGTTACAAGTGGTATGTTTTAATAGCTTATATCTGAAAAGTATAGAAGAATGTCAATCACTCCAGCTAAACTTTTTGGGGGGGACCAGGACAGGAATAATTTGGAATCTACTTATTTTCAAATGAACAATGGGCTTATTTGCACACTTTTATCCACAAGAGCAGATAGAAATGAATATCACTGTTCTTGCCACGAAAACAAAATGTGTAGAGAATGGTAGCCATTTTCTTCGTTTTTTACACATAAGCAATTAAAAAAAATCGCTAAATACCTACGGACAAGAATTGCGTGGCATGGTGTCATCTAACCATATCAACTCATCCCTATGGGATATCGGTCAACAGATGACAGTGGAAATTTAGTGCTGTTGGACATTAATAAAATGTTAAACCCATATCGGGTTCAATGTTCTATGCACAGTTTGTATAGGAGTCTGATTCAATTTGAATGTAAAGGGTTTAAGCTGAAAGGTCTCTCATTGTTTCGTTGGTTTTACGTCTTCAATGATTTTCTTTTTCTGGCTTCGTTTATCGATCGCACCTGGTGTATTACTGAAGGAGGAGCCGGTCGACGTAAACAGCTGCCAATGGTTCACTTTCAAACTAATGACGATTAGAGAGAGGTAAACAGAAAGACCGGAGAAAAGAGAACATCTGTAGAGGTGCAACAAAGGTAATCTAGCCAGCAGCAAGTCTTTGAAACAAAAAAAACAAAAAATGGAAATAGTTGATTACTCTCGGAGTTTAATCATCATCATTATCTTTTAACATCCGTCGTTTGACAGATACCGTCCCCAGGATTCGCTAGATATCTCCCTTGCGCACCTAGTGGCGTCAATGTTTTCTGAACCAGTCTCAATCATTGCGCTATCTTATTTTCTGCTGGCCACAATTTCGCATATGATCTCTGAGGATCCAAGTTTGTGATGTCCAGCGGTGGTCTGACATTCTTTTAACATGGCGTTCCCATTGCCATATGAGTTTTCTGATGGATTCTGTGATATCTTCGACTCCTGTCTTTTTCTCTTATATACTGAGTTGTCTTGAATTCTCTGCATGTGACGTGAAACATAACCCTCTATTGCCCACGTTGTTTGGTTTTTAGTTGAAGAGCCTATCTTTAGGTAAGGTTCCATGTTTCAGAACCATAGGTGACCATTGGGAGCAACGAACTATCTTTAGAAATGTCCTACCATATATGCCAGCATACAAGTCGATATTTAAGCATCAAGTATTTCCTCTGAAGGACCTTATCAGTCTGTTTTGGCCATCTAAACTCGAGACTATGATGGATACAATGCTGTTTTATGCTGGTGTGCTGCCTTTATCCGGAGAATATTGGACTAAGCTGGAATTAGCACTATAGTTTGGGCGTCAACTTATACGCTAGCGTATACGGTACATATTACCAATTCTTGGTTCTCTAATCTTTAGTTTTTGAGGTACAGTAAGTGTGCAACGAAAGGAAATAAGATACCAAATAAGGATTCAGTTGGATTTATTGAGTATTTGGATATTAGTATCGTTACAAATGAAAGATCAAATAAAACCAAATGATTCGATAAATAAATATAAGTATTGATAGGCTAATAACATTCTAAATGTTAAATAAAGAGAAATGACCATAGACAATTGCTTCTGCAGTGAAGTAGGTGAATTTCTTTTTTTCCTCTTCTTGGATTCTATTCTCTTTTGGTATCGGCGCGAAGGTTGCAAGGCGATAACGGAAACGCTACCCAAATTGTCGGCTGCTACTGCAAATATTTTGATAGAGGAACAATAGCAGCTGCTAACTTAGAGAGTTGCGAGTTCTTTTTTATGGTAAGAAAATCAGCCTAATCGTTTATTATTCAAATATGAAAAGTCACGCCTTAGCCCCGCCTACTCTTACTCTGAACACGCATGCGCAGATGGAACGACAACGCCTATACTATTTATGATTTCTGGAAAGGGTTGGTTAATTTATTGCCTTTCTAATTATCTTATCCATCTATCTATCTATCTATCTATCTATCTATCTATCTATCTGTCTATTTATCTATCTATCTAAGTATCTATCTATCTATTCTTGTTTTTTTTTTTAAATTCCTTTTTCACTTTATTCTTTCGCCTTGAATTTTCATTCCGTATAATCTTTTTCGGGTTTTTTTTTTTGTCGTTCGTTCCTCTCAGTTTTCTTGCTCTCATTATTTTCTGTGACCATCCGTTTTCCTTCTTTCTTTCTTTCTTTTTTTTTCCTTCTTTCTGTACTTGTCTCTTCTTTCCTTCCTTCCTGCCTTCTTTCTTTCCTTTGTCTCTATTCGAATTTTCATTCTTTGTCATTCTTTTTAGTTTTTTCGTCTCTCCCCTCTTTCTTCTTTAGATGCTCTAATTGTTTTCTGCAATCATTTATTCTATCTCTCTCCCTCTCCCCCTCTCTCACTCTTTCCTTTCTTTCTTTCTATCAGTTGAATTTTTTTTCTCCATCTTTTTCCTCTCATTATCCATGTTTACCAATCCTTGTCTTTCTTTGTTTTCCCTAGTCTGTGTCAAAATAATGACGACCCCATACCAATAATTTTGTCTTTTCCATCGCGAGGAACCAATATATTCCCGACGACTGCTATTGCTTTTCACCTGGGCGTCTCTTCCACATCACAGGGCAAAGGCTCCACTTCAAACACACACCGCTGTAGTGTGACGTCGAAGTCATTCTGACCCAGACTTTGTGACGTCATCATCTTACTGGATTTTATCGAAGCACATGGCAACCACTGATCTACACTCACTCTCTCTCTTTTTTTTTCTTTT
>OY735229.1:15111342-15218842 GCA_963457665.1 Thysanoteuthis rhombus | reverse complement strand
ACATTCTCCCATTCGAGCTGCGTGAACACACACGCACAAATACACACGCGCTCGGGCACATACACACAAAGGCACTCATTCATACTTACACGGACACACATACGGATACTCACTGACATTTACACACAATCAGAACATAAATGTTTGACACACATGAGCAAGCATGAAATCCAAACACTTGAAAAAAAAAAAAAACAAACGATACTAATAAAGATTAGTCACTCGATAGAAATTGTTTCATGACAAATTGTTTTTAATAGCATATCATGTTTGGGTTGATGAATTAAAAAAAAAAAAAGAAAATTGGTGATCAATTGATAAGTTACTTCCCTTGTCTTTTGTTGGGCGATGATAATTAAAAGAGTCCAATTTTTTTTAAAACAAGCATCGCATCTATCGGGAGCAAACTAAGGGACCAATCAAACATTAACTTATATTATAAACTGAACAGTCCTATCGAAATCTACTTGAAAGGAAATTCGTAAAAAAAAAATCTCGACATAAGAAGTAAACATTCTAGTTTCCTGCCTTCTAGCTTCATTGATGCAGCCTGTACGCGTGATACATAGACGGTCAGACAGCCAGAGCAATTAAAAAACTGATAAAGGCTTATGTTGACAGTTTTGGTGACAGTTTTGATTAGCAGTTTCTAATAAGTACGTTTAGTTATCTCGCTCATGCACAAGGACACACAACTGCAAAAACACATAAGTACATACATCTGCAAACGCAAATGTGAGAAATCAATGACAATATTGGGGGGATTGTTTTGAATTATTGAAATGTTATTCCTGACGTTTTGTCCGTTTCTGGACTTTTTCAAAAGAATATCAGAGGAAACAAGGAGAAAACTATTTATAGCTGGAAATATTCCCGGACCAACCATAATCCCTACCAATATCTACTCATACATGAGTGTAGATAAAAATGACCGTTGAAATGTGAAGATAAAAACTCTGTGAGTGTAGTTCAATGTATTTTGACAGGACCCAGCCATCTTCTTCAGAGATAAAACATTTTCTGCGGTTCACAGAGAAAAACTACTGTTTACATGCTCGATGCTGAAGAAGAACATGTGAATATTTCTATGTTTGGTTGATTTTTTGGAGCATTAGAGGGAGTGTTTGTATCCGTATGAATTAGGGTAACATTTAGTTTGTAATGAAATGGGGTTTTGAGAGGCAGAGTAAGGGGATGTATGTCTCCTGTCTCTGCAGGTGTTTGGCTTGTCTTAGATAAGAAAGGCAGTGAAGGGCTAGTATGGTCATGTACGTATATATTACCAACACCAAGTGCCAAACACATGCTACACACACACACACATGCAAAAATGCCTTCATGGACACAAACATGCAAATTTGCTATTAGCATGCATTTTACTTTTCTTCCACTCTTACCTAAAAAGGTAATCATTACTCTTTCCTGTCCAGGTGTTCACAGAACGCAATTGCTTTGCAAATAGGTTCAAATAATGTGATCAATAACTAAGTCCATCTTGCAGCAATATTCTCCCCTTAAAGTGATCATGCAGGTAGTCCACTCGAAGTATTTTATTTATCCATCATAAGTAGCTATTCCTTTTAAAAACCTTCGACCGAAACTGTCAACATAGATTTCTTCAGTTTTGAAGTTGGTCTGGCTGACTTTGTACGTATGTATCAGGAGTACGGGATAAAGGGCTAGGAATTTGAACATGGAGTCCTTATCATGTCCAGGAAAAATTATTTTTGTTTTGTTTTGTTTTGTTTTTTTTAAATTCACCCCTGAATACATATGTAAATGGAGCTTCGGTTTGCAATGCAAATTCAAGCTAAGGAGGTGAGAGGAATAATTCATTCATTGATCACCTTCTTCAATTTTTTTAATCGATAACCCCCAACAAGTCAGGCAGCCAAAGACGCTGATTGATCGACAGTTTCCATCGGATAACAAACCAGACCTGTTTATTTTATTTTTTTTAAAGATTATCCTCATTTTTAGATTTTCAATCATTTGCGTGTGTATCTCTTCGTGAATATACAGTGTGTTTATAAAGTCTTCATATTTTTAGTAATTTCTAATCTTTATAGAATATAAACATCAGCCAAAATGTAGATAATCTTTTCATTTAACATTTAGAATAATTAGAAATAAGGATGATTGACTAACACAGAACTCAAACTTCCACAGAGAGCACTTCGAAAAGCTTCTCAGCATGCGCAATCCAAAGATAATATCCAACGGAGGGAGATATAAAATATGCAAAGAGCCGGTATCATAAATCATTAGGAGAGTTAGATTGGGATTCCAGGGTCTCATTTTCTGACATCAGCGTCCCCGCGAACAGAGCAATCAAATTTTAATTTTGGACATGTATCTGATAAGGTGGAATGCAGAGAAAGACCAAGGACAACTCTGACAGTGAAATCAAAAAGTGAACCTGACGAACTAGCGAGCTCTGATCCCTCACTAAAAGATCACACGTACACAAAAAGACCTGATATCGACAGAAGGGTAGACTTTGAAGAACTATTGCGACTAGCTGAAGACTAAGAAGCGTGGAAAATAATAATAAACAAGATATTTACTAAGTAGGGATAACTCTGCCATACCCAGTATGAAGGCGATAAAATAAAATAAGTTATAAGGGTATTAACTTTCTAAATATTCATTATCCACTTACAATGCCGAATTCAATACGAGAGGTTCATCGAATACATTTTTAAGCCATTCTTGAATTATAATACTGATCACGTTTGTCCAGCTAAGCCCAAAGATATTTTAGAGAGTAGGGTTGTTAAGTGTGACAATGTTCAAACATGTCACAGCAAGAAAAATCTAATTGATGTTTATACTTAATATAGTAGAGTAGTGATTAAATATCAAAAAAGCAAAAGGATTTTAAAGACACCAAGTATATTAACTCTCACACGCACACACACACGCACACTCATACATGTGTATGATAATTATAAATACGTAATAGTAGGAACTTAATTTTGTTCGGCACCGATATTACACGGTAGGAAATCGAACGCCCTCGTATAGTGTAAATAAAGAAGAATGAACTTGTTGCAATCAAACACGTGTCCATCATGATAGTAACTCCAGACGCAGGCTCTGCTCTAACCTGCTGAGCTTACACCTTTCCCATGTGGTAAGGCTGAGAAAGTACACATTATTCATAATACTTTCTTTCATCTAAAATAATTTTTTTAAAATACCAGCAAAAGATACGGGCATTATCCACCGTACTTTCAAAAATGTTTGTAAAAGCATTTATAACCTTTATTCATGACCATTTATTCTAATCTTTCGAATATATAAATCCAGTGAATAATTACAGTCTCTTCTCAGTTTCGAAATACTTTGCTTTCCACTCATGCGTTGTGATAACGTGATACAACTTTACTGAAAGACTGGATATTTTGAAAATTGTTTCATTTGAACTTACCTATTTGATAAAGCCGAGAGGCGAAACATGTCTGAGGAATGAATTCTAATTTACATGCAATTATTGTTTTCTTCCCTTATCATCGACCAAATTCATTCTGTACGATATATCGCACCAATATACTGATCACATATTTATATATGTGTATATATATATATATATACGTGTGCACGCACATGTGTGTGTGTGTGTGTGTGTGTGCGGTCATGTGTGTGTGTGTGTGTGTGCACGTGCACTTGTGTGGGTATGTGCAATATAAAAGAGTCTTATATATAGATATATGAGTTAATTTATTTCTATTTCTTATTTTTCTCCTGACTGGAATGTTGCTATTTATAATAGGATCTTCGGGGGGTTGATTTTTTGCGAGCATGTTGTTGTTTTTCTTTAATATTATCATGGAATGCTTATTTTGTTTTTGAAAATCATGTTGTTATTGGCATTAGATAATATATATATATATATATATATATATATATATATATATATATATATATATATATATATATATATATATATATACATATACATATATGCGAACATATATATGAGAAAGAAAGAACACATTTTTATATGAAAATCCATTCGAACTGGCATCCTGTTATTATACAGTGAGTGTGTCACTTGGCCAAAATAGCATTGATAGAATAAATAATGAAAAAAATGGGCTGAGTTGGGAACACAAACATCGTGTGCTGAACGTAAGTCAGTGTCATACAAACAAGTATATTTCACTCGATTTTTGCATTTACGTGTACAGAACAACTAAAATCAAGCAAGAGCAAGGATAACTAATAATTTCAAAGTTTTATCCTATAAATTTAGCGTTTATTCTGAATTTTTTATATGTTGTAGCTGAGACATCAAACTCTCCAAAAAGCATGTCAGATCAGAGCATAATTAAATGAACGAACGCATTAGAACATTAGTTCACATTTAAGATCAAGCTTTTTTAAAGTCTCTATTCCCAAGGCACACCATATTATAATTCATTAAATGAAAATTAGTGGTTAGCGGCTATCTTTAATTCCACTAAATTTTTAGCGGTTTATCAGTTTAGCTTTTCCGTTAGCTGTGCTCAGCGGTGCCTATCTCTTTACACTCAGTTATTCAATGCAAGATTCTACTGTTTGCACATCTGCTAGCTAACTTTGATCCTCTTATATAAGAATCAACTGGAACCAATCGTTCAAATAGACAATTTCTCTGATGAAACCAATATATTCTGCTATTTCATATGGGCAAGACAATTGCTAATCACGTTTTATATATGCCCGTGGGAATACTTATCTAAATCTATAATTGGCATACATACAAATTAGTTTGTTTATTCATCTGCGGTATTCAAATTCCTGATGTACCCTAATGTCCATAGTGGACTCGCCATAATCTGATACATTCATCTCGAAGAGATAACATCGGATAGGGGGGGATAGACAGATTCTTGCTATAACCTTCTCATTATGAAATAACCATAAGAATTACGCCATAAAAACTCTTTAGACATTGTCTGGTTACATAAGTCCGATCATTTATACAACTTGCGTTGAAACTTCATTTTTGTTTTTAAATGTATGCAAAATTGTACATGATGCATACATGTATATATATATATATATATATATATATATATATATATATATATATATATATATTGTAGAATGTGGATTCGCTACACAAACTAGTTCTTGTTTCTGCCCTCTCCAGGCCTCATCAGGTAAAAATGATGAGGTCCAGCGAGGGCAGAAACATGAGCTAGTTTTGTAGTGAATCCACATTCTACTATTTATTTCCAGCTCTACTCTAAAACAACTTGACTTCAAGAGTAAAAAGTTGTATGTATCGAGCACTCTATGAAATAAATCCATTACATTTCAGAAGTGGGTTTATATTATTGATGTATTATTATGTTATATTATACTGCTAGCCTGATTCGCACCACTTATACTATATATATATATATATATATATATATATATATATATATATATATATATATATATATATATATATATGTTTGTGTGTGTATTTATACATGGGTTTATGCAGATGTTTATGTTTTGAGTACAATAAAAAAATGTAGAAGTTAATTTCATGCTAATGGGATATTCAATAGCAAACTTGAATATTTACCAATCGCATATTCACTGTATTGCTTAGATCTTTTTTTGGTGAAGTGCAATTGTGAATCCCATTCTTGTAATTCTTCATATAACAGCTTCATAAACTTGTGAACATTTCTGAAGCTTTAGTAGACTCCGTGCTACGGATCCGTCCAACAAATATGTCAAAATAAGGTTTTTCCAATTTTTAAGTTGATCCAGCTGGCTCAGTGACTGGCTGGTTATGTATCATATGTACAAGACGTACCAATGGAGCTGGAGGGCCGAAACTTTCAACATTTACTCATATTTATATCTTTTTAAACGTGTTTTTTGTAATTATTTATATAACCGCCTCATAAATTCGTAAACATTTCTAGGGATCAATAGGCTCTGTGCTTCATATCAGGAACTGTCGAAGAAATAGGTTAGAATGGGGCTCTTCAGTTTCCAAGTTGGTCCTGCTGGCTGAATGGTTGGCTGGCTGGTTATGGCCGTACCAATTGAGCTTGCGGGCTGAAATATCAAACATTTACTCACCATAATGTTTAGAAAAAAACTTTCCTTTTTTTAAAATCACCCCTAAATAGGTTTTCAGTCGGGGGTCAATTTACAATGTAAATTTATGCAACATTGATCATTTAGTTTGTTTCTAGCAGCATTCGATTTTGTTTATTTTGAAAATTTTTTAGAGATAAACACCCATCAAAACGTGAGAGAGATGGAACTCAACTGTTGATCACCCCTTTTTCCAATATTGTAATTGCTCACAGCATGCTGCCAAAAGATGTTGGTCATGTGAAGGTTTCTATTGAATGACTAACCTAACTAAACCTGTCTGTTTATCTGTCAAACTAGCTAGCTATTCATTGACTTGTTTAGTGGCAGACTTCGTTGTATATTTATGACCGGAGCCGGTGGTTAACGTCTGAACCCAGCCTAGGAAAACGTGTACCTTTACTTTCTATTTAAATATGTTATTAAAGATTCTGTATGCATGGTGTGTGGCTGTGCTCGGAATGGAAAATTAACGTTCATGCTCTGCGTTTCAATTGATGCCTTGTTCATGACTCAATAAAACATGCTGAGTTGAGCGGACATCCTTCTTGGTCAAACTGTCATACATAGCATGCCTCTATTTTCCACATTCACGGTTGCTACAAATGTGTGGCTGGTTTGGGCTATACTAATCAACGTTGTCCAGTTGGTCTTAGTGGGAATGCCCAGAAGGAGTAAGCGGTCCACTGCTACAAAGGAGGATGGTTTCAAAATGACTTGATCAGTTCAATCGGCTCCGAATTGGATTATTGCAAAGAACGATCGTGAGACCAATAATGTTCAGAATGAAAAGCGTGGCAACCGACCTTGGAAAATTGACGAGCGTTTCGACCAGTTAGTTAATAAAAAAAATTGACTCAATGTGTGACCGCTTAAAAACAGCTTCCAAATCTTTAATTGAAATGTACAATGGTGAGCAGCCTCTGATTTAATCTTGAGCTTTGCAATAATGGCTCAAAGAGACTAGGTGGGGAGTTCGTGTAGTAGTAAAGAAGTAATTTATCAGTTCTGTCTTCACAAAAAAATCCAAAAAAAACATCTGACCTTTGCCCAGGGGAATACGGATTTTGTGGTCCTAGAAGTCAAAATACAACATTTTTGCCTCGGATGGGACCTGTGTAAGGTAATCTACTCCCAAATACATGGGTTCTTTGATCTTTCTGTATAAAAGTCGGTTTTACTGGTTTTGATGAATCTAGATGTTTGCGTGAATTCGTGAGATAGAACGTACGAGGCTTATTATTTATGTCTATATTTATGTATGTATGGATATGGGTGCGTATGCTGGTGGAGGGCGGGAGAAAGAGAAAGAGAGAGACAAGAGACAAAGGGGTAAGGAAAAGAGAGAACGAAGAAAGTTATTCGATACACCTTTTCCTCCATCTCTTTTCTTCTTCGCTCCTCTCTAAATCTCTGTGCTGCACCTCTGTCTCCACAGTCTCCCTATGCATCTTCTGTCACCCTCTCACGCTATCTCTGTATCTCTCTTTCTTTCTCCCTATATTTGTTCACGTTTCACTCTTCCAGCTTCATATTCCTTAGAACTGTTGCCATCAAAGAAAGGTCCGATCCCTTTTTCATATGTGCATGTGTTCGTTTGTTTGTGTGTTTGTTAATGTGTTCCAGCGCTCCCAGCCATACCGTTTCTTCTACAAACTTGAAAATAGCCATCAGTACTCCATTAAGCCCCTTCTAACTTTTTTCCTCAATTATTTGGGAAAAAAGCTTTTTTTCGATCATTCGGCTGGCTTATTTAGACGGATTTGATAATAACTCGTAGGTTCTCCAAAATCTACCAACTTCTAGATGTTTTCTTTCTTCTATCTTTTGGAGTTCCGCTGATGTCATAAGTAGAATTTATTCTGACCAATCTTATTCATCAATGGAAATTTTTTTTTTACATGACTTGAAATTTCGACGTTACGGTTGTTCAATTATTGACTGTAATGGTGAGTTTGTCTCAACCTTACTCTCCTCCTCCCCTCTCTCTCTCTCTCTCTCTCTCTCTCTCTATATATATATATATATATATATATATATATATATATATATATATATATATATATATATAAATATCTCTCTTTTTCTCTCTCACACACACATACACTCAGACACATAAAGGTATATCTTGATTAGTGCGGTTAACCTGTTCCGAAATTGTCCGTACTGATCAAATTTGCACAGTTCTAAGTCGTATGTTTAATGTTTGTTTTTTCCCCCAGCTTTTACTCGGTTACAGTAATACCTGAACCGTAATGCTCCAAAACCCACACTAATCAAAACGGCACTATTCAATGCATCCTGGTACTTTCTTCACCACACCTTCCCGTTTTCATTGCAGTCTCGTGACTCTTTTCGAGTCACATGACTTACCTCTCCCCCATCTCTATCTTTCTCTTATTCTCTTCCTCTTTCTTTCTCTCACTTATTACTCTCCTATCACCCATCCTGCTCTCTTGTGATGAATAACATCATTCTTACCCCTGGGGCAGCCTTATCCGCCCTCTCACTATCGTATCACGAACTTCGTGACTTCACTCCAACTCATGCCCCTCTCGTTCGCATTCTCCAATTCTAACCCCCTTCTTTCCGCCTGCTCTTCTCCTCTTTCCCTCTCACCCCTCTCTCTCTCCCAACCCATACCCACCCTCCTATTATCAGTCTCGTCCTCTTCCCAATGTAATAATCCCCGGTGGTGTCACGGAATATTGCAAATAGCCTGCGATCAGTGCTTTTGTTGCTGGACACAGATCATACCGAGGAGAAATTGAACGAAGCGCACGAACACCTGACGTTTTTACATCCAGCGCACGCTCACATTCGCATCTAATAGCATCTTACACCTATAGGCATATGTACATAGTGAATATACGAACATATAAACAACAGGTTCTTGAACCTTTGGCACTACTGCGACCCATTTAGTAGTTGCCTTCACATCAAAATGGTTAATTCAAAATGCTTACTGTAAATATAATGAAAAATCAAATCTTATCATATTACGTCCGTTACGATATTATGCTATTTCTTGTTATGAGAATTCCCAAAATAATTCCTGAAATTTTGATTTTTTCCCTGCTGCCTCGCACCCCTTCATGAAATTACTCAGTCACCCCTAGGGGCACATGCCTACCAAGTTAAAAACCACTATCATACATACACTCAGAAATATCATTCACACACACACACACACACACACACACATATATATATATATATATATATATATATATATATATATATATATATATATATATATATATATATATATATTCTGTTCCCCGAAATATATTCAATATCCTCAAAAATCCATATAGACTTGTATGTGCATGATTACCGGTAAGAAAAAAATGCATACCTGCATAATGTGCAAATATGATTGTTAAAAAAAAAAAATACTGAACAAGAATATTTTGATATTAAATCGAAGAAAAAATATCAATGCAGCGATGTGAAATGGCTATTTATAGTGGTATGTACCCACAGGTATCTAAATTTTGTGAAATAAGATTTTCGATTCTACGACAGCATTAATATTCTTCCGTCTATTTTATGATAAAATATTCTCGCTGGTCCCGTTTTCTTCAATATTAATATGTTCCCACGACGTCCTCAGCAATAAGTACTATTATTCTAAAAGTATTTGTTCCCAAGGACTAAACGCTCAATTACGAATTCAAGAGTCTAACCAAATATTGCACAAATACGCATGTAGCAGAGCTATATTTTCTAAAAATACAAATGGTTTGATCCTAACTTTTAGAATCTTTCTCTTTCCGAACATTAGAATTCTTGTAAGATCTTTACCAATTGGAGAACCTTCGTTTTATTATTTTTTTTTTTTTTAATCATTTTCAGAGTCAAATTAATTATCCATGGGAGGCTTAGTGAAATCGACTCCTACAGTTTAGACGTACATTGCATGGTATCAAATTTATATCAAATCCCCCCCAAATGTCTTTTGCATTTTTTGTTGAATTTTCGTTAATAGATGTAATTAGAAGTGTTGCCCAAAATGAATGTCTTTATAAGTTGGCATTGATTTTATCAAAATTGGTTGAGGTTTACAAAGATTATTACAAATTTGAAGTCGTCAATTGGTAAAACTCGACTTATTCATATCAAAGGCAGAGTGTTAAACGCACTGGTCCGATACAAGTATGTTCCTATCCACAGTGTTTACACATCCTTTCCCACAAAAACTGGTTCCATTTGTTATTGTTTCTTCCTAATTCTTCTCAATCATTGGTGTATTTTGACCAATTTTAGTGTGCATACTCTATGGAGTAAGGAAACGCTTGAAAGTAAATAGTTTTGAGAAAAATATTTAGAGCATTTTAGAAGGCATTCTATTTACAATGTAAGTATAATGTTAAACCCAACCCTAACTTACCATTCAAAACACATGTATATATATATATATATATATATATACATATGTATA
The DNA here is from genome assembly GCA_963457665.1 of Thysanoteuthis rhombus. Taxonomy (NCBI): domain Eukaryota; kingdom Metazoa; phylum Mollusca; class Cephalopoda; order Oegopsida; family Thysanoteuthidae; genus Thysanoteuthis; species Thysanoteuthis major. The sequence goes on along the minus strand of OY735229.1, from coordinate 15,208,305 downwards.
AAAAACTATCTTGGCGATTTTAGATCCACTAAAGATACCTTCAAACTCCTTGATAAAGCCCTAAAATTCTGTCCCCACCTCGACTCTTCAAAATATCCTTAATCATGACTTGGGGAGAAATAAGCGGAGAGCACACTTGGGTAGATCTAACTATGATAGAGACATTTTAAACCTACTCAAAGACCCAAACAAATCATCCACCCGAAAGAACATAATCATAACTATTCAAACATTTGAACAAGAAGTAAGAGAGGACATTGAAACTTCACTCAATACTGACTTAATTATCATTAGAGCAGATAATGGAAGGGACATAGTCATTTTGGTTGTAGGTGAATACCTGACAGGACCAAATACTTAACAACACAGAATTTCACAAAAATAACTCTCTAATGACCCCTTCACTGAATACCAAAACCTAAAAACTCACACCCTAACATCCCAACCTACGCCCAATAGAACTATCTTTTTGTGCCAAAGCCACAATTCTGACACAGACACTAGACTTACCATCATCGAAAAAATTGAAAAAATATACCTTGCGACACTAAAATTCTTGATGTACATGAATATATGGGGATCAATAAACTTAAAACTCCCTCTCCTGACGAACTTAATACTAAATTTAACAGCACTGACCACGCTAAAATTTAACCCAATAATACCCTCATTCCTGATACTCAAAGCTCACCAACTTTATACCTACACCCTATACTATACATCTGCCCAGTCCATAAATATGCACCATACCACATTACGTACATATACTTTTATTCTCCTGTACAGCCCAACCTTGATATAAATGATGTTACTAACTTATCTCACCTTATCCCTACCTAACTCTTATGTATATCAAACATTGGGAAGTCACACATGACCTCCTATCTATGGACATCTATGTATAGTCCATTTAATTTGCACTTCTCTAAGCTAAGTAACTTTTCCAAACATTTACAATAGCCATCAAGGACTCGGTACGTATTTCCCAACTGATATTCGATCATACATAACAGAGACCCCTTTTACTTTTTTCCACAAACTTGATTATTACTAGAGATTGCATCGACCTCATAGCCCGCCACCGGGCTACTCCTAAATGATTTTCTATACTTCCTTTATTACGGCCCCCAATGTATACACAGACACACCAATAATACACCTACAATTATACTCCACCTCTGATAACCATAGAGTAAGGTTATAGGTGCACCTATGATCAATTCAGCATATAAACATATTTATGTAAGGACTTTATATTACCTTACTAACTCCAAAATAGCTCAACCCTTGACCATGATCTAGATTCCCAATGACCATGACAACCATTTCTGAAGAATGCTTACCTCCTTCGGTCTGCATAACCAATAAAATACCCATAACAGCTGCTACTACTTCCAACCAAACTGTACAGATTCTTCCTCATACATAAAGCAGTCAGGATTCATCACTATGGCCTCCGTTGAATCTTCATTTTTATTTTCATTTTTGCTTTCAACGCAAAACATTTCATGCTAATTTTTTTTCTATGGTAACCTCACCTTTTAACTCTTGTCGAAACATGTATAGCATACTAATTAAATAGTTTGACTATTGATTGATTAACGAATAAAGTTTCCATAGACTTTTACTTGTGAGATTCTTTCACTGCCATTTGTTCACTTGTATACACATATCTAGCTGACACGAAGAGAATGAATATTCCAAAGATTTGTAGAGAGGAAAAAATCACCCCATTAGCTTCATGATCATCCTGTGCCCCTCTTTAGGGAATCAATGTGTCGAATTCATGTACATATGGAAGAAAAACAAGGCTTACCTACGTAAAGTTACGTTTGTCGATGAGAGATCGACCAGTATAACTACTGACGTGAATCCTTGCTCATACCCCTTCTATTGAGTGTTTACCCATATGATTTACAAAATCTGTTGTATTGGTTTTGATTTCAATCTGCATGCAAACTAACCTATGAAATCCTTCTTCAAAGGGCAAATGGAGAAAATAAAGATAACTTCTAAAATTGTGAATAATTTTTCGTATTGTTTGATTAACCATAATCCATACTAATATTTATTCATCTCTCTCTCTCTCTCTCTCTCTCTCTCTCTGCACATTATACAAAATGGCGGGTTTGTCTAATAATTTCACAAATACAACGTTCCGTCTACATTTCTACACAAACGTGCATACAAATATGATCCAGCGATTTCACGTACGCGTTGGTTTATTGTTACCTCCTTCTGAATATCTACATGACTCTGCACTTTAATCGCAACCCGTTATAACCAAATGCGAGGCGTCGGTGCCGTTTCATAAAACAAATAGACGGAAGCAACAATGTCTTCCACCAACCGGCACATCGAAATGTCGGCATTCACCTCTGGAAGTAATCAATATGCACTGTCACGAACGTGTTCATATTGACAGAGAATATTGATTCCTAGACAAAAGTTATCATGGATGTCACAGACTTTTATATAAAAATAATAACAGAAGAGTTGACGACAATTTGTTGGGAAGTTTTCCGGTGGTTTTGATTTATTTACACGAAACTCTCGTTGTTTAATAACGCATCAAATCACATACTTAGCACATGGAGGTACGCGGATGTGATTGTAATACATGCATGCATACATATATAGCTACGTAGGTACGCATACACACACACACACACACACACACATATAACACACACAAAAAAACTATATATATATATATATATATATATATATATATATATATATATATTGTCAAGTTTAAGGGAGATTTTCATGAGATTGAACATGTCCTTGGAACCGGTCCAGAGAAACCTTATCTATTGACTATGAACGCAAAGGATTTTTACTAAATATCCAACTTGCTAAATGTAAAATAATTATCAACCATATATATATATATATATATATATATATATATATATATATGTGTGTGTGTGTGTGTGTGTGTGTGTGTAGTAGTAGTAGTGGTAATAGCTGCAGCTATCATAAGTCCACTGCTGCACAAAAGCTGTTCTCATCTCTGCCATATCTGGCTGTTGAAACCTTTCTTTCTCATCCCTTCATCGTGTGTCTCTTCTTTTCCTACTGTGTTGGCTACGGGCACCGATCGGTTAGCCTTCTGCTTCATCTATTTTCATCTCTTCTTGCTATGTGTCCAGCTCATTACCATTTTTGTTTCTTAAGTATTCCATAATATCCTTCAATCTATTCCTTTATGTGATCCACGATCTTTTGTTGAAGGTATTCCTGGCATTACTCTTTTCGCGGCTCTCTGTGCGATTCCAAGTGCGGTTTCCATGTTTTGCATCCGTGAGTCATGGTTGGTATTATGCATTCATCATATGCTTTACGCTTTAAGCACATTAGCGAAATGCTCTTCAAACTTCTTTTTTCTATCTTTATCTTATTTGTATCTTTAGCTGGTCTAATTATTTACAGTGAAATATTCGTATACGTGCTGAATTACTCGCATGTAATTCTCCTTAACATCTTGTTCTCGTATTGAGTTGTAACTTTGATAAATACATATATAGCTACGTAAGCACACACAAACATACACACATGCACACACACACACACACACACATATATATATATATATATATATATATATATATATATATATATATATATATATATATATGACGTAAATTTATTCACACGTAAGCGTCTTCACATACGCGTATCCATCGGGCAATTTCCAAGACACGAAGAATGAAGTTGATTTCGAAAAATATGTTCGTAGTTTATCAATATTCAATTAACAAACAAGCGTCTAGGGACAGCTCTTTTAATGTTTAATAAGCTCATTCGCATTGTCCTTAGAACATCGTGCATTGATGAAACATTTTCTGACTCTGAAAGGAGTGCGCTGATGAAGTAAATTCCTAATAACCGAACAAATACAATCAAAATATTTTCTATCTCCATCTGTATAATCCCACGCAAGTGAACCCATATACAGAATACGTACATGAATACACATCATTATTAAGCATTACGGTTTCTCCACGATGTAAAAGATGCTTTACATTATCCACTATTGCGTTTTGATAACGTAAAACATTATTACTCAGATAAGCAGATATTCTAAATATAGTTTCATTTAAACTTACCGCTTTGGTAAGGCCGAAAGGCGAAACATGTTAGGGGGATGAATAATAATTTACATACGATTATTGTTTTCCTTCTTTAATATCAAATAAATTCACGTCCATATCCCCATAGTCTATCAATATTTGTTTGCGTGCAAGTGAGTGAGCGCCAGTGGTTTTTCACTCATGATTGTTTATTTTTGGTTACAGATGGAATATAAGCGATTTGAATATATCCTTTGGCAATATCTTCAATGGTGCCTTCCTTTATTTCTATAGTTTGACACTTTCAAATTTATTCGATTTACAAAAAGGCAAAATCTGACGTCATCGTTGAAATGTCTTATTATTTCGAAATGAAAGAAAAGGGAACATGTCTGGTTAGTCACGCAATACAAACCATCACTTGACCAAAGTCTTCAGGTAGCATGCAGAATCGGAGATGATAAAAAAAGAATTCAACAAATTGGTGATGAATGAATGAGTTACATTTCTCACCTTTATCACTAGAGAGTTCAAATTTTCAAAGAAACAAGCGTGAATACCACCGGAACAAATTTAGCACAAATTCGTCTCTGAACTGAGCCCCAAGCTGAAAGCTTTTTTTAAAATCTGGGGGGCGGGGTCCAAAAACAAGATCCCTGTTCTTTCTAGACTCAAAGAATAAATGCGTAGATTTCCTATCTCAATTGGTGCAATTTACACGTAGCCTGCCAGCCAGACAGCCAGCCCAACCGGATGGCTTGAAAACTGAAGAAACCTATGCTGACAATATTAGTGACAGTTTTGGTTGACGCTCTCTCATTAGAAAACTGTGGATTTTTTTCTAGTCGAGTGAATTAAGTCAATACATCGAGGTGTTCTTTGTGTGTGCTCTGTGCGGTATAGCAAAGCACGTCAGGGATAGATTGCGTTTTTAATGAACACCGTCGTTGAAGAATCCAGACAACATCTCAGGTGAAAATACAACGAAACAATTCCATAGAATTATCGAAAGAGATAATTACATTTGAACACTTCAATAATTACATTTTGCAGAAGACCGGTTCAAAATAACAATGGCGGAGCACGCGCTTCTGTTCTGGCAGAATCATCATTCCGTTTTCATTAACAATTATCAGAAACGATGACAAGTGAACGCCAGCCAATCTTGATAAACCATTTTTAACACACTTGAGAAGATATTAATGCTGGTTGATAACTGAACAATACAACGCATATCAATTTTTCACAAACATCTTTTCCCGTGCAAACAATGTGGAAAACAGGTCTGGTTGGTCACTCGGAAGGAACCGTCACGTGACCGTTGTCTTTTGACGGCATTCTGTGTTGAGGGTGATCAATTAAAAATGTTACAAGAATAGCAGACAACCTCCGGACATCACGAATTCACAATGCAAGTTCAAGCCCGTTTGTCGCATTAGTTTGCGTTCAGCAACGTTCACGCTTGCTTTTTTGAAGATTCAAACTTTTGTAGTGAACACAGCTCAACAAAAGGCGAGTGAAGTAATTTATCCATTAGCCGTCTAGCGTTTGCCATAGGATATAGACCTTCTCAAGGGTTTTCCAGACCTCTATCATTGACGTCGCATAGATCCAATTATCATTAGCGGATATGTGGCCGGCTGAAAATAGGAGGGCGCTATGAACTAGACAAGTTCGGAAAGTACTAGTTACATAATGAAACTTAAATGGCAATGGGCTGTTCATTTGGCAAGAATATCAGACAACTGCTGGACATCATAACTCACAACTCCCCGGAAGCCTCTTACGTGAATGCATTCGACAAAATGTAAGATGGTGTGACGAACTAGATGAGTTCAGAAAGTACTGGCTCGGTGACGCCCAAAATATAGTCCGGCAAATCTTGGAGAAAGTCTATGTCCAACGACGGACGTCAAAAGCCCTTAAGCTGATGAATTAAAACATCATTTCATTTAGTATACAGACTCAGGGTCCAGTTGACATGTGACATAAGTCATATTCATATTTCGTAGCTGCTTTGTGCAAAATATACGCGGGGAATATGAACAAATATAATAGCTAAAAAATAGAGGCATTAGTTACTTCCAGAGGGAGCAGGTATCAGCACCACCTTGGGGGTAAGGCATCACCCCTCCTAAACCTCCAGACATACTCAGACTTGTGTTCACCCAATATGTTACCTTCTAAGGTGTGGCTGATACACTGTACTTCCATTTTTATATTCCTTGATTTTCTTTTTCTCGTGTGCTTAAAGCGTTTTTTGAAAAGATGACTTATTCACTCACGAGAGTATATTCTCTTAGTCATATGTAAATGGTTATTTAAATACATCCATTTCATTCTGAGTCCTAAGCACTTTGTCTCTTACACACACTCGCATGTGCTCATACATACACTCACACACACGTGTGCACTCGCCCGCACACGCCCACTCACACAGACACACACGGTCGATGGAACAACCATTTTTTCGTTTGAACTCTAGATCTCATTGTAAGAAATTCCTGTTTGGCACTTGTAATCCGAGCCATCAGAATTCTTTGAAACAGAATTTCACACACATAAAGTCTAATGAATTGGAGTCAACAATTGTCTCTCTTCTTGTACAGCATTTCTCTGTAACTTATCTCGTTAAAGTATCGCGTATTATACAATTAAGCAGTTTAAATAAGGTCGATTTATTGTCGATTAAAGCTAAATGATTACCTTGTGGACACTTACACCACTTCGTCAAATTCATCAATGTTTATGCCTCAGGCTTTAAGATCATAGTATGTTATTGCTTAAAGACTTAAACCATTATCATTTTTAATTATCTCAAGTTACTACCCTTCCAATGTAATAAGTACTATAAATATTCATTTAGATGCCCTATCGAAAAATAATAATTTCTAGTCATATATTGTTCAGTTTATTGCAAATTTATCTGCTGAGATAAAATATCAGAATCATTCTCGTTATTTTACTGTGGAATACTTCATGCACTAATCATAGCGCATCGCTGGAGAAAGTAGAATACTACATCTACCTTGGACAATGAATCTCCATGAAATCCTCAAAAGAAGAAGAATTCAAGCGAAGAATCACTCTTACATGACAAGTTTTCTGTAGAGCAAGCCCAAGAACAAGAAAATACCATTAGTCCCAAAAGGAAGGGTCTCTTACCAATGCATTCTTCCGGTAGTCACCTATGGAGTTGATACACGGAATTTAACCCAGACTGTGACCCTTAAACTGAAAACCGTGTAACGTTCGCGAAAAGGAGTCTTGCTCAACACTACTTTGAGAGGTCACAAGACAGCACATTATATTACGGAAAATACAGCAGTGAGAGATATAGAAACCATCAGAAAACTCAAATAGCAATGGGCTGGTCATGTTGTAAGAATGGTTAACAAGCACTAGACATCACGACTCACAATGTGGATCCCTAGTGATCTCATGCGTTATCGTGGCCGGTAGAATAAAAGATGGTGTTACGAACTAAACAAGTTCAGAAAGTATTGGCTCCACGACGTCGATGATAGAGAGGCCTGGTGAAACTTTTGGGAAGATCTTTGTCCAACGACACTAAAAGTCTGATAAGGACGATGAAACCAAACTGCATTCGTTTCTATTCGAGCATTTCAACAGTCAAAAACAGATCCGGTGAATAACTCAATTGAAACACTCACGTGATTAATGTCTTTTCGTAATATGTTGTGTTGGGGGTTGATCAATTAGAAATAATAGGAGAAAAGTGTAGAACGATGTATGTTACTTATTGTGCCTTTTGCTGTTAAGTGATTACTTGAAAAAAGAGTCCAAATTTTCGCAAGAGAGGTGTTAATGTTGCGGGACATAAAGTGAAGGGTCAGTTTAACATATTAAAACATTATGAATTGAACTACTACTTAGCCGAAGACCTGAGGAGACTTATTGTCACTCAGCCCTCAGCAATGACCACTGGGCAACCGGTGAGAAACTGTAAACTGCAGAATTACTGCGACCTATTAGTAGGAGAGGAGGGCTGGAGACTTGAGGAGACTTGCTGTCACTCAAACTCCAGCGGTTACCACTAGGCAACTGGTGTGAGATAACAAATAATAATAATAATAATAATAATAATAATAATAATAATAATAATAATAATAATAATAATAAAACGTTTTAGCCTTCAAACTGGTAGGTCTGGCTAGTCGGCTGACTGCTGAATAAGTCGCAAAGACGTACCACTCCAATTACAAATTGTAGACAAAAACAGTCACTAAAACTTATACCTTTAGTTTTCTACTTGAAGTTGTATAGTACTAATCTGAATTAATCTTAACTGAATAAATAGAGTATTCTATGCATTGCACGCCATCTTGAAAATCATACTTTTCCTGTGGTCAGAGCGTAGTATGTTTTTAGTATGTCATTGATCACACCTGATAGTACAAAGGGACCATTTCTTATGATTTGAGGGACAAGGTGGATTTTTCGCATAAAGGTAATTTGCCAGTCAATTTGAATGCCATCTTCGAAACTATACCTTTTCAGTGGTCAGACTGTTGTACAATTTTTATATGTCATCAAGCATACTTGATACTACAAAAAATACCTCTCTGCAATGAATTATGAATTCGGCATTATCAGTATTTGGTGGTCATTTTTACCCTATCTTGAAAACTATGCAGGCTTGGGGATACAAAATTGACGTCATATTTTTTTTAAGTACTTATATTAAGGATTCATGAAAACTTCATTCCATGTTTCTGTCTTTGATGTTGACGAGATAATTTTGCTGATTCATTCTACAGCCTTCTTCAGATTTAATATTAAAGATCCTCAAGGAAAGAGCATGTCTTTCATCGGTCACATTTTTTGCTGGTGGTACAAAACGGCTTGGTTAACTTTTAGATTTCCTGTCTGATATTGTTTCTCTATTGTTTGGCATCACTGGAGAAAAAGAGCAACAAAAGCGGCTCCCTTTCCTCACGGATATCAAACATTACACCTGAATAAATCGGTAAAATGGAAGATAGGGAAGAGTCATTTATCATCGTCACCAGCCGCAGCAGCAACAGCCTTTTAGCGTCCGTCGTTGGATATAGATCTTCTATGCGGTTTGCCAGATCTCTCTATCATGGGCGCTGCGGAGCCAGTATTTCCTGATACGTCTAGTTTGTCATTGCATCTCTCGACTGCAGTTTAGCATATGATCTCTGAAGATCCAGCAGTTGTCTGACATTCTCGCAACATAACCAGCACATTGCCATTTCAGCTTTTTAATGTATTCTGATCTTTCCATGTAACGTTGAGCATGATCATCCTCTGTTCACCTTGCATGGTTTTCAATGTGAGGCTCAACCTTTTTGTTGAATTCTACTTTTCAGTACTATCAGGAAGACGCATTGATTGTATAGCATTCTTTCAGGGATTGATGGTTTTTTTTTAAAAGTTGGAGCAAGCTCAACCTCCAAAAATTAGTCGATCCCAATAATCGTAAAAAGAAAAGTGTACAACCGATGCATCCTCCCAATAGTCACTTATGGAGCTGAAACGTGGAACCTAACCAAGAGACAGATCTACAAACTGAGAAGCATGCAATGCACACATGAGAGAATCATGCCTCAACCTCACATGGAAAGATCACAAGACAGCACACTGTATCAGGAAGAAAACGGGAGTCATACACATAATAGAATCTATTACAAAACTATAATGGCGATGGGTAGGCCATGTTGCAAGCATGACTGACAACCAATGGACATCACGACTCACAACATGGAGCCCCAGAAACCGAGGCCAACGGAATACTAGATATAGAGATGAACTAAACAAACACAGAAAATACTGGCTTCGCAACGCCCATGATAGAGAAGTGTGGCGAATCCTGGCGAAGGTCTATGTCCAACAATAGACGTTAAAAGAATGATGATGATGATGATGATGATGATGATGATGATGATGATGATGATGATGATGACGACGACTCTCCTCTGGGTTATAGACAAGTTAAATTCCACTTGACATTCTCAGGGTGGTTGATTCTTATCGAATTATGCGAGAGTAAAATTTTATAAAACGAATGTAGCTGTGAAATAAAGTTTTTGTAATGGCTCAAAGTAATGTATATCGTTGTTTTTAATCCTCAAGCCTATTTAATCATTCTGAACCGTCGCCGTAGCAAATCTGCTGATCAACCAAGTTTAAAGTTTTATTACAAACATCATGTAAAAAGTTATCTCGAATAGAGACCTAGCGACAAGCTTGTGAACGAATTACAGACAATGGTTTCAAGCCCTGACTCGCAACAAAATGTCAGTGTTCAGAGCAATTTATCAAGATTTTTATCTCCCGGAGAGGTAACTCCTGTCGTTGTCATGAAGTTTCATGAAGCTACATGGCTACGATTTGTTTTTAATGAATATCACATTGCTATCAAGTTAACAGTTTGTACTCTGCTTCCTCAAAGTCGGTTTGCGAGAGACGTTGAACCATGAATACATGATAAGCCAGGTGTCAGAGGAATGTAGGTGGTATTTTGCAGAATAATGAAGAGTCAGTGTCTGAAGTCTTTTACTAAAAGCTACAGGAACAATTAAACTAACAAGGGGATCTCTAATCATATCAGTCCAGAACAATAGTATCAAACCATTTTGTGTTAAAGCAAAAATAGATTGAACATAGCATATGTCACCTTTGTGCAGGAAGAAAAAACTTTTTAAAGCATATCTTAATAAAAAGGAATATAAAATCAGGTCCTGGGAACAGTGCAAACGACTTAGGTTCGCCCTTGTAGTCTCGTCTGTATCAGAAAATAAAAAAATGAGTAAATTGCTCTGTAACTACGAGATTCAGACCGATCATCCTATCCAGGCAAGGTGACGAAATTTGATTATTGTGGAGAAAAAAAAATCTGTTAGATTGTAGACGTAGCTGCACATGGAGATCACAACCCGAAGACAAAAGAAAATAAACAAATAGAAAATAGAATCATGATTTAGCTCGGGAACTGAGAGAGCTAAGGAACATTTAGTTTGGAGTTGTACCCAGGGGCGTATCAAAGTTTTAAAGATAGGGCTAGCGAGTACATGGGAAACTAGCCTTGACGTGTGCAATTTCAAATCCAATTACGTTTATATTTTCTCTTTAAAATCAAAACAGAAGGAAGATATATACAGTTTTAAAGGGAACAAATAATTGTTATTTTGTATTCAAAGCAAAAAAAACAAAATGAAGTTTTATAGCAAGTGCATAATTTTATTCTGTATTTGAAACCAAACTAAGAGAGAGACCTACAAACTGAGAAGTATGCAACGTGTGGATGAGAGAACCATACTCAACCTTACATGGAAAGATCACAATACAGCACAGTATATAAGGAAGAAAACGGATGTCTGTGAGATCATAGAAACTGATAAAAAAAACTTAAATGGCAATGGGCAGGCCATGTTGTGAGAATGAAAGACAACTGATGGAAACCACGTCTTACAACACGGATCCCTGGAGATCCCATGAGAAACTGAGGCCGGCAGAACACAAGATGGGGAGATGAACTAGACAGATCCAGGAAATACTGGCTCCGTGACTCCCATGATAGAGAATTGTGGTGAATCCTAGGGAAGATCTATGTCCAACGACAGACGTTAAAAGACTGATGATGATGATGATGATGATGATTTGAAACCAAAACGTAAGAAAACATTCATGTGATTATCTAACATTTCAGAAAAATGAAGCGATATGTGAAATATATGAAGCACATGGTTCAAAACACTGGTAAATTTGTTGGATTAAAGTATTGAATTTAGGAAGTTCTTCCAACTGCATGCAATAAAGTAAAAAATACCAAGAAAATGATTCTACTTTTATCATACGCGACAACTGAAGAATTAGAAAAATTGTTGGAGGTGCCACTGATGGAAAATGTGCCCTGGGGGAGCGACTGTCTCTTTTGTTCCTCTTTAGCTTCGCCACTGGTCGTTCCAATTATAACTGGTGAACTCGAAGCACTGGAGGCAAGATTAGATAATTGGAAGACTTAACACTGTCCATACTACAGTGGTGCTGGGGCCTGCAAGCATACTGAAGGAGGTGCTGGAGGTTTGAAGTGAATGGTTTTCACTCGATCACCAATGACAGTCCTCAGGAATCTGATTGGCATAATAATAATAATAATAATAATAATAATAATAATAATAATAATAATAATAATAATAATAATAATAATAAGGGCTTGAGACTTGAGAAGACTTGCTGTCACTCAAACTCCAGCAGTTACCACCAGGCAACTGGTGTGAGATTGCAAATAATAATAATTGGGGGGGGGGCTTTGATATCCAAACCGACCACCTCATCCAGAAGACCAGACTTGGTTATCGTAGACAAAAAGAGGAAGACCTGCCAAATAGTAGACGTGGCTGTACCTGCAGACCATCGAGTAAAGAGGAAGGAGAGTGAAAAACGGGAAAAATACCAGGATCTAGCGAGAGAACTGAAGAAGATGAGGAACATTAAAGCCAGGGTAGTGCCAGTCATATTGGGTGCACTAGGAACTGTCCCAAAGACACTGAGGGCGAGACTGGAGGAGATCGGGATAAAGGGAAGGATTGAGACTGTACAGACCACCGCACTACTAGGAACTGCACGGATACTGAGGAAAGTGCTAGAAATATAAAGACTGCAACACTAAATGTTAACGGTGACCTAACAAAGGAAGGGGAAATGAAAGCGGAAACGTAAACCACAGAACTGGCATGATAGGCGAAAGAGAGAAGAGATATTGGCTGAAGACCTGAGGAGACTTATTATCACTCAGCCTTCAGCAACGACCACTGGGCAACCGGTGAGAAACTGTAAACTGTAGTATTACTGTGGTCTATGAGAACTAGGAGAGAAGGGCTTGAGACTTGAGTAGACTTGCTGTCACTCAAACTCTAGCGTTAACCACCTGGCAACAGGTGTGAGATTGCAAATAATAATAATAATAATAATAATAATAATAATAATAATAATAATAATGGGAGAGCTCCAAAACGTTGTTCAGCAAAGTGATGGGAAGCAATAATGACATTGGGATGGACTTTGGAATAGGGAAATGCACACGAAAGGTAATGTATAAAGGAGAGAAAGAAATAAATCGAACTACCGGACAGAAAACGCTGGACAGATATAAATACCTTGAAGTTCTCGAATGCGACGTGACGAAACGTGAGGGAATGAAAGAGATAATGAAAAAATGATAACTCAAGAGAATGGACAAAGGAAGAACTCCAGTCAATAGACTGGTGAATAAGAAAGATTATGACAATGCACAAGGCCTTACATCCCAGAGATGACACGGATAGGCTGTACGTGGAAAGAAAAAAAAGGTGACAAAAGACTCATCAGCATAGAAAACTGTGTCTGAGGGGCCAGAACAGGACTAGTAAACTATGCGCAAGCAAAGAGTGAAGGCATTATAGACAACGTCCGAAGCAGCGTAACGATTAAGTAGGAAAAGGAAGGAGCAGCACAGCAAACAAGAAAAGAAAAATGGAAACAGAAAAGACTATACTTGGGATTGAAAAGACAGATAGAATGTTGAAGATGATAGATCATACACATGGCCATGAAAAGGAAACCTGAGGAGAGAAACAGAATTGCCCAAGCATCAGGATAAATGCGAATCGACTAATCAACAGAACCCAAACAGCAAATGCTGCCTATGTGGAGAAAGGGATGAGACCGTTAACCACATTACTAGTGAATGTAGTCAACTAGCCCAGAAGAAGTATAAACACTGACATGGTAGAGTAGCAACAGTGATACACTGGGAACTGAGCAAATAAATGGGATTTAACCATGCAGAAAAGTGTGAAAGCACAAGCTGGAGACAGCCCTGAAGGATGGAAATCACAAATTACTTTTGGATTTTGACATCCAAACGGACCATCCCATCCAAGTAAGAAGACTGCACCTCATGTTCGTTGACAAGAAAGAGGAGAACCTGCAAAGGATAGATATGGCTGCACCTGTAGGTCACAGAATGAATAGGAAAGAGAGTGAAAAGCTGGGAAAATACCAGGATCTGGCAGGGAAACTGAAGGTGTGAAACATGAAAGTCTGGGTAGTACCAATAATAATATGTGCACTGGAGACTGTACCAAAGACGCTGAAAGCTACATTGGAAGAACTAAAAATAAAAAGGAGAATCAAGACTATACAGAGTGCAGCACTGCCGGGGGCTGCACGAATACTGAGGAGAGTTCTAGAAATATGAGATCTATGACTCCTAGCTGTTAGAAGTGGCCTAACGTGGAGAATAGAAAGAAAACACCATTAATGATGGTGGAGGTACAAACTAAAGCGCTGCTGTGATAGGCAAGGGAGATATGAGAGGAAGGCTGAAGGCCTGAAGAGACTTACTGTCACAGTCTTACTGTCTTACTTACTGTCACGGGCAACTGGTGGAAAATTGTGGACCACGGTACAGCTATGGATTGTGAGAGTGTAAAGGGGAGGACTGGAGACTTGCAGAAACTTGAGGAGACTTGCTGTCACTCAGTTTCCAGCGATGGCCACCAAGTAACTGCTGTGAAGAAAATAATAATAATAAAACAATTTAGAAAAAAAAAACGCAGCGACAATACAATTACACAAGTACCTCGAAATAACTCAGGATTGGAATTTAAAACTACTTAAGGAACATGAAAATACAAAAAAGTTGCTCTCAATAGTAAAAGAGAACTAGAAATAAACTTTATCAGTTGAGAGTATTCACAGAATATATCTGCAAAATAAAAGAAACGAATTGCAGTAATAAACTTGATATTTTTTAAATCCCCTGTGGAAATAACATGCCTATCGGATTGTATCCAAATAAATATTAGAGTTTGTTTTCCTTCTGGAAATATGTTTGGATATCGTTGTATGTGGTCCCTAACATTGACATTTGTCCGATCTCCTGTCAAAGACACAGAGTGCAGTTGAACGCATTGCACACAGCATGTGTGATCAAAATATTGATACTTCGAAATTTCTTTCAATCAAACTAGTTAAGGTCAGTTGAACAGAATTGAGTACAAAAAAGAGTTTCGGGTAAATAAGTGTGAACCCAAAGGATATTTAGCAGAGATTTTTAGTCTTCATTATTATTTCCGCCAACGAAGTTGGAGAGTTATATGTATTCGGTCGTATCCTTCTTTCTGTCTGCCCTCAATATCTCCAAAAGTGCTCAATGAATTTCAATAAGACTCCGTAAAAGGGTGGACAATGGGTCAAGAGGAAAATTGTTTAAATCTTGGTGCAAATCCAGCAATCGTTCTCGATTGATACATATTTTTTTCTCTTTTTATACATTCATGTACTCGCTCATGACTGTCCACACGATATCTCCAAAATTTACCGATAAATTGCAATGACATATTGCGGAAGTGTTTCATAGGCGTCTATCTTACCAACTAAATTAAACTGACAAGTCTCATATACCTACAAATTTATTTATTATACATATATACAATACAAATGTTGCAGAAAATTTCTTTGGACGAAATAGAAAAAGGAGTGAAGTTTGTTCCTACAGCAATTGGGCTTGTTTTTTCTTCTTACTGTTTACCTTCAATCTGTTCAGATATCAACTTTGAATTGACTTGTTATCATCATCATCCAAGTCAATATCTAGCAAAGCCCAAAGTTTGTTAAAAAAAAAAACTTACTTAAATTTTAGTACCACTAGTATTGAAATGCTCACAACTTTTTTTCCCTTGAAGCACAATAAAAAAAAACATTGAAAATAAAAATCTTGGGTGCGACAATGATTTTAATCATATTAAAAATGAAATTATTCTAAAACATTGGTGAACATAATTCTAATTATCAAAGGCAAATTTATGAAATCGAATGCAATTAAGAATTGTAAAAAAAGCATTTTTTGATCAGAAAGCTTGTCATTCGGCTACAGTGTGAATCTGATTATGTAAACGTCATAATTATTTTAATTGAAATTTATCACTTAATTTCGTTTATTATACAATACTTGTCATAATTATTTGAACGAAACAGAGATTTTGCTTCTAATTGTTCGGTTTTGAGAGTTGAAAACAGAATCATTGTAACAGGGTATAACAAGGTAAACATTTAGTCATGTCTTGTGGTTCTGGATGCTGGATTTCTGGGATGTTTTTTTCCAGAAATAAATTGTTAATTTTAAAGAAGGTAACTTTTTGTTTCCAGTCATCTAAAACCTTGTTCAGAATCGATCAAAATGATTGAAAGAGTTGAATTAGATTGCTAGTGAGGTAATTTGGATATCCCAGCTCAAAATATCTGAGGGGCCCCTGCGATCTTAGGCCTTGAAAAACAGATCATTTTAATCGTTTAGTGTCTATCGTTGGTGTCACCAAGCTAGTTCTTTCTGAACTTGTCTAGTTTGTCGTGCCATCTAATCTCTGCCAGACACAGTTTCGCATATCATTTCCGGGGATCTGCATTGTTATCCATGCTGTCCAACGACTGTTTGACATTGTAGCAACATGACCAGCCCAATGCCATTTAAATTTATCTGGCAATTTGTATGTTTTTTTCCTGATATACAATGTTGTTTCGTGATCCGTGTAGGTGGTATTGGGCATGCTTCTCTCCTGTGCACGTTGCATAATTCTCAGTTTGAGGATCAATCTTTAGTTCAGATTTCATGTCTCAGCTCCATAAGTGATTATCAGGAGGGTATGTAGCCTGGTATAGCATCATTTTCAGGACTAATGAGATTTTCTTGTTCTTGAAGGCCAAACTGGTTTATAATTATCAGATATTAAAAGGTATTAATACAGAAGTATCACTATTGATTTTGTTGATTATGTACTTGTTATAAACAGTAACACTTGTTAATCTCTTCAAAGAGTTTTCCGGCCGATTGGACTCCTTCTTCTTGTTTGTTTTGTTAAAACAACGTTTCAGCCGATCCATTTTGAAACGAAATGTCACATGAACAACACAAACAACAGAAAAGAGTTCAATCGTCTGGAAAAACCCTTTGAATGTTAATGACCCTTTATAAAACTATTGATTAGTTGATCTCCCTGTTGTATATTCATACACATCACTATTATTCTTATTACCTATCAATATACGATATCAATAATATTGCAATCTATTCCCAAACAGTACATCACTAGAATGTTTAAAAATAGGAGCTCTAGATGGGAACATTTTTATTAGTGCTGTAAAGTGTCGAGCCGTCTTCGGTCTGATAATCCTAAACAGTTCGTTAGGCTCCGTGAAGATGTATCCCCTATAATATATTTCCCCGGAGAAATTGAAATAAATAAGCAACGACAGCCATCATTTTTAAAATACATGAACGTTCATTGATGGAGTCTAAAATTGTACTTGCACGCATGGCGTACCAGTTATTATGCGCAAATATAATACCAACATGTCCAATGCGTTTAGAAGATAGAAATGGTCACAATAAACCATCAGCTTTGATTCTGAAGCAAAGAACCGATGTTTCACATTTATGAAAGAGATGAAGAGGAAACTGAAATCTTTTAGCTGAAAATAGCTGACTATTTTTTTTTAAATCTTCTAGCGAGAGCTTATTTTAAGAGCCATCAACTTATAACTTTATGGGGGGAAAGTACATTTATATTTTAAAAAGTAAATTTATTTTAAAACCCTTATTCTTACATATATATATATATATATATATATATATATATATATATATATATATATATATATATATATATATATACATATATATATATATATATATATATATATGTATATATAAATGGTTTTGGTTCACTTTGAACACAATAATAGCAAAAGTTGATTTCTGAGCCGGAGCAGAAGCAGACTGTTGTTTGGTCAACTTACTTAGGAAGATATTCATTCCAGTAAACATCTTGAAGGTTTGATGTAGGAAATTGTAATGAGGTCACCTATAGAAGCTGTGATTGAGAGCATCCCTATGACGCTTACACTCCTACCAATAATATTGAAAGCGCCTTCTAACAGTATAAAACGTTGATGCTTCCACTTCTGTGACAGACTAGGTAATAAAAATTAATCCTGCCCTGTTATCCAGCCTCTGAATTGTTTCTCCAAGTATATTGCATTCTCCAAACTATTACAGAAATGATTGTACGTACTAAGTTGAATGTATAAGAATGTATACACTTACAGCAGTTGACAGCGTCATTCAACCAATTTCAGTGGAGTTCGGATTGGATTGAACAAGTATGAAAATTCCTTTTTGAATTTCATCCGACCGATACCAGAGTCGAAATTATTTTTGAAAACATTGATATTCTCTTGACTCAGACTATTTCATGCTTTTGCTACTTTTGCCGACGAGAACTTGAATGCCAAGTACACAATGTGCTTTTTTATAATCGCCATTAAAAGCACCTAAACAGCCATCATGCTGATCTTTGGTGTGTTTACGTGGTTTCTGATTAGGATCAAAGACACGTCTGGTTAGTCACTCAGTAGAAACCATCACAAGATCAACGTCTTTTGGTAGTATACCATGTTGGGGATGATCAATTAAAGAATTAGAAAAAATGGACGATTAGTGGATAAGTTACCTCTCTTGCCTTTCGTTGGATTGTGATAACTAAAATAAATTCTGAACTGTAAAAAAAAATCAATCATGAATGATACCGGACATAAACTAAGAGACCAATTCAACATAAACTTGCATTTCAAATTGAATCTCCACACACTAAAATACTATTTACAGGGTAGAGTGTTCAAAATGATTTTAGGCATAATAACGAGTAAATGCTTACATTTTTAATCCTCTAGTTCAATGGTTCTCAACCTTTTTGAACCATCACCCACCTCTGATCAAAATTTTTAGTTTCATCCCTCCTAGTACCCAAGATTCATACTAGCAATATAGGAAGTAGAAAACTTTCTAAAAAATGTAAACGTCAGATTGCAATGAAATTCTATTCACGCAGCTTCTATTTCATAACTCCCCTCTCCTTTCTTGTTCGATTGTTACCAATGTATTCCTTCTGGTTGATTCCATTATGAAAAATAGGTCAGTCAGGAACGTGACAGATTGGACAAACATTCAATGCTCATTTACATACTCTTTGAAGTGGTATAAAATCCCCCCTAGGATCCTGATATTAGCTCCGGGAGTAATTCCACTCTTTTTGAGCAATGAATTACTCTAGCTTCGTTCACATGGCCTATACGAGTGATACGTACATATGTAGCCAGCTACATGAATAAGTTAAAAACTGAATAGAAACATACTATGTTGACAGTTCAGGTGAACGTTCTGGTTGACAGTTACTAATATATAGATCAGTGAACCAAATGAGTGGACGACTTTGCAAATTGAAAGCAAAGCATTGATGTTTCATTCTTTAAACTTTGCTATTTTTATTAGTCTGGTTTTTTCAGTTGATGTTAATGAATATTTCTCTCCAGGGAAACACAAATCAAAATGGAGGAAAGAAGAGTGAAAAATGAGAGAGAGAACGGAAAGATTTTTTTTTCATAATGTTATTGGAAGGAAAGTGGTTAAGAAGTTAGGGAATTAATGAGAGAAATAACACTAAAAGGAGAAGAAGGAGAGAGAAGAGAAAGAAAAGTGAAGAACGGAAAGAAATTTCTGAAAGAAAGAAAATAGAAGGAAATTTCTCTCTGGGGACACCCAGATCAAAATGATCAGGGTATCGGAGAAGGATGAGACGAAAAGGAGATGGAAATATATAATCAAACAAAACGTGGCTATGAGGAGAGAGAAATGAAAAAGATATAATTTGAGAGATTAAACTAGGACGTCAGAAAAAGAAAAGTGAATGAAAAGAGAAAAAAAAGAGCAATGAAAAAAAAAGAGAGAGAAGATTTATTTCTTGGGAAACATGGATCAGAATGAGTGAAAAGGGAGAGAAAAATGAGAGAAAACGAAGAGAATTAAAAATTGTTTCAGAGAGAAAGGCAATTATGAGGAGGGTAAAGCAAGAAAAATAATGAGAGAGGCCACACTAGAAGGGCACCAGGAATAGAGGGGGAAAAGTGCGAAAGATGACGAAAAAGAAAAGGAAATCTCTTCACGGAAACTCACATCAAAATAAAGGATGGAGAGAATTATAAGAAAACAAATAAATGAAAAAAATTATAGAAAGAAAATTGTCTATAAAGAAAGAGAAATAACGAAAATGATGAGAGATCACATATTAGATCACATATCAAAAGAATAACAGGACAAGAAAGGAAAATGAAAGGCGAGAAATGAAGAAAATCTTTTTTTTTAAAAAGGAAATTGAACTTCCCTTCAGGAAAGCATAGACCAAAATGAATGAAAAAAAAAGAGAAAGATATATAAAAAGGAAGAGAATAAAAAAATATTACTGAAAGAAAAGTGGATATGAGGAAAGAAAAACAAGAAAAATAATGAAAGAGGTCGCACATAAAGGGCATTAGCAATTGAAAAAAGAAAGAGAAATGAAAAAGAAGCAAAAAATAAAGAGATATATCTTTTTAGATTGAAGAAAAGGGAATTAAAAAGAAGAAAAAAAGACAGAACGAGGTAATGGATTAGAGATGCACAATACACAATAGAGGAATACAGGAAAAAGAAAGAAATATAGAAAGATTCAGTGTCGAATCAGCAGAATACATAAAAAGAGAGAAGTTGAATATCACCAAATAGGTTTGTCTGAAGTCAAAAGAAACTCCACTATCATTAAAGAAACCTCTGTTGGACCCAATTATCCATACCTTCAAAGTCATGTGATGTGTCTACTTGAATCTGATCACTTCTCACTTAGTTTTGTCATCTTTCTAATTCAGTTTATTAATTCAGTTGTTTGATTCCTCGCGCCAAGTCTTCATTCATTAAGGAAAATGTTTTATATTTAAAAGCGAACATCACACTAACAATCTTGTAAACAAATTGTCCTCAAGGCAAGGAGCTAAGTTTTTTTGTTGTTTTTTCAAATTCTACGATAAAGTTATATGCAATTTTCTGTTTATGTTGGCCTTTACTTCGTTTTTCTGTAAACACAACTCTAAGTTGAAGAGTTTTAATTAAGATGAACTGATTTCAGAACATAGTGAATAAGTTTATTTTTAATTGCAATGTTCTAAACCATACAGGTAGGTTTTAAAGTTGTTTTTGGCTTCATTTCTTGATTTTGAAAGGAACAACTGATATTAAGCGCGGTTTAGAATTAGTACATCTTCTACTCGAAGCGAATACAATGGACTGATAGGCCATACATATACAATAAAGGTAAATAGAAATACATTGAATATAAATTCAATATAAGAAAAACAAAATAGAATTGAGTGATGAGACTATAAGATATATTACCAGAGTACGTTGTGCTATCAACTAATGTAAATGAGTTTTGGAAGAATTGGTCTCTCCACTGGTAAACATATAAAATAAAGTAGAAGTATATCTAGAAATATCTAAATTCAAAATAATTTCAACAAAAGGTAAAAAAAAAAAAGAAGCTTTCTTCAAAAAAACATTTTTGGACTAGTCTAGTGGAGTACTGATGCCAATTTTCAAAAACACACGCGTGCACGAGCACGTGAGTACACACACATACACACAAATGGACATGCATATAAAAAGGGAGAAAAGTCTTTGCCATCTTTTGGTGTCTATGATAGTTCAATTACGATGTTTATTATATCACTGCAGATGTTTGAGGCCTTAGATATTGTGTAATTATGATTGCTATGACGTGTGTTTGTATACATATAAACCGTACGATTTTTTTCACACTATGATAACTTTTCTGAACGTTTGATTCCAAAAAGATTCCGACTATAATGCTGCTAAGGAGAATGTGCAATACAATCATTATTGAAATAAAATTCACTTGTCCTCTCCATACATTTATATATATATATATATATATATATATATATATATGTATATATATATATATATATATATATATATATATATATATATATATATATATATATATATATATATATATATACATATATATATATATATATATATATATATATATATATATATATATATATATATATATATATATATATATATATAGGGGTGTGGCTGGCTTGGCTACTTGACTGACCTCTCTTCCAAGATTTAGTTCAATGGTTCTCAATAGTAGTTTAACTACTATTCATTATGCTTCTTGTGACCCCTCCTCAACTACGCCCTGTTGGATCATAATCTATCAATTCAGTTGCACCTTTTCGTCACGTAAAGATTTTATATTGCATAGAAATCGTGGATTTTGCAACTAATCAACAAATTATTTTTATTCATGATACATTCTGGCACAATTTGTCTCTGGTACTTGGGGAAAGACAAGGACAAAATTATCAAAATCGTAAATGTTGAGCTGAAAAAAGTAGACCACTAAATCTACCTATGACAACGAATCTCCCTAAATCCTTAAAAGAAAAAGAAATCAAGTTTCACCCTTTGTTGACCAACGTTCGGTACAGCAAGCTCTATATTCAAAAATGAGATGCCATTAGTCCTTTCAAAAAAAAGGACTTAAAACAAAGTGTACTCTCCATATTTACAGATTGAGCTGAAATAGGGAAGCTAACCAAAGGATTGGCTCTCATACTACGAACTATTCAACGCCGAACAGCATATGGAGAGATTAAAAAACAGCAAAGTGTATAAGAGAAAAACATAAATCAGAGACATAAAATCCGTTAGGAAACTTAAATGGCTATGGGCAGGCAATGTTGCAATGATTTGAGATAATCGGTAGAGATTACGACAAACAAATGGGATCCCCAGGGAACATATGGGTAGATTATGTTGCAAGGATGTCAGAAAACCGCTTGACGTCACGACACATGGGACACTGTGGCCGACGGGAAATAAGATGGTGTAACGATTCAGATATGCGCAGTGACTATTGGTATCATAACCCCCACAATCGGAAGAACCTTCTGGAGGGTCTATGTCCAACCACAGACATCTGAAAGATGGCAATGTTGATGATTATCATGATTAATAACTGTTGTGTTTATCCCAACAGTAATCGATTTAAGATACATTCTGAGCGTGCCCTACACTATGAAACTCCCCTGAACCATGAAATTACAGACAATGCGGAATATATTCACGAGTGGAAGTTTCTTTGATGGAAAAATGTCTTTTGTCATTACCTCACGACTCCGACGCTGGGTCAACCACAAAATGAACAGAAAAATAAATGTACAATATCTCCCTTTTTTTTCTTTTGTTGCACATCGTGACCTCTCTACATAGGCTCCTAAAGACAAAGATTACTTTTCGAACATTCTATCCTATTATTGAAACAAAACAACACTTTTCCAAATTCTGTGAATGCAAGAATTAGTATGGATCAAGAATTCATCTCAAGGTTCAGCTTGTAATCGTGAAAACTAAAACTGAATTGTACCTTATTATTTTAATAGAAGAAATATTTTGCGCATTTTGTGATTTCAAAATGGCTGTTATATCTTTGTTAATATGGACTGAGGATTTCCCTTTCCATGTTTAATCGGCATCGGTTTGTGAATATGGAAATAAAACTGAGTTCCCGATGGATTGGATGTCTGTATAAACTTTGCCCCTAACACAATAAAACTAACTCACTGCAAATTATGCGAGAGAGTTTAAGTTGTTCTTACGAAATATAGAGATGGTCTGATGCATGTATGTAAATGTATGCATGCGCACGAATAAATTTTCATGTATTTGAGTGTAAAAAAAAGGCGCAAAATTATTGGGTGAGAGTAATAGGTCGAGGGTGTAAATAAAGGGAAAAAATACTTCCTGGTCAGATTTCTTATCTAAAGTCATTCATATTTAACTTCCAATAAGAATACACGTATTTTATAAGGAAATAACGATACTGGCTTTATCTATAAAATCATTATAATTGTATGACATTCTGAATTTATCAGCATCTTTAGGCTATCGTAGCTTTCTCTTATCTGGTTTTCGAATTCAGCAAGACGTGTGGTAATGAGTATTGATGAGCTGGCATCTTATGCTGGATATCTAATCTATCAGTCAGCATTTCCTGGCTTTCCACTGATTTATTATGTACAACTTTAATCAAGTTCTCTCTTCCTTTCTCTGTGTACCCCCTCTCTCTCTCCCTCTCTCTCTCTCTCTCTCTCTCTCTCTCTCTCTCTCTTAAGAGTACACACACAGACACACACATAGACACACACATTGCACAAAAAGAGAATTCCTTAAATAAGATCTGTCTGTCTATGAATACAGCATGTCTTCATCTTATGTTCATAAGACACGTGTACTGTACGGAAAGATAAATCAAGAAATATTGATTTTATTTTACGAATGAAAAGTGAGCAACGAATACATGAACAACCTGAATAGATGGAATTGTTTGAGGAAGGTTCCTCTTCAGAACGTTTCATCTGCTGCTGTCGAGAACGAATAACAAGAAAACCTTTACTTAATCGAGGGTTTATGAGAGAAACGATCGATGCCTTTTTATATATATTTGATAATGATATTCCCGATTAAATGATAGATAAGAATAAGACGCTGGTGAGGATAACTCCATTGTAGAGATCATGTCTCGTAAAAAAGGTTTAATCATGCACTAGACTGAATATTCTGTCTTCACATGATCGACCGTGAGGGATTGTAATAACAAAATGGGAGCACACCCTTAGGAAAACGAATCATTTTATTCATTCTACATAAAAAGAAATAATTTTATTTTATGCGTCTATGTATGGGAGTCTCTACATTGTTTTAGCGTGTCTTTGAATGGTAGAAGTTTGTGAGTTTATTCTTTGGAAAGAATGCAAAGTACAATTAGATTAGGTTACTTCCATTTTGGTTCAGCATTCCTGAATGCGAATGTCAGCTTCGTGAGCACCCAAGAACAACATTACCGTTCAGAGTCACCGATAGAAAAAGGGGTAAAATAGGAGAGGAGGAGGGAGCACTGCCTTTTGCAGTCAAGGACTAGGGTTCAAACAGGATCTGACGTCAATAGTCACTATTTCTGGGAGCCGTGTGGCGTAGTAATTTCGAATCTAGATAATTACCACAATACTCCCCACCTTGTAACGGAGCGTTAAAATGTGGAAATACATCAAATTATCGAAATATATGTGCATGTGAGCTCATGTTTGTAGTGAAAATTCTGAATGTGGGATAAAAATTGTCGATTTCATGATTGCAGGAATGTTGGGAATGTTTTCATATGTAAATGCATGGCCATGTTCGTGAGTCACTTTGTATGCACGTGAGGGTTGAATGGCAGTTAATTCAAAACAATTACTGGAAAAACCATTCAGAAATTTTCCTTGAAGATTGTAATTAGGTGATTGCTGACGATTCATATTTCTAGTAGTTTCATATTTCTAATACTGTCTCATATTTCCAGTACTATGGTCTACATAGTCTCCATCTTCTCATCTCCATTCCTCGGCGTGTGGCGTTTTCTCAGCTTCTCACTCATTCACTCTGTGACCGTGAACCATGTGGCCCAGGTAAACATATATTGATGCAAATATGATTCACCATTATTAAAGTGTGTAAACGTTACTGTTGTTATCTATTAAGTCAAGGTGAACACCACGTAGAGAGATGAAAACATTAAAGCAGTCACAGCAGTACATCGCCCCCTCCACCAGCTTGGCATCTCCAATGTACAAAGTAGGTGACCCCGCCTCCATCATCACGGTAACTCCCAATTCACCCAATGTAAATAATAGGGGAGGGGGACACACAAAATAAAAGTATCTTTATCATTATCGCCAAATTCAGTTAAAAATCTTAAAGCATTCATTCAATTTGGTGCAGAAAATGACGTATGGATTGGACATGGTGGGTGACAATTACAAGATATTTATCAATTCAATATTTAGTTCCAAAAATTTAGTACTCAATTTCATTGATTCAATATTTGATTTTGATAATTAGATATTTAACTATCTCTGATTAAACCGTGCAATTTAAACGTGTCAATGCTGGTGATATTAGAAAAAATTGAACGTATACTTGGCCGGGTTAGCCGGAGTTGGAGAAAGTGATTCCAATGTTTATGATATACATCATCATCAGTTTTAGCGTCCGTCGTTGGATATAAACCTTCCCCCAAGATTCGCCAGACTTCTATATCATGGACATTGCAGGGCCAGTACTTTCTTAGTTTATTAATTCGTTACGTCTCCTATTTTGTTGGACTCGGTTTTGCATTTGGTCTCTGGGGATCTACGTTATAAGTCGTGATGTGCAGCTGTTGTCTGACATTCTAGCAACATGACCAGTCCATTGTTATTTAAGTTTTTTTATGGATTCTATATCTTGAACTCCTGTATTTTCTCTAATTTACTGTGCTGTCTTGTGATCTCTCCATGTGAAGTTGGGTATGAATCTCTTTTGTGCGCGTTACATGGTTCTCAGTTTAAGGGTCAATCTTTTGGTAAGGTTCCATGCTCCAGCTCCATAGGTGATTGTCTGGAGAACTCATTGGTTGTTTAACCTCCTTTTTATCACTACAAGAATTTCCTTGTTCTGGAAGGTTGAGATTGCCCTGCCGAGAGCTTGCCAACCTATTACGATTCTTTGCTTGATTTCTTCTTCTCTTGAGGATTTCATGGAGATTCGTTGTCCTGAGTGGATGTAGTGGTCTACTTTCTCCAGTTCTGCATCTTGATTTACTTTCCAGCGTCTTTGTTTTCTGGGAATAATAAAAGCAATATATATTGGTATAAGAATATCTTCCCCTCATAGGTCGTACAAATTTACTCGTACCAGCGGTAGATACTCGAATCTAATTACCAGCTAGCCTCTCTTTCGGGGGTCTTGTCTGCCTATTTGTCTGCCTATCCAGCTTTATCAATTTTTGTTATCAAGGAAATAGTCTAAACCTAATTTTAAACCATGACAAAACTGCTTAGAAATCTTCTAATTACTTTCTACCCGGACTGTGTCCGTCGGCCATTGTAGAAAGCTTTTCAGAAATAGAGGAATGTAATCAACCCGAAACTGACTCAAAATATCTTTTCACAATAAACTTTCTTTTCTTTATCTTCCACAAACAACGGCGTCTCATTCACTTTCTTTAGCATAATCTAATTTCCGTAAAAATCGTAAACAAACTAAACGGTGCGGTCCAAAAACGTCCTCTCATAATGTGTTATGTACAATGTACGTTGAGGGTTACTCAATGCCGGGCCTCCGAGAGGGAGTGAAACCGGTTTATCGTAATGAGCTTCGAGACAGTTTGAAGGGGCTCAAGAGTTGAGCCTTTCAAGACGATACGTCCATTTATGGAATAGGTTGACAATCGCTTACCGGTGGGTGAACAGATTATTTCATAGATAACGACCGATCTAGACTATTCTCTTGATTACAAAAATTTGGTCCTGAATGAGTTAAACGAGATGAAAATGGGATTGCTTTAGAAAAAAGGTGTTTTTAAAGAGTGGGTAAGGGTGTGTGTGATGGGGGATCAAAAACAGATTTGCATGCCTTATGAAATTCCCCTTAGATCCCCTGCACTGTGCTGATGGAAGAGTAATACCATCTTTTACTTATTACTTGGAGTGAATGAAAACTATTGACTCCATTGCCCTAAAAAAATTCCATCAACGAACCAAAATGCCACCCTGACGATCTTCTAAACAGGAAATACCAAACCTTTTTAGAGGCAGTTCAGTTTTAGAAATCTTACTGTTATGTAGTCCAAGACGAATAAAAAGGAAGCCATGATCATACAAGTCTATAGCTACTGCTTATTTTTTCAATTACTTTGATTTCTTTTAAATACAGATGTATATATCCATATAAACGTCCATTTACTATTAATCTATGAGATCTTGTATGACAGGATAAAACATCAAATTCCCTATTTAGCCAAGTATATTAATAAGATAATAGGAATGCGTAAGATGAGATATTTTTAGCAATGAAAAGATTCACCTGAGACCATTGCAAAAATCAGATTATTGTTTCCTTTCTTCCTGGATTTTATTGTTTGTAAACCCAGATTGATAATGACAACAGAATGTTTTCATCTATTCGATGTCGGTGGGCTGGATAAAATGCACTTGCTGACCTAATTTTGCCCGGATGTCGTAGGTTACTAACTCCTGTACTAGGTCATGTGATAATTCGATTTTGAAAAGCCTCTCTGTGAGGAGCAATATCGTTTTATCTATTTTATATATCGTCTTCATGATTCCATGGAATGAACTGTGGCTCCCAAGGTCTAACGATCCTATCAAAATTAACCTTACGAAATTCCAAGTAACCAATCAATAATCAATTGCAGGGACCCTTTGATCAAGGGAAGACTGTTTGCATACGTGCATACACAAACACATATACATGCACAAAATATATGCACACACACACACCCGCTCGCGCACGAGGATACCCATATACAAAGCAGATGTGCAGAGTTCTGTAGGGGATACTCGGTCTCTGACACAGATGAATAATGAAGGATCCATGTGTTACCCAGGGGATGAAGTGGATACATTGAGAAAACATCGGTATCACAGTGTCAGAATCACAAGTAATACAATCATGAATTAAGGGTGGTCTAAACTCTAATGAACATAATGATAAATAATATCGGATAAATGTGGGACCCAGGTAGATAATTTTGATGTGATAATTAGTAAGTGTTCATTTCGTAGCTCACAAGAGTGGCCCAATCGTTATGGCTCCTTTTCAAGTAAGTGTTCCGCACAAGAACTACAGGTGAGTTCCAGCTGTATCACAATGCAGCCAGCAAGAGGGATAGATTTAGACACTTACTTATAACCCTAAAGGATTATAAAGTTTTTAATCCTATCAAACCATGGTATAGGAGATTAAAGTTAAATATAGGTCATGTCTGATTTTAAGTCTTACATTCGTTCCAAAATATAAGGAATCCAAAGAAATTTGGTCAAGCGAGCATTACACTGCACCATTACTGCTTATCAGATGACCATATGCGGCTCATTTTGGGGTAATTCATCTCACTTGAAATACCATGGGTAATCTGCAGTTGGATTAGGATCATATGAAATCAAATTCCTTTTCATTTTTTCTGAATTTTCATGGAAAAATTCGTATCATTTCAAGACTGCAACACTTTGTTATCATTAAGATCATTTGTGTTATTTCATTCTACTTCAAATTTCGGCTAATTAAGTATTGTTTTATACTTGTTGTAGTTTTGCAAATGAGGATGAATAAATAAACCTTTTCAGACGATACGTTCATTAATGGAATAGGTTGACAATCGCTTACTAGTGGGTGAATATTGTTTTACAATCTCTATTTCAAAGTTTTAAAAGGTTGTGCGTTTGAATCGTATACGTATCTTGGGATTTACATGCCCAACGTGAAAAAATAAATACAACTTACTGGACGACGTAAAACATTTTCATGCAAACATTTTCATGCAAAAATTTAAATTGTCAACTACAGCAGCTGTTGCTGATATCAAGCTAAAAAGCCTGAAAGTCAGAACATAGATGCGCTAGGTCTTTTTTTTGTGTGAATATTTAGCACGAGCAGAAAGGCCAAAATTATTTCAAGTTTGCATGAAAAATTAAATGGAGAACATTTCAAAACACTTAAAACATGTAAGTTCTCCAAATACATATTTAAAACCTAGGAAATATATTATGTATCATTTATTATTAATGAATAAAAAATGAATTTAATCTTCAACAATTGTTTTATTTAGATATCATCTAACTTGGTAAGCCTATGGAATTTACACAGATATTCAATTTTCTCTCACCCAATGCCTGCATCTTCTCATTCTCTCTCCCATTCTTTTCAGTTTTCATCGCTGGTTAACAATTATGTCTGTTGTACAAATACGAATTAGTTTGATATGCAAGAGAATCCTGAAACTGCGAAAAAATAAAATAAAAAATAATCTCCTCCCCTGATTTTGACTTCCGAAAGAGGACGTTCATTTCGTTCTGACATCTAAATAAAAAAAAGAATTCCCTGTCTGTTCTGACTCTAAATGTAGGAAGAAAGACTTTCCTCTTCTTGAAAGCGGAAAGCAGGATTTCTCTCGGTTTTGACTGGTAATAATGGAACGTAGAGATCTTATCTGATTTTGATCCCTAAATATGAAGAAAAAAAATCCCCTTTGCTTTTGACCATAAAAAGAATTCCTTCCTTGATTTCCCACTTCAAGGTGAGAAAACGAATTCCCTCATGATTCTGACACCTAGAAATGGAAGGAGAAATTCCCCTGCTATTTCTACCCTCAAAACTGAGAAAACAATCCCCCTCGATTTTGACCCCTAAAAAGTAAAAAAAAAAAAAGGTTCCGACACCTGAAAGTGATAAGAGGAACTCCCCTCAAATCTTTATCTTGAAAGTGTGAGAAATAAAATCTTCTGAATTCTGACCCCTAACAGTTAGAGAATTCCTCCTTAATTCTGACCCATGGAAGTGGTGAAAAGTCCCTCCCCCCCTCATTCAAATACTTGAGAGTGGAAAGAGGAATCTACCTTCGATTCTGGCATCTGGAAGTGGAATGAAAGATTCCCCTCACGATTTTGACATCTAAAAATGGAGAAGAGAATGTTGACTCGTTTGTCTCTCAGAGATGACTGTGTTGATCATTTTTTATGACAAGTTTTTTCCAGCTCATCCGTCAAAATGTCCATCGAAAACCAGGGCTTCTGTCACATATAGATATAGGTCGATAAATAATTATATTCTTGAAGATGGGGTAACCTTATCTAGGGAGAGAAAGAAGTCAGTGTCACTAAATACCGTATAATGCCACATATCCGATCTAACGGAAGGATTGTGAAAGTGAAATTATGACTCATTCAGGTCTAATGAGTCATTCAATAGAAACCGTCGTATGCTGTGTTTAGGGGATCAGCTAAAGTTTTTTTTAAAAGGGGGTGATCAATAAAAGGGTTACTTCTCTCACCTCTCATTTAAAAAAAAACAAGCAGACACAAACTGAGGGACCAATTTAGCATAGGCTTGAATTGAAAATTGAACCTCCACTAAATATCTATAACGAGTAAATGCTTTAAAATTCATTAGTGTGGCCTGTATGAGTGATATATGCATAAGTAGCCAGCTAGCTATATTTCCATGAAAACTAAAGAAATCTATGTTGACAGTTTTGGTTGACAGTTTCCTATTATAAACTATTCCCCGCCCCCAATATTTTTTTGAGGGACAGGGGTAATTATCGTGAAGATTCACAAAGCTATAAAACTATAATAAGCAGTGCCCGATTTCCTTCGATGAACACCTGCATCAGGGAAGTTCATCATTTAACAGCAATGGTGGCTTTTTCTTTTTGTAGATATTGTCTGTGTTTGTGTGATGAGAGAGAGAGAGAAAGGGGATGAGAGAGAGAGAGAGAGAGAGGGAGTAGGAGAGAAAATGGGAAGGGAGAGAGAAGCCGTCCAGATAATTAGGGAGTGTAACAAACTACGGCAAAGGGAATACGAAATTAAGAGAGGAAATGGTCTGAAGAGCAACCCACAAGGAATTGCAAAATCTACTTAGATTCAATCATTGCATGAAAACAAACCACAAAGCTCTCCTTGATGATGGGAAATGTAAGATATTCTTCAATTTTGTAATACAGCCTAGGCCAAAAGACCAAGGATATCATTCGAAGACGAGCCGAAAAATCTGTTGAATCGTGGACACAAGTCTTTACACCCCCACACACACACACTACCACACACATACACGTATCTTTTTTTAAAGGGGTGATCAATCAATGAGTTACTTTTTTCGCCTCTCATTTAAAGCGAACACAAAATGAGGGACCAATTTAGCATAGATTTGGATTGAAAATTGAACCTCTTCTAAAAACCTATAACGAGTATATGCTTTAATTTTTCATTAGTGCAGTCTGTATGCATGGTATATTCATACGTAGCCAGCCAGCCAGACCATCGTGAAAACTGAAGAAACCTATGTTGACAGTTTTACACACACACACACACACACAAACACACACACACACACACACACACACACACACATATATATATATATATATATATATATATATATATATATAGGTAAACTACGTAGGTTAGTCCTATTTAGAAAAATAAATGATACTTAGTCTAGAATAATATCGATATGCTTTAGATATCATATCCTATGTAAAATGACAACTCACTTTTATCACATAATCTATGTAATAAAACATAGCTGACAGGGAGTTGGTGTTGATCAACACTGCAGGGTGCCGTGTTAATATAACTGTTTAGTTTTTAATATATATGTGTGTGTTTGTGCGTGCGCGCGTGTATATATATATATATATATATATATATATATATATATATATATACACGTGCGCACGCACAAACACACACACACATATATATATATATATAACTGTGGAGATTGTGGAACACGAAGATATAATTACCAAAGCTCTGGAGATTGTCCACAATGATTGTGCACTTAATGGGGGTCCAGTGAATAATTTAGACGCTACTGACCATAGCATCGATGGAATAGGTAATAAAGCCTACAAGTCAGTACCCAAAGATTGTGAGGTCCTGTTGTTCCTTGAACATTCCAATTTTCGACGTATGTACGTGGACAACGAAGTCAAAAATAGAAAAGAAGGTGAAACACATCAATGAAGAAACAGTTTGAGTACAGAAACAAAAACAAGGGGAGATAACTCTTTCAATCACGATGCACGCTGAGCTTGCTTATATCTACAAAAACGGTTCTTTGTCTTTTGAAAATATCTCATCTTCCCCCTCCCCCCAAAGGTTTCCAGTAAAGTAGACTTGGAGATAATTTTGTAATCCGATTTTATGGGAAGATGATTCCTCGATTCGTGCCCCACTCTGGTCACAGAATTTTAAAAAAAATGATGTGTCCACATATCTCAATGAAAAGCTTTTCGGTTGGTTGTTCGGTCTGTCAGTTGGTCTGGGTTACGTAAGGTAACAGGAATAAGGAGGAAAGAGCGGCTGAGATGTTATTGAATGTGTAACCAACTGCTACGACTTGATAATAGAATTTATGAGTCCGACGTTTTCGTATTCAGAAAAAAAAATAAATAAATAAAAATGACCCCTAAATGCCAAAAATTGCAACTTACGATTTTTACTGAAAATAATCCTTTCGGAATAATTTGATATCACAATTTTTTTTATAAGTATCAGAATCAATTGATTTAAAAGAAAAAACACTTGCTCATCTTCATCTACCTCCTCTTGCCACTACTTCGATGGACAGGGGGATGCATCGTTGATCTTATGATTTTTATTTTGAAAATCCAGACTTTTTCGGTGATCAGCGCCCAACAAAAAGCGGGACAAGTATTTCATTACCCCGAAGCGGTATGCTGTCAAGAGCCTTTGGTCACGTGATGCTATCTATTGAGTCACTAACCAGACCTCATATAATTCATGAATGTGTTGTTGATGGAAAAGTACATTTTCCCCGTAGCGTATATTTGCGTATGTGTGCACCTCAGTTGCTTAGCAACTGGTCATTGTATAGGATTGACATTCGCTAGATATATGTTTCAGCACACAAGGCAGTGCACTATCGAGTTTGATATTTTCTGGTCCAAAGATTCTCGAGAAAATTGATAAAAAATATACAAAACATTATATCCGTAACTTGCATAAATGTTTCGCCGAAGCCCGTATTTGAAACACAACTAATCATCTAAAAAAGTATGTAAAGATAACTTAAGAAAAGATCTTCTACCTAAAAAATATTTCTTAGAAATACCAGCACAAGTTTTGATTAGGTTAGAGATGAAAAGAGCATTTTCTGAATCACGAGACAGCGCAATATACCAGGAAGGAAACGGGGGTCCGAGACATCATAGAATCACTTAGAAAACTCAAATGGCAATGGACTGGTCATGTTGTGAGAATAAAAGACAACCAATGGACATCACGACTAATAACATGGATCCCCAGAGATCACACGTGAAACTGAGGTCGGCAATACATTAGATGGAGAGACGAGCTTGACAAATTCAGAAAGTACTGGCTCCATGACACCCATGATAGAGAAGTGTGGCAAATCCTGGGGAATATCTATGTCCAACGATGCATGTTAGAAGAATGATGATGATGATGATGATGACGACGACGACGACGACGACAACGACAGCGATGATGATGATGATGATGATGTTTACTCATGCAAATTGTCGAGTTTGTCACCTCAAAATGTGACCAGAGGAGCCTGGAGATACACACTAACACGCACGCACGCACGCCTGCACATACACACACATACACACACACACACACACACACACACACACACACACATACACACACAGAGAGGCAGACAATCAAAGGGAGGAGAATCCGTAGTCGCCCACTGGGCTAGTTGAGCGAGTGGACTATTTGTGAGGTTACGAGACTCAGTAGACTGGATCTTTCTTCAGTCAGATGTCACATTTTCTCGTCTAAAATAAGGTTTCCTTTTATGTCACACAAGATTGTACTTACAAGTTATAGTAATCCGTTTTGAGATATATACGATGTCAGACCGACTGTATCCTACTAACTCCTTTTATAATCCCATTGTATTTATTCACTGAAATGGTATTGTTACTTCAGGGCAGAATAAACTTTGAAAAGAAGAGACTGTTGGTCAAGTAGGTCAATCTTTTGAAAATAAGTGCTTTTCACCCTTACATCATCACCAGCCTCCTAGTGTCCGTGACCTGACCACGGAGCAAATAACCTCTGAACTTGTCGGAATTGCCACACTCTTTTGAATTTTGCCCACCACAATTTGGCATATAACCTCGCTATCCTGAGTTGTGATGTCTAGCGGTTGTCAGACAGTCTTGCAACATGACCAGCTCTTTGAGATACCCTCAATAGATTGAGATTCGAGCCAATAAGTTTTGGGAAACTAAGTTCTCAATAAATCGCAAATCGAGTCCATTTGAGTCAGTGATTCTTAAACCTTTCCAGAGTATTTTTATCAATATTCGGACCATCCTCATCTTGGTTGTTTTTCAAACGTTTCGGCCGTTGCACTCCACATGGACACATAGCTCAGTGGTTACAGCATCAGATAAATCACTGCAAAGTAATCTGATGGTTCTAGGTTCAATCCTAGTGTGAGACAATATAACAATACTACTAATGCTAAAAAGGGAGTGCAGTCAATATACCCCCGTCGGATAAATAAAGGGTTCGGTTCGTTACTTCCCCACACCCACCAGATGATACCTGATGAAGGCCGTAGAGTGAAACGGCCGAAACGTCGTATGAAAAACAACCAAGATTAGGATGGTCCGAATATTAGTAAAAATAATAATAATACCTCATCTCAAAAATTCAGAGATATACTTTCCAGAGTAATGCCCCCTTCTAGCGTCTCACTTTAGAGCGTATATTTCATAACACACTCCCGCGGAGTCAGTCATACATTATATTGAAAATCAAATTCTAATAATTTTTCATCAAATTTAAGCATCTATTTTATTACTATAAATTTAATCTTACAAAAGTATCTAAAATCAGTCTCTCAATCATACGACTATGTGTCGGGACATATCGATCAGTGTTCTTTACTCCTCCAGAGCCCACTTGTTTTCCAAGTACCCTCTTGTGTCTCTTCTACCACCCACTTTAGGAATCACCAGTCTTAGTAAAGTATCATCGTTACGTAATACGATAAAGAAAAGTCAAGTTGACACATATTGTACGTAAGCAATTCATCTTGAATTACAGTTTTAAAAAAGATAACATCATTTTTAAAAATGCTATATTTTTTCACTTGGTACTCAAGACGATCTGATTGCTAATTGGACACATTTTTTCTGATCTCTAATATTGTCATGCAATCAATGTATAAGTTATTTTAATTATAATTGAACGATCAAAGTTTCCTAATTCAGATTATAATTATTGAAGATTTCGTTCGATAGAATATTGAAAATTATAAAAACCTGAAAATGTTAAGTAAAAGGAATACATTTATATCTTCAAATTTTTAATATGTGATCCTGTGGTTTCGATTAATATTCCGAAAATAAATCAAGAATATTCCATAAGTGAGAATCCATTCGGATAGTGGCATAGCAATCCCCTCCCCATCGTGCCTGCCCGCCCGCCCCCTCTCTCTCCCTCTCTCTCTCTACCTCTCCCTCTCCCTCTCAGTCTCTCTCTCTCTCTCACGCACACTCACACACACACACACACATCACATACATTATGATTTGATATACGCAGTGGAAAGAATGTTCTTTTCCATCAAAAACACATCCATAAATTATATGAGGTCTGATGAGTGACTCAATGGAAAGCGTAACGGGACCAAAGTCTCTTGACAGCATACCGCTTCGGGATGATATCATCAAAAGTCGAAAAAAAAAGCTGATCAATGGATAAGTTACTTCTCCCACCTTTTGTTGAGCGCTGATCACCATAAAATTCTGGATTTTCAAAACAAAAACCACATGATCAATGTTGCATCTACCGTCATGGAAGCTGTAGTAGGAGGAGGTAGACGAAGATGAGCAAGTGGTTTTTCCTTTAAATCAATTGATTCTCATACTTGTAAAAAAAATTGCGGTATGAATTATTTCCAAAAGTATTAATTTAGATAAAAATCGTAAATTGTAATTTTGGGCGTTTGGAAGTCATTTTGAATTTGTCTGTTTTTTAATACGAAGACGTCGAACTCGTACGTTCTATCATTACATCATAGCAGTTTGTTTTTTATAATTATGTTATACTTTCAATGACATCTCATCTTCTCTTTCCTTCCTATTTCTGTCGCTTAACATAACTCGAACCGACTGATAGACCGACCAACCGAAAAGTAAAATTTCCAGTCTTATTTTTGCATTGATGTGGCCTGTATGTGGAACACATACATTAGAAGCCAGCCAGCCAGACTTATTTGAAAACTGAAAAATGCAATGTTGACAGTTTAAGTGACTATTTCTTTGCAGTTTTAAATAATCTGAGATCGCGTCTGCAGCTTCAATCAAAAAATTCTGCAATTGTTATCCCTAACTCATTAACAATTGACAAGTTTCTTATAATTCTATTCTATTCTATTTTGCACACATCGAACACTCGTTGCATTTGTTATTGTATTTTCACTCAGTGTCTCAGTTCTATGATGTGCTGTGAGTTGATCAGTTCGTTTTTTTTTCAATTCGGTGGCAACGTACTTGACCTTTCGTCTGTTTTCATGTCTTTCTTCTGAATTTGACCCCCAGTTATTGCCCCGTTTATTTTTATCTGTAATGTCGCTTTTGTCGTTTCCCTTGTCTTTCCATTGTCGTTGGCAGACTTCTGTTGCTTCCGAAG
Organism: Thysanoteuthis rhombus; assembly: GCA_963457665.1. Classification (NCBI taxonomy): domain Eukaryota; kingdom Metazoa; phylum Mollusca; class Cephalopoda; order Oegopsida; family Thysanoteuthidae; genus Thysanoteuthis; species Thysanoteuthis major. Next base: position 15,170,992 of record OY735229.1, on the reverse strand, counting down.
CCATGCGGAGCGAAGAACTGGAAGATCAAACTGCGCTACTTCCTTCTTTCTTATTTAAAGTCTCTCTGCTTTTACTTTCAGTAAATCATCGTTATTTTGTGAACAACTAATCTGGCATCTTCAGAATTCCAAGGGTCAAAAATAATTGACAATGGCATCTCATGGAATATTATATTCGTGTAGGAGCGTCCGAGGTTATCTTGTTTGGATTTGAGGGTTTTTACTGATTCTGGAAGATTGATACTTTTATAGTATTCTGATTGCAGAAGTTAATCATTCTGCTGACCATCGCTTGGAACTCAGTGACAGCAATTCTTTCCAGATCTCGAATACTCTTGCTATTATATGATAGTCTGAGGTATTGGGAACAACCAACTAAAAACGTAAAAAAAATGTTTTCTTCAGTTTTGACTCCATTCTACCTGTTTATGTATCTGGAACGTCTAAAGGTTGTACAAATCAATATATAAGTCTGGAATTGCATCAGTACTCCATTATACACCTTTTAAAAAACTTTCTTTCTTTTTTTTTAAAGAATGCCTTTTTGTCGAAAAAATACCCGTTCTTTTAAGGATTTGAATGTACGGGAGCTGCACAGAGTATATCTTTTATGCTTGTCTTCATTTGCAATAGTAGTTTACTTGACATTTTTTTTTCAAATTTCTCCCTACATAGTTACTTAGTGAGGAAGTTCAATCAGTTCATGCCCACTTGCCTTTTTTTTTTAATTCAGATGTTTTAGTGATTGTAGTACAGATAGAAGTTTCTATTTCATTGATCACACCTTCTTCCTAATTTTCAATCACTTACCCACTTTTTCATGTTTTTAGTAATCACTTTCAAACAAAAAGCGTAAAAAGCATCTTATTTATTGATCACCCCTTTCTTTAACCTTTTTAATTGCTTACCTCCAACATGGCATATTTCCAAAAGATGATGTCAGTTGACAGTTTTTACTGAGTGACTAACCAGATTGGTCTTTCATATTTTATTTTATACAAATTTGTAGCATCTCTCACTTATACTCCTGCCGTTATTATCCCCGGATGGTGGGGCCTCTTCATAAAGCGGTGCAAAGTTGTTTCACCCCCGCCACAACTCATTAAAAACAAACACCTTCGTCCATTAACCATCACGTTCATCTGTTATAACCCTTTTAGCTTGCCATACTATAGTTGCTCTCTTGTAAACGATAGCGTCAACATATTATGACTAGTGAACATAGCTAATCAAGTTTGAACTTTCGGGTTCCCTTCAACTCTCAAGAGCTCTCTTTGTCCGCAGGGCCAGTTACATGCACTGGCTGCACCCTTCTTAGAGGTCATGTCGGTTAGAATTCTGTTTTTGACATATTTCCTGACTGACTGTGAATTCCTTATTTCGTTATACATTCACCTGTGACTGAACGTAATTTCTTCAATTAAACCTTTTTTTACCATTTCTATCCGTCTGGCGCATATAATTGTGAAATCCGAATCTTAAAGGAATGATGATAGGCTTACCTCGCATAAATAGATCATTGTTGCCAGAAAAAATCAACTAAAGGGAATTATCTTAAATCATCTATGAAAACAGTTGTATCATCTAAAATTATCTTTGAAAAATATCTGCAAAAGATTTGAGTATTATTGACCATGAACATCAAAAGAGCAATATTGTGAAAAAACAAAGGGACAGTTTCTAGATGGTATAGTCATACAAATGTCCATGGTTGATCAGGAGCGCCAGGAAACACACACAAAAACACAGACGAGCAAAGAGCGAAGACTCTTTAAGGTATCTTTGCTGGTTGGTCGGATGGGTCATTTTTTGACTCCAGTGATTCGATCATATCTTTTATTTATCATACTTGGCAATGATTTAGAAATATTCCGATTGTTATTAGCGACATTTTCTTTTATTTGAAAAGATAGCAGTAAATTAGCAGCAAAAAATACCCATCGATTTTCATTGTTTTTTCCCCTCGACGCTTCTAATCAAGAGTTCTGCCCACATAAGTCAGAAAAATACATAAAAATCATTGTACGGTCCGCAGTCATTTTATTGATCGGCTGGAGTTTCAAAAAAAAAATTAGATTGACGATCTTCCCCATGGAAATTAAGACCCGACTGATCAACACCATCTTTCAGCCCACACTGAGCAATTAGTGTTAGACGTGGACAATGACCAAAGCCCAAAAGAGTAGGATCAACACCTGCGAGATGGGTTGCCTCAGACGAGCAGTAATTAAGAGGGAGGGGAAATTAGTCAACAATGAAAAAAAATCAGAAACAGGTCTGGTCAGTTATTCAATAGGGACCGTCACAGAACCAACGTCTCTTTGCAACATGCCATGTTGGTGATGATCAATTAAAATAATTGAAAAAAGGGTGTTCAATTAATGTTATTATTAATGTCATTTCTTTTGCCTTTTGGTGTAGTTATCAATTTTTTAAAAAGTTCTGAATTTTCGAAAAAAAAAAAAACAGAAAGAAACTTATGGATCAATATAGCAAAAACTTACGTTGCCGACCGGATCCTATTGGAAGGGGTTAAAGAATCATTACACATTTTTTACCAGACACAATGAGGGTTGAATCTTTTCATTTTCCGTCCTCTGGCGCCATTGATGTGACCCGAACGCTTCGTACATTCATTGCCAGTCAGCCACACAGACCAACTTGAAAACTAAAGAAATCTATGTTGACAGTTTTGGATGACTGTTTCTCATATTGATGGAACCATGCCAGTCCACAAATCCATTCACCAGCAGAGAATTAAATCGAACAATTGACAAGAATGACAGCTGACCAAGCAAAGTCTACAATCTCACGGGTTCTGATGTCAGAGCAAGGGGACGACCTTGCAGTCGTTGGATTGAGGGCGTGGCAGAAACACTCATGTCTCATGACCTGTGCGTCACAGACGCGACCCACCGAGCCATAAACGTTTGTTTCTCCAGCCTGCACGACACTTTCCACCGCACGTAGAAGATAAAATAGGAAAATCAAGATGATTAAAGGAATTGCCGATGACTGATTGGTCAACAGTATCGAAAACTGACTGGACGAACCGAGTTCGATCCCCGACTGAGACAGACACTAATTTACCCCAGCGAGTAAAATAAGGAAAAATAGCGAATGATGAAGGGAGGGCCGCCATTCAGGGTACTTGTCCCCTCAAAGTCTATTTCACATGTCATCAAAACCTCGAAGTACTCCGAGACGAGGAGCGGTGTCTGAAAACCGAGCAGGGGCCATACATTACATGGAGAAGAGAAAGTAGAGATCTACAGGAAAGAGACAAAAATCTATAATAACAAATTAAAATCCATCTACTAAAACTGTGCCCTGTCAAGTTTTAGATATAGTTTTCAAGTTGACCAGGCTGGCTGGCTATGTATGCATTATGCCTACAGGTTGAGCCAATGGAGCTAGAGGGCTGAAAATTCAAACATTTTCTCCTCGTTATATCAATAAAAAAGTTTTTGTATCTATTTAGATAAGCCCCTAGATTGACTACTAGTGTACTTCACTCCATGATGTAAATTTATGCTATATTAGTTTGTATTCGGTAGCATTCACGCTTAATTCAGATTTTTTTAGCGACCACTACCCAGCAAAATGCGAGAAAAGTTAGCTATCCGTTGTTCACCCCTTTTTTCTGATTTTTTAATTGATCACCCCAACACAGATTGCTGCCAAAAGACAGGAGGACACATGGCGATTTTTATTTAGTGAGTGACCGAACCTGTTTAAATCATTTCATTAATAGAAATCTAAAAATCACCGAAAAGAATTTCAGGAAATTCTATCGAAAATAAATGTCCAGCTGATGATTGTCCTTGAAAGTTGAGCTTGTCAACCTAGGATAATTCTTTGCATGATTTCTCTTACGTTTCAGATTCATTGTCCGAAGAATATGTAATGGTCAACTTTGTCCAGTTCTGCGTATTTGATTTTGATTATTGTGTCCTTGTCTTTTCCAACGTGTTCGCTGGACATGACATTTGTTTTTTACCGGAGTTCATGTCAAGACCAACATTTTTTACTTTCTCCATTCAGCTTGTTTAGCATTATATGTAGGCTATGAAAGTTCTCAGAAAAAAGACGATGTTGCCTGCTAATCCAAAGTTGCCCCAAGTATTCATCGTCCTTTTTTTTATTCATTTATTTTCCTAAACTAGTTTCGAGGCAGCCCGCGAAGAGTTTTAGTGAACTGGCTTCACTTTTTCTTACTTCTTTTTTTTTCGATTTACTCTCGAACTGTGAACCATTCAAAATGCACGAAAGAGTATCATGCTCATCATAACATGGAGAGATCACAAGACAATAGAATGTATTAGAGGGAAACAGGAGTTCGAGATATCATAGAATATCTTTGAAAAAAAAATACTCAACTGCGATGGACTGATCAAGATGCAAGAATGGCAAGTGGCTCACAATGTAGATCCCCAGATATTACATGCAATGTTGTTACCGACAAAATATAAGATAGCATAGCAAACTACAGAAGTTCAGGGGATAATGGCTACGCAATTCCCTTAAGGGGCGTCTGGCGAATCTTGGAAGGGGCCATGTCCAACAACGGACGCTAAAAAGCTGATGGTGATGATGGTGACTGAGAGTTCCATTGGCTGAGACTTCAAAAATAAAATAAAAATAATAATGACATGCTCCAGCGGATTAAACAGGGATTAATTAGATCCCATTTCCAGGGATAAGATCACAAAACAAGAGCCCGGTCACGTGACTGGTGACTTATTATTCTGCTGAACATTTAAAAATCTTTTAAGTCAGGAAAGTGATCGATACATATCCCTATTTGGTATGATACCTGAACAGTCTCATTATCTGCTAGAACCCTTTTTGCACGCCATACTGAACTAACACTCCGGTAAACAATAGTTAACCTATTTTATCAATGGGTGGGTTATTAATTTACGGCGACTTAAAATTTAATTCTCGTACCCCCTTTTAAATGACTCGGGACCCCTTAATCCTCTGTGCCCCATGGGGTGCACTGGCTGCACTCTTTATCAGAAGCCCTGTCGATATAAACTCTGTTTTTGTCATATATTTTGATTGACTGTGGATTTCTATGTCCCATATGATGATTGGACAGTAAAAGACGTCAAGTTTCTTACGCTCTTCAAAACTATTGGTAGGTTAAAAAAAAAAAAAACGGTTTTTGTTATTCTAAACTTCAATCCTTAACTTAAAATAAACCATTAGATTATAATCGTGGAATATACCATTTTAAAGCGTGAAAAATTGCTCCCTCTATTTGAGCTGAGCGTGAAATTTGCTGAATTTATTCCTGCTGAACGAGGGGTGTACAATCGGCTACGGAGTAACTGATTAAATTTTCGGGCAGATCCATGCACAGTTACTTCCCCCTGGTAATAACCCTATGACTGCTTTCTTGTTCTGTTTGTTTCAGCACCAACCCTCTTTTTATCTATTTATATCAAAAGACTCCTATAAATAAAAATTCTCATTATGCATACCTTTCAATGTACCAGGAGAACAGAATCTGCTTCGAGTGTATCAGTTCATCCACCCAAGTGCATACAGTGGATCCCACTCGAACAGAACACCCCAAGACCATGAATCATGTTCAAATATAAACGACGGTTGATTCTTTTTTTTGAGTCATAATGTGTCCTACTGAATGGCTATTCTTTACAACCAATGGTTCATTTAACCAACATTTACTGTATGTCTGTTCTTAGAAAAAATAATTAGAAATTAACCTTTACCTAATTTTGATGCTGAAGTATACGGTCATTTGATGACTGAGTCTACGTACATAAAAGTATTTCTTGTGTGTGTTTCCCTCATGCACAAAAAGTATTTCTATAGTTGAAATACAATGAAATAAATTAAGTTGAAAAAACAAAATATATTTCTAAAAGCTTGTAATCTATAAACCACCGTCATTTCAAAGTTTGATCAAATGCAACATCAAAGACATGAAAATTAAAGAAATTAAAAGTTCGCCTCAAAAGAAATATTCGATATTTTTTTTGAAAGATTATAATCCTTTATAACTTGGTCAGCGTTGTTTTGTAGCGAGGCAGGGGGTCGGAAATTATAAGTTTTAAGTTTTAAGAATATTTAGGATAATAGATACTGTCAACAGAAACTGTCAACATAGGTTTTTTTCAAATTTTCAGGCTGGTCTGGCTAGCTTCCTATGTATGTATGTATGTATGGCGTGTGCAGACTGCACCTGCAGAGCTATCAGGCTGAAAGTTTAAGCATTCACTCCTTATTATTTCTAGAAAACTTTTTTTTGTTTTTGTTTTTTGAATTTGCAATATAATCAATTAATCTTTTTGTTTGCGACTGGCAGATGTTTCCAATGGAAAAGGCGACTGATAACATAAATAGACTTTATTCTGACCATATCTATTCCTCAATTAAAAGTTTCTTTCGTGACATCGAATTTTGACGCAATGGTTGTTCGATTATTGACTGTGATGGCGAGTCCTATAGTACTTCACACCAGTGATGTCATAGCTAGAATTTATTCTGACCATATTTTATTCTTCGATGGTATTTTTTCAAGTAATTGCAAATGTTGACGCAATGGTTGTTCAATTATTGACTGCAACGGCGAGTCCAATAGCAGTTAAACGATTTCATTTTCTAATACAACGTCTGTCATTGGTTCATACCATTTGCTTAAATCTTTATTTTCATACTTGCTGTAAAACTGCGCTAAGTTGTAAGGCTTGTCCGGTATTTCGGTTGTTGGACAAACACTCACTTATTCCTGGCGCCTGTGATAATCTAAAACGTTGAATTTTCTCTATTTTGCCTCTCAAAACTTTCGTACACTTCATTTAATTCCATCATCATATCTGATTTTTTATCATTTATAACGAATCCACTTGGAACTATATCTCTTCTCTCACAATTTTCTGTGTCAATATTGGACGCATATGATTCTTTTATGTCCTGTATAGTATCATAAGATCAAATATACATATCTTGTTATTCACTTGTTTGGTATGATCAATTAAAATGGAAAAGCTGTGATCAATGAATAAATCACTTTCCTCGCTTTTAGTTGTGTGATGATCACCAATATAAAAAAAGCAGGCTTGAACGCTGTCGAATACAAACCAGAAACTTTTCAGCATAAACTTACATCGTAAATTTGAGAACCTATTGAGGGGATTTTTAAAAAAATTAAAGTTCACTAAGACATTACAAGAAGCAAATGTTGAAATTTTCAGTCTTCTAGGTCCATTGGTGTAGCCTGTACGCGTGACAAACACATGCCTAGCCAGCCAAACCTACTGTAAAACTGAAGAGACTTATGCTCATATTGACAGTTCCAATTTATAATAGTTTGGCTCATTATGTTTATCTGAACGCATGATACGGAGATTCATTTTTGTGAGTTTTTATCTGCTTTGACAGGGGCAAAAAGATACATTTCAGAGATGGGGATGCAGAAAGGATATATCAGGGGTGGAAGCAAGAATGAATACCTGGAAATCGGTTGTCAGTCAAAGGACTAGAGAGTACCCAAGCTGAGACGTCCTACGTTGTCATTGTTTATAGGAAAACACTGAACCCCATCGCAACCTCTGTAAAATCCCAACTTTCAAAACCCTCTCGCTCCTGGTGATAAGGCCTGATCCAGAGGAGAGGAAAAACCCTACTTGCGGACTCCCTATTCCCTCCCCAAAAAAAACTGACACCAAAAAGGGAAATTGTGAAGATATTAGTATTAGGTAATGATAATTGACAAAATGGAAATTAAAAGATTAAGACAAATTTAAACTAATTCTAAAATATGTATTAAATGTTCACGTAATGTAGGCTCGATCCGTATGAATGAAGATAAATCCACAAAAGGTGAAATGCTTTAGATTTAATAAAGATTCCGAGATGAATTAAACTAGTCTCAATTTTTTCATTCCCATGTAGTCAATTATTATTATCATCTTGTCGGATTCCCTTTATCCACACACCGAATACAAAGATATTTGTGTATGGTGCAATTTCCTGTATATAATTCTTTTCTATAAGCATATTTGCATAACTAATTGTAAGCTTATATGTATGCATGACTATGTCGAAAGGTGCAAGTAAGCGTATGGATAATTATATTTGTAACATATGGTATCAATATGTATGTGGATGCGTGTGTATAATCCATATAATACTTTGGTTCTAACACACGCACGCACGCACGCACGCACGCACGCACGCACGCACGTGGGCACATACTAAACTACGTTTTTTTGTTGGTTAATCATAGCCAGGGTCTACCGGTCCATGAAAGAAGTTGACGTTTTGGAACATAATCGCTGGTCCAACAAACAGGGTTTATTTGTTCAAGCAAGTTGTTTTGTTGGCAAAGAGACAGACCAGCGTCCAGCCTTTCTCATCAAAAGCTGTGATCAACCAATAAGAAATGTTTGCATTGGTATTCACGACTCGAAAAAGGAATGAATTCACTGCATGAATACAATTTTCTAGATATCTGATAGCAGTCTACAAAATTTGCTGTTCAGAAAAAAATTGTTAATACCGATCTGGCAAGTTACTCACTAAAAACTGACAAGCGACCAATGTCTTTTAGAAGCATCTCGTGTTAGGGAGGATCAATTAAATGAATTAGAAAAACAAGGGGTGATTGATGAATCAATTATTTCTCTCAACCATTGCTTGGCCGTAATCATTCAATGAGTCCTATAGAAAAGCAGGTGTGAATGTTACCAGACACTAACAAAGGGATCTAATTAGCATAAACTCGCAACCAATTTTTCCCACCCTAATCAAACAGCTTTAGGGCTAATCGCTGAGTGCACAGGGAATACTTCCTTTAATGAAGAAATCTCCACACCAACCGATCACACCAGGAATTGAACCTGGATTGTTCAGCGTCTAGGAACAGATGTACAAACCATTTCACCATCCAACTTGGTAGAGAAGGAGGCGCTTCTTCTCCTGTATTTAAAGATGTGGACGCAAGACCTGGCGAAGGATGTGTGCTAACTAATTATCAGTCTAATTGTCTTAGCTGACTCTAAAGAGAGGTTAATTTTACATCGAGACACATATTTTTCTCACAGGGGAGAAAGAATAAGTTGGTGGGAAGAGATTTTGGATAACTGTAGCTATCAATGTTGGCGAAGGATTCTATGATTTTTCAAATGTGTGTCTGTGTGTTCTGGTACTTTGGGCCATTCCGTTTCGTGTACAAACTCAAAATTTGGCATCAGCACTCCACTAAACCTCTTCTGAAAATGCTGTTCTTATACTTCGAAAGAAAGCATTTTTGACCTTTCGGGGGCTTTATGGTTCTCAATGTTTCATTTAAGGTTTTTTTCAGATTTTCTCCACTTAAATATTCCAGTGATGTCATCAACGGACTTTATTCGAACCATATTTATTCTTCGATAAAATCATCTTACATTACTTCAAATTTTGACGCTACGGTTGTTCAATTATCGACTGTGATGGACAGTTCCCATTGTCATCATTTTTTCACAATTATTCTCTCTGGCAATTTATTCTCTCTAGAAAGCATTCGTAGACGGTATAACTTTGCCAATATCATTGAAATTCATTGAGAGGTCAGAGTGATATTGTGTGGTCAAGCATGAAATTAAGACGATATCATGTGTTTGGGGACTATAACCACGACTCAGGGGAGATAATTGTTCATGGACCCCCTAAAAAATGAAATAGTACTCCTGTGGCCTATTTCACATCCTTCCATAAAATGATATTGGAATTATTTAGGAAGCTTTAGAGACAAAGAAAAAATTTTGTGGATAGGAAAAAAAAACAACAATATTATGTGGCTTTGACGTATAACTACGTCGTAAGGGAGATAATTGTGCAAAGACTGCTCTAAAAATATAATCTATTGCCCATCCATCCTGAAAATGTTATGAAAGTTCATTGGGATCTTTTTCGAGATATTGTATGGACACATGAAATTTTGGCGATACTGTGTGATTTAGACACATATCTACGACATAGAAAGACAATTTTGCATGGATACGCTCCGAAATTTTATCAGAGCTGTCTACCCTACTATATACCCTTAAATGAGTTATTGAAATTTATTGAGAACTTTAAGAGATATCGTGTTGATAGTCACGAGCATAAATGTATTTGAAAGAAACTCCAAAATCTCTCAATCAAACCCATAATTTGACCACCAAAATTTTATCGAAATTCATTGGGTACTTTGGGAGATATGGTATGGACAGACAGACAAACAAACAGTCGAATAAACATACGTGACTAAATACATTTATTTGTTTTCAAATTCGTTGACAGATGTAAACCAACATAACCATGATTGTTCATAGAAAAAGTATAATTCATAAGGATTTGATCAAGCACAAAATGTATTTGTACACCATTAGATTGCAGGGTCAACAAAGATTTTAAGCAGGGTGACTCTTTTATATAGTAACGTCAGTTTGCTTTTTTTCTATGTTCTTGGTTGATTTTGAGCAAGATTTTAGAAGGATAGAAAAAAAAATCGTCGTTTCATTCGAAAATTGAATCCTATTAGTCGTAGCATTCAGAGCCACAAAGCCCCACTGAATGATAAGTAGATAGTACTTGGTGAGTAGATAGAAAAATTGTTTTTCTTGGATGGTGCTGCTGTTTTTGACATTCAAAACCAAGAGATTACAAGCAAACAATATATATCATCATCATCAGTCTTTTGACGTCCATTGTTGAACATGGACCCTCCCCAGGATTCGCCATCATGGGCGTCGTGGAACCAGTATTTCTGAATCTGTCTTGTTCATCTCTTCATCTTGTGTTCTGCCGGCCTCAATTTCTCATTTGATCTCTGGAAATCTATGTTGTGAGTCGTGAAGTCCATCGGTTGTCTGCCATTCTTGCAACATGACTGTCTGATTGCCATTTAATTTTCATATGCCTATTCTTCAAGTCCAGGTTTTAGAAGATCATCTCGAGGCAGGTTGTGTAGAGTATCACCTTGTCTTACTCTTTTTTGGAGCTGGAAGAGTTCAGAGTCTTTATGTAGCCTGATAAAGGAGACATTTGAGTAAGGACTATATTTCGTCCGAAACTGGTGTTAACTGAGTAACAAAACAAGCCTTTTTCCTTGCGGATCTCTGTATCTGTATCCGTTGATTGGATGTTACAGCTAAGGTTGATGAGTTCATCGACTGATTTTATATTCTTACCATCAAATGACTGAACATCGAAGAAGTTTGGTTGCTTCATCGATAGTGTTGGAAAACCAAGCCAGATTCTCTGTTTGTCGATGAATGGTTTTGGCAAGGCATTGTGAGCCCCACACTTTTGCTAGTGTGAAGCCGAGATCTTTGTTGAGGTCAGCAGGTGATATGAGAGCATAGCCCAGACAGATAACGAAGAGGAAGAAAGCTAGTGAGTCTCCCTGGAGGACACCGACTACGAAATCGGAAAACTCGGTATTATTAGCTTAGAGACTATGAAAATAAAATCTTAAAAGTATGAAGGTACCTGCAAAAAAATTGGTTGAAATAAATAAAGAAAAAAGAAATAGAAGAGGGAAATACGAATAATTTTATTTACTTGATATTGTACAAATCTTGGTAATTTAAAGCAATGCTCTGTCCGTCGCCTACCGTTCACTTCGCACACAATTGAGCAAGACCAGCACTCGCTATTGTGCCTGTTTTTAGCCCTGTATATCTGATGAAAATTCAGATCAATCTGACATCAAAGATTGTCCAATTTAAGGCTCCACCTAAATTTGGAATGATATTTTCGAAACCAAAACAGCTTTGTATAATGAACACCTTCCCCCTGGAAAATTAATTCAGGTATGTTATTCGATCATTAGTTTTTCGTTTTGTCACAAAGATAGAAAGGTCGATACATTCGATATATGATATAGACAACCATCTTCTTGCCGGATCATATTCGGATCAAAATACGATAAATTTCTCTGGAAAATGACTTAATTGTACAAATCATAAAATCATAATTGTTGCATTTAATCTTCATTTAGTTTTTCCATTCCTAAGAGATATATCGTCTATTTTCTAATAGGTGATACTGTGAACGAAAGTTTTCGATTGTGTCCAAAGAAAAGTGAGATTGACTGCATGATTCGTGAGATTACGTGATCATCTTACCAGTCAACAATCAGCCCTTGAATTTACTATACGACGTAGTAATGAAGAACAAATAATTGTGCGTTATTTAATCTTAGGTGAAAGTCCACAACGGGGCGAAGGCATCGTCACTATCACTAAAGCTAGAGATGTGTTTATCTAATTAGAGCATTGAATTCCTGAAATTTAGTGCGGTCGTATAGGTTCCAACATGTTCAACTTGCTGAACAACTTGCTTCCTCTATAAAAGCAACTTCTTCCCAAACACGAAAGATTTTTAGAAAACAAAAGTCTGGTTCAGTCAAAGAAGTCCATACATCTTTATGACATGAGGAAAATGTTTCCCATATTCATTTTTTTACATACGTCTGCTCTTACAAATCTTTGCAGGTGAAATATTTGCAATGAATGGATTGTGTCCGGCATTTCCGAACTCCAATGATAAGAGGTCTATTAAAAAGAGTGTTCCCAGTAGTTAGGTGCCCAAAAACCTGTGTAACAAATTTGATTTTAATCGATTCAGCAATTTAGAAGTCTAATAGTCCTATTGAATTATGTTTATACATATATAAAATGTAAACAAACGTTCGGACCGACCGTAAAATATAATTTCTAAATATTTAGGCTTTGTCAACATTATAACCGAACTTCAGTAAATCTCTGTCGAAATTCGAGAAATGTCCCTAATCGTAAACTTTGCTTTGAAAGAATGTAAACAAACAATCGAGTTAACTAAAATTCACCTACCCCTGGGTACAATCTCTCCACAATTTTACTTATGAAATTTCATTGAAAAATCTTAGGGTTTTACGGAGTTATCTGAGAAAAACACAGTGACGATGATGACAATGACGACAGTCGCAGATAGCGTATTATGGTCCCCAGTTTCTATCCCGAGGGAGTAAAATTAAGGATTAAACGTTATCATTTCTCGTTAAAAGAGGAGGTAAATTTAATGCCTTTTAAGACCCGTAAATTGAGAACCATGCAACGTGCACATGAAAGAATAATGCTGGGCCTCACATGGAGAGACCACAAGACAGCACAGTACATCAGAGAAAAGACAAGAGTTAGGGACATCATAGAATCCATTAAAAATCTCAAATGGCGGTGGGCTGGCCATGTTGCAAGAATGGCAGACAACCGATGGACATCACGACTCACGACATGGATCCACCGAGATCACGCGCGCAACCGAGGCCGGCAGAATATTAGATGGGGAGACGAGCTAGACAAATTCAGAAAGTACTGGCTCCATGACACCCATGATAGAGAAGTGTGGCAAATCCTGGGGAAGGTCTATGTCCAACGTCAGACGTTAAAAGACTGATGATGATGATGATGATGATGATGATGATGATGATGAGGATGATGAAGCACATTCTGTACGCTTGCGTGCATCTATTGAATACAACTGATTGAAATCAGGTATTCAAAGGCCATACTGATCAGACAAGTGATAAGTATCGATTGATATGATCGAAACTACATTCAGAAACAGGTCAGTTGATAGTATAATACGTTTTTGCCTCTATCATGAAATAGACACTTGGAACTTATCACCATATTTTAGTGAGACAACGTGACTCCAGGGATGTCTAGGAAATCCAGTGTTTCTCAGACATTTACAACGGAAACATGTCAGACAATAATCATATACACACCAGGTGGTATGGCTAATATGTTCAAAGTTTTGATCATGTAGAGAGCAAAATAATTCTACTCGTGGCTTGCATTCTCCAAACAACCAAGCAATGAGAACATATATATATATATATATATATATGTGTGTATATATATATATATGTATATATATATATATATATATATATATATATATATATATATATATGTGTGTGTATATATATATATATATATATATACACACACATATATATATATATATATATATGTATATATATATATATATATACATGTATATATATATATATATATATATATATATATATATTTACGATTGTGCTAGAACTATTGTCTCTTTATGAGAGAGAAAATTAAAGCAAATCGATAAAATAAACAATACAGGTTTCCATATGTTTGTGAGTGATCTGAGGAAGATATCCACTGGATGCATCATCGTGAGCCGGGAAAGTACAAAAATCTTCATGAACAATGTCTATGAATTGGCTAGATGACCAAAATATTTCCCATGGAAGTCGGATTTCAAGGATTTGTTGCCAACTTGGAATCAACTAATGTCCTACTAGATTTGTAATAATGTCAAATGAAGCAAGGGAATTTATCAAACGGCTCCAAGATTGAGCAGAAGCTTTATCAGCATGGATATGGCATTCCTACTCTGTACCATAGAGCCAACAGACTGGAGGCATCATGGAGTACTGCTTGGGGTCCCTTGGCTAGTGGTGATGATGCTTCAGTCCCGAAACCAAGCACGACCCAAGACTAATTTGATGCAGATTTTGTCAGAGATCTTGCTGCCTTTGGACAATAGTTGTATAAATGGATTCAACGGAAACCGTTAACCAAAACTGTCACTAAAACTCCCAACATAGGTCTTTTTCAGCGTTTTAGTTAGTCCTGCTGGCCGTCTGGCTATTTATGTATCACACGTAAAAATTGCATCAATGAAACTAGTGAACTGGACTCATTTACCCCTCATTAGGTCAACAAAAAAACTTTCCAACACCTTCCCTTTAGTATGTTGTTCAGCCTGAAATATAAGTTCATGCTAAATCGGTCCCGAATTTATGCCATGTTTTTTGAACGTTCTAACTTTTCAGTGATTACTACCCAACAAAAGACCAGAGAAGTAACTTATCTGTTTATCACCCTTTTTCCTATTTTTTTAATTGATCACCCCCGAAATAGAATGCTACCAGAAAGACGTTGGTCATGCAACGATTTCTATTGGGTCTGACCAGACCTGTTTTGATTTTGCTCTTTAGCCATCATTATCTTTTAATCTGATTTTCTCATCCCCTTTTAATGACTGTCGCTAGGAGAGGCAGGTGACCATAGTATTCAAAGGGGACATCTGTTCGAATGTGTGTCGTAGTTGTAGAAGTTAAAGTACTTTATCCAAATTATCCCGGATTAGATGACTCTGTTAGTGCATTAGCTTCCTGTTCCCTAACCAATTGACTAGCTTGAATTACCTTCTGGTTTGTCAGTTTCTTATTAAATACCGAGTTAAAAGTTTAAGTTAACGTATGACATTTTAATTCTTTATTTCAGTCACCGAGGTCAAAATTTGCTCATAACAAGACTGGCTGTTTCAGGGTCGAATTCCATTCTGAACTATTTCAGCCACTAAGCCTTTTTTTTTTTCAAAAGCAGAAAGAAATTGTTTTCCCTACCTAATAAAGGAGTGAGTGTGCAAAATGTCAAGTTCCTACAATGACAGTCACGGCTGTGATTAGTAGATAAGAAACAAAACCAATTAGAGTAAAGATTAAAGAAAGAAAGAAAAATAAATTCCAATTAAAAGTCTGTTTAATGATACCAGATAATCCAATCTAGCACCCATAACGTTCCATTTTATCTTTTTCTTCTTCCCTTTCTCTCGTGATTTTTCCTTTTTTCCTCTATATTCCCCCTCTATCTCCCCCTTGTTCTCTTCTTTTTTCTCTTTCTTTCTTTCTTTCTTTCTCACTTTTTCTCTTCTTTCTTTCACTCTTCTTTTTTCTCCTTGTTTTTTTCTCTCATTCCTCCACTCTCTCTTTACTTTTCACTTTTTTTTATATATAATGAAGGGATAATATACTTTTCTCTCTTTTTCCTACTTCCTCTACCGATCATTTAAATTCATACCCTTTCCACTTTTTTAGTCTTAACTGAAAGTCTGAACTCGTCATTGTTTTTACCTTTCGGAAATCATGTCAACGCACGACAAGAGACATTATTTTTTGTTCTAGTTCAAGGCTGAAACATACAGATTTGGTTAGTCACTCAGTAGGAACTGTCTTTTGGCAGCATGCCGTGTTGGGGCGATCAATGAATAAGTTACTTCTAACGCCTTTTGTTGGGCAGTGATAACTAAAAGAGTAAATTTTTCAAAAACAACCGTGAATGCCCCTTAGCACAAACTGAAGGATCAATTAAAGATGGACTCCATTTTACCCCCTCCTCCCCCACTAAAAAAACTTTTTCAAAAACAACAGTCTCTTCTAAACATAATAAAGAGTAAATGTTGAAGTTTCCAGCTTTCTAGCTCGATTTGAGCGGCCTATATGCGTGATACATATATGACCAGCTAGACCATCTTAAAAACTGAAGGAACGTAGGTTTACAGTTTTGGTTGATGATCTTATTACATTCGTTTTATAAACTGAGAATTAAACAGTAACTTAACTGTCTTATCAGTTGTAGTTCTACATCTTGATGATTAACAAGAACCATGATTTCAACGATGTGTCCACCATCCTTACGTCCATATTTGCGATTTCCAATTTCAATTGCATTCAAAATAAAGAAGCGGTAGCACTATTGTGGTCGTCGTAACTAAAAGAGGACGAATAGGAAGATGAGGATGATTCATCCAAAAATCTGGCTATGAACAAAAATGACTAGTATGTTTAAATCAAAGCAAATGCACATTATTTATCTATAGCTCATTCTGGAGTCTTAGCATACGGTTATTTGATTTGATAAGGAGGCCTTGAATGACTATATATAATTTTTTTATCCGTAAAGTTGGAAGATGAAAAGCGTTTTATAGAAGTGTGTTAAATACATGGAAATTTTTTTAATAAAAACCTTGAATACAGAGTCAATTGAAAGTTCCATCATTATTAGTCTTTTAACGTCCGCTGTTGGACCTTCCCCAGGATCCACCATATTTCTCTATCATGGGCGTTGCAGAACCAGTATTTTCTGAATTTGTCTAGTTCATCCCTCCATCTTGTATTCCGTCGGTCTCGTTTTCGCGCGTGATCTCTGGGGATTCATGTTGTGAGTCGTGATGTCCATCGGTCGTCTGCTATTCTTGCATCATGGCCTGTCAAATGTCATTTAAGTTCTTCGATAGATTCTATGATGTCTCGGATTCCCATATTATCCCTGATATACCGTGTTGTCTTGTGATCTCACCATGTAAGGTACAGCATGATTCTCTCATGTGCACGTTTCGTGCTTCTCAGGTTGCGGGCCTATCTCTTTGTTTAGGCTTCATGTCTCAGTTCCATAAGTGACTATCGGGAGGATGCATTGGTTGTATTCTCTTCTTTTTAGGATTTTCGGGATCGTCTGATTTTTGAAAGTTGAGCTCACTTTGCCAAAGGCGTGTCATCCTAGGGTGATTCTTCCCTTGATTACTTCTTCTCTTGTAGGTTTAGCAAAGATTCGTTGTCCTAGGTAGATTTAGTGGTCTACTTTCTCCAGTTTTGCATCTTTGATTTTGACGGTTATGTTTTTTATTCTTGATGTGATTGTTGTACATGACATTCGTTTTACTGAAGCTCAATTTTCAAACTGTGAAAATGAAGATCCACGTATGAAGTGTACCGATATCAATAACTTGTAGATTTGAGTTGCATTAGGTAAATCAAGGACACCGTTTGATTTTGGTTTCAAGTTGATTATTGGAGAGAGAAAAGGTTGAGAGTTATTTACTATAGTCATCAGTTATAGCCACTTAATTTTACAGACAGGCGGAGGGATGGAAGAGATAGACATCTCAATCCCGTGTCCTCTCGACCCCCAATCTCAGTTGAGGTGTAGGGGGCCGCGAACAGACATCTCATTCCATCAGAATTTGAAACACAACCGTCTTTTTACGTCTCAGAGAAGCTACGCTCCTATTGGCTTAGTAAGATCATTTAATACCATTTTCCGGCACTTCCGTATTCCAACTATCTAACGCAAGAAAATATATCCATCATTTTCAAAACACAAAACATAAAAATCAGATTTTCAGGGTCAACACTTGATCTTTTCGGATCTTAGCGTGGGAAAGAACGGTCTGCATTTCGTCCAGTTATCATTAAAAGGGGCAAACAAACTAATGACTCTAAATCAATTAGTAATGTGCCCCTTCCCCGTTATCATTCTGTTATGTTACAGCATGAATAGAATGCAATTTATAGCAAACTCACCTGATGTCTTTGTAACTTGCAGAAACAGAATCATCTTTTTAACATCAACGAGGACATTTTTTTCCAATGCCCAACATTCAATGATTTTTTTTCCTGTTTATCAAACTTTTCCCGATAACTTCAAAATATTATCGTCTGTCATCTCTGCAGTCTGCATGTTTTTTCCCATTAAATTCAAAAAGTCTGACTGCTACAGATCCAAACTCCACTCTTATTTCTACTCCGACTGAACTGCAACTATATTTTGCTTGCTTTTAGTATAAACGTATTTTATTTACAAGAATTAATAAAGCTCCGGTGTATTCCTAACATGCATTTTGATAGTTTGGATCAGTCTATTAGAGACACGACTACATTCTCTTGCTCATGATTTCAAATCACAGATGGTGAGTATTAATTCTTACTCCCCTAAATTTGACGAGGATTGTTTTTGCTGCTCTCGTTCTTGTTACGGTAGAATCTAGATTTTGACAGGAGTTTCACAAAATTTGAATTTTTGAAAATATCTGTATATTCACAGGCTAATGTACTTCTCAATAAAGAAAGATCCATTAGATACATACAACATGAGTTAAATAAGAGGCATTGTAATGACTATGCAAATAGCAAGAATCTCCTTTCTTTATTGAAATGAGTTGGCAAATCAAGTATATTAGTGATTGTGTTACGTATAACTCTCATATCTATATATGATTCCAATACAGAATCTGACCATAATGATACACCATGTGTATTTATTCATTCATTCATTTTCCGTCTGTCACCCTGAAGAACTCGACTGACGTAGCAAAATAGAATTTCATGATCTGATGACGTAGAAAAAAAACCCCGAATTCAAAGCAATACACAAACACACGTAGATATATATTAAAAAAAAACAGTATAGAACCTTTTGCAATGACAATTGAAGTTCAATTACATTATACATATGAAACACATTTCTATATATGACAGTTCCAATACAGAATCTACCTATGATTACACGCCATTATCTATTTGTCTTCCGTCATACCAAGGGCGCAACTAACATAGTAAAATAGAATTTCATGTTCTGATGATGGAGTAAAAATAGTGAATTTAGAGCATGATAGAACTCTAACAAGTAATAAAAACAATTTTAAAACAATTTTCAATCTTCTTCCTTTAAAGCAGAATTCAGTTCTCCAAGCTTCCCCCGATTCAAATATCCATTATCTATCACCAAAAACAATGACCATTGTTGTTCAATTGCATTATGTATATGAAACACATTTCTATATATGACAGTTCCAATACAGAATCTACCTATGATTACACGCCATTATCTATTTGTCTTCCGTCATACCAAGGGTGCAACTAACATAGTAAAATAGAATTTCATGTTCTGATGATGGAGTAAAAATAGTGAATTTAGAGCATGATAGAACTCTAACAAGTAATAAAAACAATTTTAAAACAATTTTCAATCTTCTTCCTTTAAAGCAGAATTCAGTTCTCCAAGCTTCCCCCGATTCAAATATCCATTATCTATCACCAAAAACAATGACCATTGTTGTTCAATTGCATTATGTATATGAAACACATTTCTATATATGACAGTTCCAATACAGAATATACCTATGATTACACGCCATTATCTATTTGTCTTCCGTCATACCAAGGGCACAACTAACATAGTAAAATAGAATTTCATGTTCTGATGATGGAGTAAAAATAGTGAATTTAGAGCATGATAGAACTCTAACAAGTAATAAAAACAATTTTAAAACAATTTTTGATCTTCTTCCTTTAAAGCAGAATTCAGTCCTCCAAGCTTCCCCCTATTCAAATATCCATTATCTATCATCAAAAAAGTATTGTCAAATCCATGATGTCTCGGAGGGGAATGAAAAAATCCACTAAGCAATGAGAACATGTTTACTCTGAACGCAGTTTATAGTCCCGTGGGATGAATCGATTAAACAAGAGGAGGTGTGAGTGGAGGGATATTGAATGATCGTGTCAGCGTATGGGTACATTATCGCAAATATTGGTACAGTGAACAACAAACAACGGGAGACAAAAAATAAATTAAAAGGTTGGTTGTCAGCTTTTAGATCAATAATCTTTCTCTCTCTCACTCTCTCTCAATCGCTATATCTCTTCTCTTCGCTAAAGCTGCTTCATTCTTTCTCTCTCTTGCAATGGATCAGTCGATGAATACCTGTAAGTATTATTATACGTATACGATTGTTCACGCGTGTGTTTATTGAGATAGATGCATGTATTCTTTTCTCAGATCTATACACAACCGAATATTGTGGATTTAACAAATGATAGACTAACCATTCTTCGGAAGAGGTCTGGTTAGTCACTCAATAGAAACTGTCTCGTAACCAACCTCTTTTTGCAGCATGCTCTGTTGGGGGTGATCAATTAAAAAATGGAAGAAAAGGTTGATAAATGAATAAGTTACTTCTCTCGAATTTCGTTGGGTTCTGATCGTTAAAAAAAAAAGTTGGAATTCTCAAGAAACAAGAATCAACGCTACCGGACATAAACCAAGGGACCAATTTAGCATAAAATTACATTGAAAACTGATCCCTTCACTGAATCCCTATTTTGGAAGTATTTTTTTTTTAAATACATATTTTTTTCAAATTTTCAGCCCTCTAAGTCCATTACCCCTGTACACGCAGTACATATGTAGCCAGTCAACCAGACATACTTTAAATTTGAAGAAATTCAGGTTGACAGTTTTCTAGCAGCGGTTGACAGTTTCTAATAGACTATTCTAATCAAATTTGGTCTCTCGTTTCCGAAGTCGGTAAGAAACTCATCAGGTAGATATATTGAATCGATTCTCAGGTCTCTTGCTGTTCAGCTTGTGAAACCAATTATACGAGTTCTTTCCCGTTGAACAGCCTAATGGATGCTGTATCGTTGAACACGTCTTTCTATTGCTTATGTGTACGTACGTATAAAAATCTGAATCGATTTGTATGCTTGCATCACATGTTTCCGTCACAATATTCGAAAATATAATAAAAGAATCAAGATATATTTTAAAAGAAAAATGACTCCCTAAAAAGTGCATTTAACAGCCTCGGGAATAATGATAAAAAAAAGACATTAACGTCTCAGTTGACCTGGGTGAGTTCTCGCTTTTACGATTGTGCACAATCGTTTTTTGTTTTTTTTTAATAATATCCATGGGACCCTGAGTATTTATGTTAAGAGCACATCTAAACGGACCCTCGGGTTGCACTTTAAAATTCTAGCTGGTTCAATTACCTTTTTTTCGTTTCTCTGAATTATTGCAACGCTTTCCAAATTGCTGCGAGGTCAAAAAGCGAATTGATTAGTTCTGGACGGCCATGTTTCTTGTTTCTTGCTCTGTTAGGTTATGCGACAAGATTTTGATCACATGCCTCCAAACACTCGACACTCGCCACAATCATTATCGCTTGAATAGAATGATTCGAGATCAATTCGTGTTTTTGTAATATGCATTCGTTTGATAGGTATGATAAAAAAGAATGACTTGATTGTAAAGATGATATACATGTGTTATTTAGCGTTGACTGAATATGAAGTGTTTTTCATGGGACTATATACTTGATACGTATACCTATACATCTACAAGAATGAAAGTATAGATAACGTTTTAATGCATAAACGAGGACAGAATTCTAATATGTCCATGTACCACTGAAATGGAAACCGCAGATAGTGGGGTTCATTGAATGGGAAAACGTGGATAATAGGGGCTCTGAAATGTAAATCATGGATAAGTGAAAACCACTGAAAAGGAAACCATAGATGAAGATGACAATTGAATGATAAACTGTGGATGAAGAATGCTAGAAAGGAATCTACGACAGGAAAATGTATCAGAATAGACAGCAAATACCTAAGTAATCTTAGATTTCCTGACGACATCGTCCTTCCTGCAAGAGCATTCACCATCTCCAAGTAATGCTAGACGAATTGAACGAAGAGAGCAAAAAATTTGGTCTTCATATGAACTTCAGTAAAAGAAATGTCATGTACAAGAAACATATTGAAGATTAAGACACAGAAATGCAAATTGAAAATACAGAGCTGAAGGAAATAGACAACAACATCTACCTAGGGCAACAAATCTCCATCAAAAGAAGAAATAATGTAAAGACTCACTCCAAAATTTTGATAGAGCACGCTCAACCTTTGAGAACGAGAATATCCTATTAGTCTCAAAAGAAGAGTCTACAACCAATGCATTCTCCTGATAGTCACCTAAGGAGCTGAAATATGGAACATAACCAAAAGATTAACCCTCAAACTGAAATCATACAACGTGCACAGGAAAGTATCATGCTTGACATCACATGGAGCAATCAAAGGCCAATGCCATATATCAGAGAAAAACAAGAGTCAGGGATATCACGGAGGATCAATTAGAAAAGTCAAATGGCAATGGGCTGGTCATGCAGCTAGAATGTCAAACAACCAATGAACATCATGATTCCGAACGTGGATCTCCTGAGATCATATACAAAACTCTGGCCGGCAAAATATAAGATGGTGTGACAGTATTGATTCTGCAATGCCTGTGGTAGACAGGTTTGGAAAATCTTGGTTAAGGTCTATTTCCACCGATACATGCTACAAGGCTGATGATGATTATAAAGATGATGATGATGAAGCTTCGCCTCTCCCTATGACCTTGAAGTAGCACCTTGTATTGGAATTAATGCTAGGACGTCCGTTGAGACGGTATACGGCATACCGTGCCCCTGACTCAGATCATGCTTTTTTGAAAGTTAGAATCATATAGAGATCGGGGATCGTGGAATCAATATGAACAATGACTGCTTAGGATGAGCCACAGTTTACACACCCCCAGTCCCATACCTGACAACTGACATCCAGATCTTTTAACCCGCCCATACCTGGAATACTTTTGCACCTGGAAAAGTGACAGTGGATGCCTTCGAATATGCGGCATTTCATTTTATCCTTGTATTCTTACCTTTCCTTTCCCCGACACTTCTTAAAACTTTTAGTTCCCATACGATACTGAAACGTGTGGCAGGGAATGGCAGGTAGTTCGTTTATGCTTGAGAACTGGCAGGGAGTGGCAAGTATAAAAAGTACCGCCCATGTGTGTATTCAGTAGAGAATGGACAAGAAGATCATGTTTTGCCAAAATAGAAATTATAAATTGTGGCTTGTGTGGCTAATTATCACCTTTTGCGGTTTAGCGTTTTTGATTTTAGCACCACGACGATTAAAAATCAGTGCCGGTCTTTATCCCAAATTTGGCACTATTTTCAGCAATCGTCAGCAATTATCATCTATTTCTAGCCATTTCAGCCATTAAATCTAGCTATTTTAGCCAGTAACGAATAGCATAAAAATGATTTTTTTCATCGTATTTCAGAGTTTTTGAGAGGTCAATTTATCATGAAACATTTTTTTGACATTTCCAACACTGATTCTGGCTATTGGGCCCAAAGCATTATGAACAATAACAATACATTCTTTTGGTATATCTTTTAATTACTGCAGTAATAAAACTCGAAACGTTTCAATTATTAATGAAACATGGAAACATTTCTAATTAATTTATAAAGAATACAACACGCATTCCATTAAAGTAGGCTAGCATGAATGTGCGTCGTCCACTCTTGCCAGTTTTAATTATAAACTTCCTTATTAGAAACCGTCAACTGAAACTGTCAACGTAGGTTTCTTCAGTTTTTAAGTGATTCTGTCAACTGTCAGGCAAACTGACTATGCGTTGCACGTACAGACACATACAATCAGCACCGATAAAGATATAAAAAATCTCCCTCAACAGGTTTTTATCTGGCAGCTTTAATTTACAATGTAATTTTACACTAAATCGATCCCTTACTTTCAGTACGGCAGATTTTACGCTTTTTTTGTTTTTGTTTTTTGTTGTTTTTTTTTTTCAAATTCAGACTTTTCAAAGACCATTGGCCAACAAGGCAAGGGAAGTAATTCATTCTTTAATAACCATTTGTTCTATTTTTCTAATTGATCACCCTAACGGGACATACTGCCAAAAAACTTTGGTCTTGTGATGGCATCTATTGAGTGACTAAGCAGACCAGTTTTCCATAAAGATCAATAACACATAAACTTCCGTCATAGCTATTTATTCTCCCAGGTTTAAAATTCTTTTCTTTCAACTTGAAATAAAGTGTGATCATAAAATGCACCATTAATTCAGACATTCCAGTCGATTTTCCTGCTAAATGTGTCTTGCAAACAGAACTGAGTCTTGAAAGAAAATGAAAAACATATTTCTATCGACGAGATGGATGTCTTTATCGAGTAAACTAGGTTATATACACGATATACTGCTTTTTCTTCTCCTTCAATTTATTTGTATACATGTACTCTTAGATTTACTTTCTAAATCTTCATTCATCATATAACTCCTATGCCGATGGTATCAAGCACCTTTTGGAAAGTAAGATCTTCTTAATGTATATATATATATATATATATATATATATATATATATATATATATACACGCTCGTTGTACATGCATTATTGTTCTTATATATATATATATATAGAGAGAGAGAGAGAGAGAGAGAGAGACAGACAGACAGAGAGAGACAGAGACAGATGGGGAGAAAGGGGGAGAGAGATGAAAATAGATAGATAAATTCCTCAATAAGGGTTAAATAAATCTATGAAGAGTGTAAGAAAGGGAAGCCGAACTTTTTAGTTATGGTTTTGGGATATAATACTTTTCAATTAGCCTTAACAGGTATCGTGCCTGTGCTCAGAAGGCTGATGTGATTCTGTTTCTAGTCATTATTTTCCACTGTCCAATAGAAGGGGTTGAATTGATGTCATTTGTACATTAATCTTGATTTTAATTCAAATTCCATTGGTGTAATGAAATTCCAGTTGTTGGTAAGTTTTTTTTTTTTTTGAGGGAAGGGATCGATGGAACTCCCTTCGAGGGGAGAGTTAAAGGAGATGGAAAATCTATGTGCGTGAATGTGAGTGTGTTTACAGTGTGGTTGAATTGTATTTTGGTATGATTGCAGATTAGTGCAGTAAGTGATAATGTGAATGTATATGAGAGAATGGTAAAGAGAGTATTATGAGAGAGAGGTAATATATATATATATATATATATATATATATATATATATATTTCGCCCGATAGAATTAATTATGAATATTATATAAAAACTCATCTGAAATGATTTCCCGTCGTTACATGGTTAATATATCATACAATTTACACAACGTAAATAATTAAAGAAAAAGGGGCTGCTGCAGGAATCAAATCCGCCACCGATAGGCAGCCGCTTCAACATAGCGATGCATTTACCATTGTGCTAAACAGCTTGCCGTATGTTGTATCAAATTTATTTTACGACTATTAGTTTGATATATATATATATATATATATATATATATATATATATATAAACATGGCACTCGTTGTTATAATTATTGATTCCTCATCGTATCATTTATACGCCATTTTGATAGCCTACGTGAGTGAGCCCTCAATTTCAATGATGTGTTGTAGAAAATAACATTCATGTACAATACATGACGATAACGCCCCGTATAAAATAACTAATTGCACGTATTATGACAGTGCTCTAAAAATGAAATAAGAAGCTAAGTTTAAAAATCAAAGCTCAAGGTAAGATGTTGTTTCGTCAACAGAGCAGGGGAGCCATGTTAGAATGATTCTTTCGTTTTGAAATCTCCGAAATACATACACTGCAAACAACTGATGATCCCTGCAACAAAAATTACACATCGTACTTTAATCAGCAGCAGCATTTTAGAGTCATTCCTTGGACACATACCTTCCCCAAGATGCACCAAACCTCTCTATCATGGGTATCGAGGGGCCAGTACTTTCTGTCCCCTCGATACAATTTTGCTTATGATCTCTGGGGATCCCTGTTGTGCGTCATGATGTCCAGCAGTCGTCTGACATTCTTGCAACATGACAAACCTATTGCCATGTGAGTTTTCTAATGGCTTCTGTATTTTAGACTACTGTCTTCCTTCTGATAGACTTTCTTAAGATCTCTCCGTGTGAGGTTAATCATGGTTCTATCATGTGCTGATTGCATGGTTCTCAGTTTGAGGATTTTGTTTCAAACATGAAACTCTTTGAAAATCTTACATCGAATACAATTGCAGATATTTGAAAATAATGGACTTAGATGACATACCTTTCAATGGATTCTTTTACATCTTTACAGTTTAAAGCTGTTTCCCACATAACGGCGAGAATAACAAGAACAATCCTCACCAACTTTTCACCGTTTTCTGTCCTGTCACATTGAACCAGATATACAAAATTAACGTGTTCTACCGCGATTTTAAAGTATGCCTTAGTTCTTACTACGCGACTCAGTATATACATATATATATATATATATATATATATATATATATATATATATATATATATGTGCGTGTGTGTGTGTGTGCGTGCATTTTTTCTAATCCGGCACAAAATTCATTTTCCTGATATTATCTACCAAATTGATTTTGCCAATCCATTTCAGAGATACATCAGACATTGATCTTTTACCTACCATAGCCAAATTAATAAAATGATAAATGAACAAAAACTATAAGTGAGTATGATATTTCCTCATGTGAGGACGAATGAAATAAAATCTCTGTTTGATAAATATGGATGACTTTGAATTGGAGAATGGTAAGTGAAGAATACAATCAGTAAAAGAACAAAATGCATTCGCTTTAATGAAAGGTGGCTGAGTACAGATCTCAACGTATATTACAGCCTGCAGTCTTTAAACTTCCTCAAATTTTATCATCTGACTATTTATTATTCCTCTCTCTCTCTCTCTCTCTCTCTCTCTATATATATATATATATATATGTGTGTGTGTGTGTGTTTTAATATATACACACACACATATATATATATATATATGTGTGTGTGTGTGTGTATATAAGTGCATATGTATGGATATGTATGTGTGTGTATATATGTATATATATATGTGTGTGTATATGTATGTATATACATACACATCTATATATATATGTAAATACATATCTATATATGCATGTATATGTATATATATATGTGCATATATATATACATATGCATATATATACATATATAGAGAGATGTATGTATGTGTGTGTGTATGTGAGAGAGAGAGAGACAGAGAGAGAGTCTGTGTGTGTGTGTATATATATAGTTATATCCAGGTGCGTATTATCAGTCTGTACATAATTAAGATACATATTTCTATTGATAATTGCATACATAGGATGATGAATTGAAATTGCAGCTCATTCGGGGTTACGGATTATCAACTTTAGCGGCTTACGGTGACATGCAGTATATATGAGTACGCATGCGCAACGATCCAGTTTTTAACGTAAATAGACATTTGATTTTGCACACTGTTTAATCATATGAATGCTGCACTCGATATTACAAAGGGATGCATTAGTAAAATTATGTCCCAACCAACATTTGTGTCATTTCATTTGAATAATGCATCTATTCCCAATACATATTTATACAGCTGTTGGTCGCGAGTTTTCTTTGTAATCCACAGTATTGAATGTAACTGATGGGGGCTATTATATATAATGGCGAAAACCTTTCACGAATCTGTTCATTCAGGTGACATATTATTCTCGCAAGAATCGAACACTTTTCAGATCATTCTACTGACGTCATCAGTATGCATAAGCATTATGAAATTGGAATCGGCAAATAGATTCCAATCTATCACGGCAGAATCCATCGGAGAAAAAATATTACCATCAATTGGAAAAAATAGATAGAAGATTGTCAAAACACTGAAAGCCCATCCTCTATATAAATATGTGTATATAAATATATATATATATATGTGTGTGTGTGTGTGTGTGTGTGTGTGTATGCATGTATATTTTTTTCTTACAGCAGCCCCAATTTCTTTGATAGTTTATTCTAATTTGTCTAGGCCAAATGATGCATTCACCATGCAATAACGGGAGATCATTCCAAATGGAGCTTCAATACGATATAACGTAGTATATATATATATATATATATATATATATATATATATATATGTGTATACATATGTATATATATATATATATATATATATATATATATAGAGAGAGAGAGAGAGAGGGGGGGAAAGAGAGTGAGAGAGAGGGGGTAGGGAGAGATAGATTGGGAGAGAGAGTCTAGAAAGCTTTAAATACAGATTAAATACTAACTATATGAAAAGAAATTTCCAAAAATCATTTCAGCTAATTCTTTTCTCATATTTGTTGATATAATTCATGCAATATTTTCACTCGATTTGGAATTTTGTGCAGAATTAGATATTACGGTATATTTGTACATTTTTTTTCTTGTTTGGATCACGAGTTGTTTACAATATATATATATATATATATATATATATATATATATATATATATATATATATATATATATATATATATATATATGTATGTATGTATTATTTAAGATGCACTCTCATTAATTCACGATGAATGACAGGAAAAAAGGGACAGCTGCAGGAATCGAACCAGCGACTGATAGGGTAACCAACGTAGCGTCTCTCTAAGGCATTGCATCAAACGATGGGACGGAATGGCAACAGCTCAAATACACCCACCCAGTCCCCTCATCTTGTACTTGTTGGTTCTGAGGGGGACAATTATATTACCCAGAAATGAATTTATAATCCGACAGAATATTCACAATTGCGTTATGTTATTTGATACTCCTATTATCAAACGGAGAAGGAGTTACTTAACATTATATAATTTTCTATGTTATAAACAACACGACAGTAAAAGAACGAGTGGGGACGAGGTGGTTATTTGGGGCGTTGACTTACTAACAAACTGTTTGGCCCAGTCGTTGAGAACCCTACCGATTTGTCGTAGGTTTGATCCCTGTAGTGACCCCATTTTTCTTCAATTGTTTGTTCTATTTACGCAGGCCGAGTAACCCATTCTCCGTTGTGTGGTAATCCGACAAAATGATTGTAGTAATCTGATAATGTGGAAGTGAAAGATCCGATTAAAAGCGTGTTACATCTCAAAAACTTTCATCATCATGAACATAGGTTTGGTACATTTTGACGAAATTCCATCGACGTCCAGAGAAAGCACTTTTACGAAAGTTGTTTTTCATGCGACAAGATTGAATAATAATTTCTGATGCTAGTCTTCCAAGGGTAACTACGTTTCTTCCTGTCACTATAAGTCCAATGAATTTAAAATTGACAATTGAATTATTAATAACAGTTTTACTAACACCATAATTGGCTCTAGTTTTGCCTTATGACTTGCTTCCATTCTATGGTGCACCTATTTTGGTACGCTGGACTCGTCTGCTAGAGGTTATTTTTCGTTCATTCTATCAGTTACATTATGTCTGCTTATATCTAAAAAATTGATCATCCAAAAGACAAGAAGTAAATGAATAATGCCTAGCTGGTCTAGATTAAGGACTGAAAAAAACTGACGCAATTTTTACATACAATAAAAATGTCTGATGTAATCTGAATCATTTATTGCATTTTTTTCATTGAAGTTTCTAAACTGATGTGAAGCACTATATATATATATACATACACACACACACACACACATATATATATATATATATATATATATATATATATATATATATATATATATACATACATATATATATGTATATATATATATATATCATCATCATGTCTTTTATCGTCCATCGTGCAACATAGACTTTTTTCAGGATTCTCCCGATCTCTCTGTCACTGACGTCGCAGAACTTTCTGAATTTGTCTAGACCGTCTGTCCATCTTGTATTCTACTGCTCTCGGTCACTCTCGGGATCCATGTTGTGAGTCGTGATGTCCATCGGTTGTCTGCCATTCTTGAAACTTGACCAGCCCATTGTTATATTTGTTTTCTAATGGATTCTATATCTCAGACTCCTGTTTTTCTCCCCTGATATATTGTGCTGTCTTGTGATCTATCCATATGAAGTTCACCATGAGTTTTTTTTATGTACATGTTGTATGATTCTAAGTTTGAGTGTCAGTCTCTATCGTTGAATTCGATGGACAATGTATTCGATTGGCATGAGTTGAGGTGGATTTCATTCATTTCCGTAACATGTATCGGGAAGTGGTTTCTCTCATCGTCAAAGGTCTCATGGAGAAAATGATTGAATACGTGTATAACAAGATATGAATGGGGGGGGCAGAGATGATGCGTGGTCGTTAATAATAATAATAATAATAATAATAATAATAATAATAATAATAATAATAATAATAATAATTCTGACATGATAGGTGAAAGAGAGAGGAGACGTTAGCTGAAGACCTGAGGACACTTATTGTCACTCAGTCTTCAGTGATAACCACTGGGCAACCGGTGTGAAACTGTAAATCGCAGTATTACTGCGACCTATGAGTACTAGGAGTGGAGAGCTGGAGACTTGAGGAGACTTGCTGTCACTCAAACTCCAGCGGTTACAATTAGGCAACGGGTGTGAGATTGCAAATAATAATGATAATACTGCAGACCATAGAGTAAAAAAGAAGGGGAGTGAAAAACGGGAAGAATACCCGGACCTAGCAAGAGAGTTAAGAAGGATGTGGAACATGAAAACCAGGGTAGTACTGGTCATAGTTGGCGTACTAGGAACAGTCCCCATAACGCTGAGGGTGAGACTGGAGGAGATCGGGATTAGGGGAAGGATAGAGACCGTACAGACCACAGCACTACTGGGAACTGCACGGATACTGAGGAAGGTGCTAGAGATATAAGTACTGCAACGAATAGTAGCTCTGTCATGATATGCGAAAGAGGGAGGAGACGTTAGCTGAAGACCTGAGGAGACTTATTATCACTCTGCCTTCAGCGATAACCATTGGGCAACCGGTGTGAAACTGTAAATCGTAGAATTACTGCGACCTATGAGTACTAGGAGTGGAGGGCTGGAGACTTGAGGAGACTTGCTGTCACTCAAGCTCCAGCGGTTACCACCAAGCAACTGGTGTGGGATTCCAAATAATATTAATAATAATAAAAGCAAAAATCGACAGAACACAGACAAACAGCAAATGCCGCATGTGCGGTGAAAGAGATGAGACAGTGAACCACATAACTAGCGAATGTAGTCAACTCGCCCAGAAGGAGTATAAGCATAGACACGATAGAGTAGCAACGATGATACACTGGGAACTAAGTAAACAAATGGGATTCAACCATGGGGAAAAGTGGTATCAGCACAAGCCAGAGGCAGTTTTGGAGAATGACAACCACAAACTACTGTGGGACTTTGACATCCAAACTGACCACCTCATCCAGGCAAGAAGACCGGACTTAGTAATAGTAGACAAAAAAAGGAAGGCCTGCCAAATAGAAGACGTTGCTGTACCTGCAGACCATAGAGTTAAAAAGAAGGAGAGTGAGAAACGGGAAAAATACCAGGACCTAGCAATAGAGTTAAAGAAGATGTGGAACATAAAAGCCAGGGTAGAGCCGGTCGTAGTGGGCGCACTGGGAACAGTCCCCAAAACGCTGAGGGTGAGACTGGAGGAGATCGGGATTAGGGGAAGGATAGAGACCGTACAGACCACAGCACTACTGGGAACTGCACGGATACTGAGGAATGTGCTAGAGATATAAGTACTGCAACGAATAGTAGCTCTGTCATGATATGCGAAAGAGAGAGGAGACGTTAGCTGAAGACCTGAGGAGACTTATTGTCACTCAGCCTTCAGCGATAACCACTGGGCAACCGATGTGAAACTGTAAATCGTAGAATTACTGCGACCTATGAGGACTAGGAGAGGAGGACTTGAGACTTGAGGAGACTTGCTGTCACTCAAACTCCAGCGGTTACCACCAGGCAACTGGTGTGAGATTCCAAATAATAATGATAATAATAATAATAATCGTTGTTGTTGGCAAAAAAGGATACTGTTATGTTAGAGTTCGACCGATTTGTGTAAAGGAAGAAAAATGAGAAACATTTTGTCCTCGAATTTTGGTGGTTTAATCTAGGAACTGTGTTACTGTTGAAGAAATTTATGTCTGTGTGCAGCGTATATAAGCGTATGATAATTTGTGTTGGTGATTCATGTGTTATGTGTTCTCATATGTGGGTTTCTTATGAGTGTGCTGGTGAGAGAGAGAGAGTGTGTCTACATTGGTATTTTACTGTGTGAATATGTGTGTGGGTAATCTAATCAAAGATTTTAGAAGTGTGTACAAGGTACATTTTTTAATCATAGATTGTTTTATAATTTTTGTTTTGAGCTGTTCAAAAGGGGAATGTGTCTACATACATACATACACACGCACACACACACATATAAATATATATATATATATATATATATATATATATATATATATATATATTTAAATTTTTTTCTTACTTGCGGTAATTACATTACGCGTGTATTTGGTGTTGTTTCTGGTAAGGTTGTCACTTTTTCATGAACGTTTTTCATTAGCCTGGATTTTCAGCGATCAAAAGTGTGATCCGTTTCGTAGCGTTGTTGTACAGGGACGTTTTAATGGTTGTCTGCTAAAAGAGTGCGATGGTGTTCGTATTTCGTTTTATAAATGTTCTTTTTTAGTTTCTGGATAATAATAATAATAATAATAATAATAGTAATAATAATAATAATAATAATAATAATAATAATAATAATAATAATAATAATAATAATGATGATGATGAACCATCCCCCTCCGTATTTACGTATTTATAATGTTTCCCCATTTAACGTTTGACAATGGGAGAAACCACTTTCCGAAACATGTCACGGAAATAAATCCATTTTTCCTAATATTGAGTTTCTTTATCGTCTATCAAATTCACCATTGTATAGGATAGACTTCATTTATGCTAAATTTTTTAAAACACATTAACATAGATACAAATATTACATATATATATATACACAATTTCACTTTAACTGTAACCACACCAGTTCACTAGTATGAAGATACAAACTTCATTATTGGACAGCTTGGATGACCTACACACATGGGAACGAATGAGTGGATTTTATTTTTCAATAGATATAATGTTAGTTTTTGGAGCTGTTGGTTTTAAAGACAATATCAATATATATATATATATATATATATATGTATATATATATATATATATATATATATTGTCTTTAAACACTGAAGAGATGTAAGACATCGGACCAGCTGTCTGTGGATGACACAATATATATATATATATATATATATATATATATATATATATATGTGTGTGTGTGTGTGTGTGTGTGTGTGTGTGTGTGTGTGTAGAAAGAGAGAGAGGTTGGACAAGACTGTGGAAACACCTGTTGATTTCACTTGCATTTCTGGACTACAGATATAAAACATGAAACTTCCAATGACAGAAAGATTTCTTTGAATTATTACATCATATGTTAATCCACCCCCTCATGTTGGTTTATTGAGCCTCATTAAGTCTCATACTACAGAATGCTGCAATCGCCACACATTTTCTATCGGCAAATCAACATTGAGCGTCGCAAAAATGAGATGAAAAACCATAAGAATTAGACAATGGAAGAATGTGTTATACTCTGGCGAATCTTCCTTGATATCATTTCGATGCTCTGGCCGAATTCTTCTTGGATCAGTCTAAATAAACTTATGGTTTCAACCGTGTCACTCCAACAGTTGAGTATGTAGGTAAATTTGTGATGATTTTGGTGGTAATATCATGGTATTTCCTTGATTCAGTAGTAACTAGGTCAACTCATGGGAGTATCGGTCAATTTGGTCTGACCAGTTGAATCCAATGGTGCAAACACTTTCCTAGTGTCGGTGCCGTCTTTCAAGACGACAATTCACCCATTCACGCGGCTACATTTGTTAAGATCTGGTTCAATATGCATGAAAA
The DNA here is from genome assembly GCA_963457665.1 of Thysanoteuthis rhombus. Taxonomy (NCBI): domain Eukaryota; kingdom Metazoa; phylum Mollusca; class Cephalopoda; order Oegopsida; family Thysanoteuthidae; genus Thysanoteuthis; species Thysanoteuthis major. The sequence continues at coordinate 15,136,908 of OY735229.1, read as the reverse complement.
CGAACTTTAACACTTGAATTGGCCCCTGCAATCACCAAATCGTAATACAATCAAGCATTTGTGGTATCAGTTAGAGTAACAATTAAGGAATTGGTTCTCTTCACCAGCGTCCCTGAAGGGGTTTTTGTTCGATATGGTTCAAAGTTCTCATATATACTATTCACAAGCTGATCGAATCAATTCATGGACGTATTAAAGCTGTCATTTATGTTAAAAGGGGCAAATCTCAAAAATAAAATCGGCCGTTGAGATTGTGTTCCCATTATTTGTCCAATTGCGTATAAATATATGGGAGTAAACTGCAATTCTGTTGCAAAAAATATGAATACAGTTTTCAAATAACTCGTTCCGTGAAAGTGTAAAACGTTTCGGACCGCTATATATTTTTTTCAATTTTGTTTAAATTCTGTAGAGTTTGGTAGGAAAAATAATACTCAATAATATCAATTTTGATTGTATAGTACTCTCCTAACTATAATAAAATCCTGGTATTTTTGGTTTAATCAAGAAAATTAACCCTTAAAGAAAAATTAGGTGTACTTGTTTATGGGTGATACTGTATACATGAATATAAACCAACACACGGTGTATTATAAAGGTGGGCGTAAGTTCCTGTGTTTTTTAAGCACTGATGGAATTCATTTATCTAATTAAATTTCAATCGTGAATTCATAACGACCTAACGGGGCCATCAGATTTAATATAAACATTGCCAGTGTAGTAACCTTTGATAATTAATTATTTGATAATTTTTTCCACTTCTGAAGATGTGTCTCCATGATACAATCATAAACATGCTTATAACACATTGTTACTAACTGAATTCGGTGGAATTGTCAAGGGATGGCTATTTTCGGCGACATTTGTGTAGAATGACTCACCAAAGGAAATGCTACTTACACCAACTTGAAAATTACTAAATTATTTACACTTGAATATTATTGTCTCAAAGTATATTTACTCGTTAGTCAAGTAAATATGCTTTGGATCGAACTGATAAATTTCATCATCATTTGCTTTTTAGCGTCCATCGTTGGACGTAGACCTTCCCAAAGATTTGACTGACCTCTCTATCATGAGCATCGCTGAGCCAGTAATTTTCGAACTTGTCTTTTTGCGTTACGCCATTTAATTTTTTATCGGTCACGGTTCTGCATATGACCAATCAAGATTCACGTGGTGAGTCGTGATGTCCACCGGTTGTCAGACACTCTTGCTATATGACCTGCCCATTGCCAATTGAGTTTTCTGATCCGTTTTTTTTTTCTAATATACTGTGCTGTATGGTGATCTCTCTATGTGAGGTTGAGCATGATTCTTTCTTGTACACACGTTGCATGGTCTTCAGTTTGAAGTTCTGTCTCTTGCTTAGGTCCCATGTTTCATCTCCATAGGTGACTATCAGGAGGATGCATTGGTTGTATACCCTTATCTTAAGAACTTATGGGATTTCCGTGTCTTCACTTGTTGACCATGCTCTACTGGAAGCTCACCATCCATTTGGTGGGTAATCCCCTCCCAAAATACTCCTTTCTACATGCAATATGGAGTAAATGTTTAAGTTCTCAGCACTCAGGCTCCATTGGCACGGCCTATAAGCATGATACAAGCAGCTAATTTTTTCTAAAAACTTAAGAACCCCAAACTGACAGCTTTGTTGACAGTTTTTGTTGATAGTTTCTAATATTCATATGGTACCTCTTGGTTAGTTTGGATTTGAATAGTTCTCTATGGATTGCGTGGGAAGAGAAGGGATCACCTCACAAGAATAAATCACCATATCCCACTCGTGTATTCGAAGTTGCTGTCTGAAGAATATCTAAAATTATGTTAGATGTCAGATCTTTTATTTTGAAATTATCTGAAAGTTATTTGGATAATCTTAGTCCAAAATGACCTTAAATACCAGAAAATCATTTATCTTTTAAATTCTATATTGTGCATTGCAATGTACTCAAACAAATCTTCAAGGTTTGAGCCCTTGCATATATACACAAACGGGACGAACAAAGAGAGGAGAGTATGTAGCCAACCTGGTTATTTGGGGGGCTACTATGATTCCATAACCAATATGCAATTATGTATATATGGCTATACGCATGTAAACATGGGTATATATAAAAAATATGTAACTATATATTTTTCACGTTCAATTTTTGAATTGTTTATTGTAATAGAAATGCATTTATTCGGTCATATAATAATCAGCAACGTGCTCAGTCACGCTATTTGACAAAACTCATCAACAATGACACAGAGGTAAAGTTCTATATGCTGGTGACATAGTAAAAGTGCTTAATTTGAAGAATGATTTTTTTTTTAATATAAAAAGTATTAAAAAGAAAAACAAAAAATAAGGATATCCCTTTGGGATCAACAGAATTCCCGGCTCCAATCTCATTGTGATGCAAATCTCTATTTTATACGTACATGAAATGCAATGTGTATCCGTATATTCCATATATGTCATCATTTTTGACAGCACAGGTGAAGCAGTTTATACATGCTAAGCTTAATTATATGTTGCGTCGGGAATATACCTGGGTATATTTGACATATGTCAATAGGTTTATATATATATATATATATATATATATATATATATATATATATATATATATATATGAATATATTTTCAAATATTACTTAATTGCAGGTATATACTCATATGAGCAGACTATATGATAGCTTCACCTTCCATTGATCATGGCTTGGACAAAGTTCCCGAATTCCATTTTCTCGGAATGCATATTGTGCAAAATAAGATTCATATATATATATATATATATATATATATATATATATATATATATATATATATATATATATATATATATATATCATGTATATGTGTTAGTGCGTGTGTGCGTGATAAAATTTACATTAGGAAGGCGAAGAGAAATAACTCAAGAGCAAAGCAGATGTTACATCACAAATTTTTCTATCATCACGTGGACATATTTGGTTGCATTTCAAAGGATGTTACGCATCTTTTTCAGAGACTCTTGCAGCAGTGCAGAGAAAAATGTGTACTGTTTACACGTTTGATGTTGAGGATAGGGATAGGGATATTTGTATGTTGTGGATTATCCAGTAAGAGCGGGAGACGTTCGTAACGTGAAGGTGAGACTCAAGTTCGGTCTAAAATAAGAAAGGTCTGTGATAGGAAGGATTAGAGGTGGTTCGGATCTTTCTCTGTGGATGTTGGGCTTGTCTATCATCAAAAAAAATGGAAGAGAAGTAGACATGATGAAAACGGCCTGTTCTCGGGAAGGGTTTGTTTGACTGTGGCTTTTTTTAGCGTGTGGAGTGAGGAGTTTGAGTCTTACATTTTATGGATAGATGCTGACATTTGTGGGTCAGGGTAAAAGTAGAGAGTGTTGTTTTATATATATACATATACACATATATATATATATATATATATATATATATATATATATATATATATATATCTAATTGATGGTGTTTGAAAAATTCTTTTTTTCTTCTTAAAGGAAATTTTCTAGATGTAACACCTGCTTTCCTCTGAAGTTTTTCTCTTCCAACATCCAATTGACATTTTCATTAGCATTTTGTTGGATCACATCCACAAAACACACAATTCACACACACATACACATACACACACACGCACACACACACACACACACACATATATATATATATATATATATATATATATATATATATATATATATATGTCAACTAGCAAGGATACCCGGCGTTGTGCAGGGAAGAATAATTTAAGATATAACCAAACAGGAATATATGTTCCTTGATATATCTCTACTTACACAACAGAAATGGAAAAAAAACAACGATTTTTCACACTATGCACACATGAAAAAGTAGTTGCAATGTTAGAAATATAACTGATGTGCAAAAAGAACAATAGATATTGTCACATTTTGAAATGGCTCCTGGATACACTATGCATGTGTTTCTCCCAAGTGGTACCAGTACAAAGAGGTCGATTAAAGATTGAATCTTAGAACCAGTATAGTGTTATCCATAGGAGAGAGGATGGAGAAGTCGGATAAAGGCTAGAGATTGTCCTAGTGCTTCGTTACAATTTCCAAGTGATCTGAAGTGACCCCTATCATCAAGCAAACGTTGCCTAAATCTTTCGCCGTGTAAAGTTGTACCTCTACACAAAATTTATGTATGTAACCTCGAATGACCTGGCTGTGAAAATGACCTTGTAAATACTTTTGCTGCTAAATATTTTACATTCCAGTTTTATAAACTTGTGGTTAACAACTTGAAAATAATAGAAAATGACCCCAAGTGACCTCAAATGACCTCTTAGGTCAATATTACATTGTCTATGACCTTTGCCCAGAGAAGATTCACCCCATAGTAAATTTCATAGGTGCAAAATTATAGCCTTAAGGACTTTGAAAATTGAGTAGAAATTACTACATATAACCTTTTGTGATCTTGAATGACCCTGAAGATCAACTTTGCTAAGACTGCCACCCTTGGTGTGAGGAGATCTTTCCATACGCTCAATATCAGCATCTTTGGAGTAAAAATGTGGTCATAAAACTGGCTAGAAATAACCAAAAGTGACCTCTGAAGCCCTTTTCCCTAAAAAGCATTTCAACGTTGCATATGACCTCCGACATGGAAATGTGAATCTTTATGCCTAATCACAGTTTTATAGATGCTAAATTGTGGCCAAAAACCTGAAAAAAACTCTGATGACCTCAATCGACCTCTGAGATCATTCTCAAAAAGCCTATATGATAAGTTGGTCTCTCCTAGTCTACATGCAAGTAGTTTTAGCGGTGAGGAGAAACGAACAAAGAGACTAATTGCTCAAATATTAGTTGTTATATGTATATAAAAAAATTGTCAAATTTTTCGGTTGACTATGTTGGTGGGAAGTCACCTGGAAAAAAGTATTCTTAAAGATAATATAATATGGTTTGCATGCATTCTGAGATTAAAACTGACACAACGGATTTGATATTCACATGGGTGAACTCTCAATAGGATTGACACGAGCAGCAGGCTACTTCTGTTTAATATTTACTGATCCCTCGATGTAAAATACGTTTTTTGGGTGACCTTTGTAGTTAGCCCAGTGTTTTCCGAGTATCAAATGATGTATAACATAAAGTAGCATCCATATACAATACTAACTAATAATAATAACCTTTCTGAAATAACGAACTGCACTTAGTATGACATAAGCTATATATGAAAATCATTGCTGAAAGGGGATGATATTTGACCAACACTGCTGGGATACCTTGTTCATATAATTGTTTTGTTTTCAAATCCCCGAAACGGTTACATGATAAACAAACAAGAAAATTACACATACTAACATCATATAAGTGTAAAATATTAAAAACTGACGGAAGTGACAAAAAATTTTTTGAAAAATTTTTTTTAGTGTTTAGTGTTTAAAGCTATGAAACATTCTGGGCTCTCTCTATATATATCTCTCTCCCCCTCTCTCTCTCTCTCTCCCTATATATATATATATATATATATATATATATATATATATAATGAAATGATGAATAGGGTCTTGTAAGTATGAGCTCTGAAGTCTTGCTGCACCAGTGATTACAAAGATTTTATATAATAATGCAACCGACATTATGTGTAGGGGAGGTAACTCATTTATCTATATATGTGAATATAATTTCAAAGAAGCTCCAGTATCTATTAGAAATTATTGGGGGTTCGCGTATCAATTTTAGTTCTCCACTGAAAAGACGTACTCATATTAATGTATGATAAGTTTGGGTTTTTTTTTATCTGAACAGGGGGGAGGCTGGTATCATGTACATGAGAAATATTTCTCTATACATCGAGCTAGAAAGGCAAGAATAATACATGAGTGGAATTTCGAATGCATTTCTTTCATTACCACTTAATATAATTTTTCGCATGCTAATTCTCGAATAATGGAATGGTGGACCGAAGTTGTTCGTCAATTCATACAAGTGGGGAATAGAACATGGTTCGGCTTGTCGCACAGATTTCTTTAATTTCATTAGAACCAACTTTTGTGAGAAGGCGCCAACTGGTACCCATCCAATGCAACGTCTCAATTGTGCCAAGTGTCACCTTTCCATTGGTATTCTGCTCTGTCACCGCACTAGGTCGATTTAAAAGAGATCTGTTGGCAAAGACGGATCTTGATATGAATATAGATTAGGAAAATGTGGGCAGTGTCGTCTTCAATAACTTGCGGCCATTTTGCAGCTCGGAGATGTTTTGCAAGTCCTATCAATGTGGGGTTATTGTAACAGTATGCTCGATTTGCATGAGTAATTAAAAAAGAACATTTGTTTATTTCCAAAAAGTATTTTTTTGAATATAAAGATGAGGAAGGGACAATAATAGAATTCCATTGTTTCAAAACCAAAGAATTTGTCATAGAAATTAGTTCAGTCACCCAATACACATTTCAATCATTCAACGAAAAGGATTATTTGATGCTTGCTTAAAGGCTGCTGTTAGGTTTGATGTCGTCACTTTCTACTTATGAAATACATTTCTCACTAGTCTCCTCTTCTCTCTCCCTGTTGACTTTTCCCTTTCGTTTCAGACATATTTAACCCTTTCATTGCTTGTCTGTTCCTCCTATAAAAAAAATTAGATAAATTGCCAGTAGTTAGAGAGAAAGGTCACACACACACACACACACACACACATACACACACACACACACACACACACACACATATATATATATATATATATATATATATATATATATATATATATATATATATAAAGTGGGACGTGCCCATGTGATAGTATGTTCGTATCGGGTGAAATATCAAACAAAAATTTTGAGAAAAATACATTTAAAGGTTTTATTGGAGTGTTTATTTACAATGTAACTATGATTGTGGAAAGGAAGAAAAAACTTCAGACCTCTTAATACATCTCAATTTTCTTATTAAAAGGTGTCATAGCTTACGTACGTTTCATCCGTGCCAGGTTTCACCAGAGCTATGAAAACGAAAGTTTGTTTAAGAAAAATGGTGAAAAATACAGGAATGCCTGGCTTGCTTCCGCTTTCAAAGATCAGACGAAACAGGTGAAACGTGCGTAAGTTGTTACACTTTTCAATCAAAAAATTGAGATGTGCAAGACAAATTTAGAAAATACTGGTTCCGCGATGCCCATGATATTGAAACGTGACAGATCCTGGGAAAAGTGTATGTCCAACGACGGGCGTTATAAGACTGATGATGATGAAATATTCTCGAGTCATTTTTCCTTTTCCATTGTGTCACCCCCCCCCCCTGCTCACACATACACAAACATAATGGCTTATCTCCGTGTACTAAGCATGTTCGTAAGAACTTCCACGGTAGGGCTGTTGGTCTGGACTTAAACGGCAGGGCCTGTGTTCAGAATCGTCCTATTTGCTCAGGACCAACTTTAGCTTTTGAACCATGTGTTAGTCTTCAATGGTCCAATAAAGTGGCACGAATAAGACCCAGATTCAAAGGTCGTATAGGGCTTACTTTCCATATATATATATATATATATATATATATATATATATATATATATATATATATATATATATGTGTGTGTGTGTGTGTGTGTGTGTGTGTGTGTGTGTGTGTGAGTGAGTGAAATAACCATAAATATAATTGTTTATATATGTCCTCTGTATTTTCCTTCTTGATGTTTTTAAAACGAAAACAATTGTAAACCCATCTCCAAGCATACATGGTAACATTTTGGAAAATATGTTCTTCGCAAAAAACGTGGAAATGTTCTCAAGGGAAGAAGGAAAGGAAAAATTGATGAAAAGTTGGGGTTTTTTTTAAGAAAATAACGATGCCTGTGAAATGATACATTTATTTTGTTTTATATATGTATATATACATATATATATATATATATATATATATATATATATATATATATATATATATATATATGTGTGTGTGTGGGGGGGGCAAAATAAAAATATATGTGTTCCTATAATTTATCAAATTTTGTTATAGTTTAACTTCCCATTATGCGTAGTTATATATATATATATATATATATATATATATATATATATATATATATATATATGTAGCACAAATCGGGGAGGCAATATAACGTAGAATTATATAACATAATGCAGTATCTGATGTATGATGGCTTTATTCCATGGGGTGCTTGATAGTGGATCCTTTGCTATTTCAATAAATCAAAAAATTGTGATGGAATCTTTTCTCTTTTTCAACCTTGACCATTTTAAATGTATTTTGCTAATAAAAATCTCAGTATAATGTGCTGTTTTGTAGTTTGTGTATCAAACAAACCCACAAACAGATATCATATCATTAAAACAATAATCGAAGAGAAAAGTGCGGCTTAAATGAAGCGGTTGACATGAGCCATCAGGTTTGAAATCCATTGCTTGATATATTCCACACAGTACATGAGAAATGCAACTTCCAGTGTTATCCACATAGTCATACTAAAGAACCTTTTTTTGCCAGTTAGTTTGTAATAATTGCTAATATTTCACGAAGGAAGTTAGTGTACGTTCCATTTGATACAGTTAATATCATCTATCTAGAATGAAGTGCTTCTTCTGCTACGAGAACTCAATTACGGACCTTACAATAACGTTAAAATGAATCCAAGATATCATTAGATAGTCTCTATTACTCAGGTACAGTCGCTCGTTCCTCAATGTCTATGCATTTTAATGGATTAGACTTTGCTCAGCACGATGTCTCTGGAGAATGGATCGCTTCAGGGAAGGCTTTATTCGATCGATTTCTATTCTTGCGTGATGTGCGAAAATTATTCGGATCATTATTGGGCAAATGAAATAACGTGAGAATGTTTTGATCGACAATATTGGACCCCCCCCCCTTCCCATGAATCCTGTAAGGTCAAACTCCATTCTGACTTATACTCTGACCAAAGACGATGACTGCAACTTCTGCATTGTATACATGATAAATAAAAACGTGAAAAAAAATTTTTTTTTCGTTTGTTTATTGTTTAAATGTATTTGTTTATTAGAATGAAATAAGCTATGGCATATTTATTACATAAATCTTTGTAAATATGTAAGACTTATCAGTTTGGCTCAGTTGGTAAGAAAGCTACCTAACGATCACCTGGTCCTGATTTCAAGTCACATCTAATTTTTTTTTAATCGGTTTGGTTTACCGTGACGGGACGGTAAAACAGTGAATAACTTACTCTCCCTAAAATAGGTGAAGATCATTGTTGTTGCTGTTGTTGAGGTATAAAAAGTCAACTCCAGACTTGGAAAATTTAGAGGAGAATAATTGTTGCAATGGTAAGAAAATTAACTCCGCTTCAGACTAGATTTTGATAAAATTGCGTTTGCTCCAAAATATTTGACAGAATATAAGATGGCGAGACAAACTAGACAAGTTCAGAGTATATTGGCTCCGTGACTCTCCTGATATAAAAAAAACTCAAATGGCAATGGGCTGATCACGTTGCAAAGATGGTAGACAACCGCTGAACATCACAACTCACAACGTGGATCCCAAGAGATCACTGCAAAACCCTGACCTACAAATATGAGATGGCTTGACTCACCAGACCAAGTTCAGAAAGTTCTGGCTCTGAGAAGCTCATGATAGAGATGTCTGGCGGACCCTGGGGAAGGTATACGTCCTGCAACAGATAAGAGGCTGATGATGAAAGTTTATGATTCCTGTTAAAAGAGTATGCTGAATATCAAAACTGAGCCGAACGAACTTCCTCTACGCCCTAACAAAGTAAACGCAGTAGTTAACTATAAGTAAAACTATTCATTGAAAGTTCAGTCGATTAGGGAGAACGTGCAGTGATATACAGCTGATGGGGATACGAATTCTCATTACATCAAAGGAGAATTTGCTCATCGATAATCTACTGAATTGCCTCGATCAATTGAATTCCATTATCTGGTGTTATCATTGGCTGGGAGAAACAGGAGCTAATTAGCTACAAGGATCAATTTGTAAGGTAGCCAACAAGTTTGTGATGGATCAAGATTCTCTTAGAAGGTATTAACAGAGCTCAACCAAATTGGATAACCGACCACTTCATTATGCCGTGTGGATCCTCAAGGAAGAAATACCTGGCATGATTGTCAGGATTCGATATTCATGATTATCAAGACCGGAATAATTTTCATTGTGCGAACCATGGGGAGTATTGGGATTTTTACTATGAAAATTCATGCTAAATTGATTTTTTTGCCTGCTTGTTTTGTTTTTAAAATTCCAAATTTTTTTGTGATCACAGCCCAAACAAAAAGCGATAGAAGTAACTTTTTCATTGATCACCATTTTTCCTGATTTTTTAATTGATCACCGCTACACAGTATTCTGCCAAGGACATTCGTTACGTGATAGTTTCTACTGAGTGACTCACCAGCCCGGTCTATTTTGTTAATTTTCAATATTTTAAAAATGTCACTAGATCCTACGCAAATGTGGCTGGGAGTACAAAACTCAAGTGCTTTTTTGTGTTCATATTTGTCCAAAACAACGTTGTCATTGACTTTTTACCGATATCGAATTTTTGTAAAGACCAAAAATGTTTTCAAGAGCAATCTCCTCAAATCTAAGCATTTTATTTAAGCTGAAGTCCAATGACGTCTTTTAATGTTGACAAATGTTCTATCTAAAGTCAACAGCCGATATACCATTGAGTTGAAATTGCGTGGTTTTATTTTGAAATTCAGATTAGGTTCTAAAAGTAGAGAACTTGGTAGTCGTCAAACGAATTAGTCACCGACAAAACTGTTGTCGTAGATGCCTGGAATAATTGAAAATCTCATTTGTGTGCGATATAAAAGCCATGATCAAATTAGGATACGGACAAGAGATTTTAAATTGAATTAAAATCATATTAAGTAAAGATAGTTTGATTTGTTAAGTCAATCATGTCTCGATGGAGAGAAAGTTGACCAATGGGAGGAGAGCATATTAGACGAACAAGTAAAATGGAGAAAAAAAACGAACAAAGATCAAGTACAATAGAACGTTAGTAGAAACGATGACGCCCTAATCAAGAGTCTCGACAAGTGATTTTGAATCATCTCTGTTGTTACTTAATCGTACCTCTAAGCCGCCGGGTCTCATCCCTGAACTTTTAGTGGCAGCGGCATCGTGGTCATGACGTTTCTATTCGAATCACGAATTTCGGACGTACAGGAGACCAGAGCTCTGTAAACAGTGCTGCTTCGTCAGGAATAATGATTTATTTGTAGCATTTCATTATCAGTGTTAATTGTAGGCATGGTTCTCCGTTGGGAATGCAAATGGGACATTTGCTCTCCCTTGGATCAGGCTTTCACAACAAAGGCGGAAGGATTTTTTGAAGTGGGGAGATTATAAAGACTGGGGATCAATGAGTTACAACAGAAAGTGACAGCACAGGATGAGTCACAACTTAGACACTCTGCAAACCTTTACCTGACAACCAAGATCTGGATGTATCTTTTATACCCTCCTTCTGCGACCACCATATATATCTTTTTGTCCCTCCCTGGAACACCGGCAGTTGTAAATAAAATGCGGAAGTAAGAACAAACGAATAGGTTAACAACAGTGATGAATTTCAATTTGGGCATGAATTAAACTAAAGGAGGGCTGGAGTTTCTGCCGACACTGATATGTTGGGGGGATCTATCAGGATAAGGATTTGGAGATGTCAGTTTGGTCGCTGTAGTTGTAGCTACTATGAAGTTATCTTTAGAGGTCTGAATTCCTGCGATGAGAGTGCTTAACTTACATAGTATGTGTTGAAAGATGAAAAAAGAACGGAATACTTTTTATATGTGATGATACGTGTGTAAAATGTGTGTGTAAAAACTATATTAAGTATCCCAACTAAAGAGGGAGAGTGAGAAGAGAACGAATTTACATCGAGGCTATCGGAACAAAGAGCGAGAGAGTTTACTGGCACTGTTTAAATACAATAAGGATAACGATCAGTTATTTTATTGGTAGTTTTGTGTGACGTCAAAGAGGAAGCGACAAGGAATTTACCATACTTACAGAGATGTAGGGGATAACAAGTAGATTCCTGCCAAGGGCAGAAAACTCTGTATATGTATGCTGTTCTGTTGTTTTGTTTGTTTGTTTTTTTTTTGCTGGAAAAGGTGGGCACTACAATGTACAAAAAAAACTGACCATCAGGTTAGAAAAATGAAGACACAGATCTAATACCAATTGTAAATAAAATAGTCCATCCTTGCTGGAAAAAGTGATGACACGTATCATATAATGATACACATTGCGTTTTATTAACATGGCCGATAAAGCTTTGCATTGCAGTGAGCTTGGAGAGTAGCGTTCTATTACCCACGAGCTGATTTTATTATCTTTTTGTTTTGTTTTTTTTTGTTTTCATTTTTTTTTTAATTCTGAAACACCTTGAGTTGACTTTATTATCGTGAATTTTTCAGACATTGGAATTTGAAAACTTTTAAATTTAAGACATTACTAGTGCCTGAGGCTGATCGGCTAGCAGCGCTGAAAATGAGCTCAGCGAACTGAGTTCAGACCCCAACTGGCACTAAAGCCTTTAGGGAACCCTTTTCCTCAGCCAGCTATTGGTGTAATAGCGTATAGTCAAGTGAGGGTTGACACTTTGGGAGCCTGTCAGCACATAAGTCTATTATCACGTATCGCAAACCTCAAATAGATAACAGAGACAGAAACACATGCGATATGTGAAGCCTGGGAAGAGATGGATGATACTGTAACCACCGTAAGGGTACTACTCTCTTACTATTTAGCATTTTAGCATCGGTCTTTCCACAAGATTGACCAGACCTCTTTATCACGGATATCGCGGAGACAGTACTTTCTGAACTTATCCAGTTCGTCACGACATCTTAATTTTTTCCGGACACAGTTTCGCATTTGATCCTTGGGGATTTGCATTGTGTCTCGTGATGTCCAGCAGTTGTCTGACATTCTTACAAAATGACCTACCCATTTTTATTCAATTTCTTCTAATGGATTCCACAATTATCTCTGACTTCTGCTTTTTCTCTAATATACTCAATTGTCTTGTGATCCTCCGATGAGATATTGAGCATGATTCTCTTCTAATCACGTTACAAATTTGACAGTCTGTCACCTGGTTAGCTTCCATGTTTCAGCTCTATTGGTTACTATCGGGAGGATGCATTGGTTGAATATCCCTCTTTTTAGTAGTAATAGAATTTTCCTTTTCTAGAAGGTTGGTTTTGCTCTACTAAACGCTTGCCAACCAAGAGTGATTGTTTCTCCTTTGAGGATTTCGCGAAGATTCGTTGTCTCAGGTAGATATAGTAGTCTACTTCCTTCCGTTTTGAGTTTTTACGGTGTCTCCATAATTGAATTCTCTTGATTTCTTCTTCTTTAGGGGTTTATGGAGATTTGTAGTCCCTAGTAGATGCATTAATGAACTTTCTTTAGTTTTGCCTTTTTTGATTTTGATCTTAGTGTCTTTATCCTCAACATATTAGTAACCCATGGCGTTGGTCTTACTAAAGCTCATGTGTAAAATTACTTTCTCGCTTTCTTCAATCAGTTTTTCTCTAATTATGTACAACGTGGATCCCTAGAGATCACATGCAAAATTGTGACCGGCAGACGTACTTACTCATACAGTTATATATATATATATATATATATATATATATATATATATATATATATATATATATATATATATATACCTATAATCATCTGCCAGACCGATGAAATTGCTCCAGACTGAATTCACTTCGATTACATAAACTTTTGATCTTGGAAAATACTTGTCTTATATCATTGTTTTGATCAAATGAACTTTCGATCACATTGTAACGATATTTATACTAGATGAAATATTTTGATCTTTGAATTAAATTCAGATAAAATCTTATAATGATCGTATTCTCCTGGCTGCTTTCATAAAATTTTGTATTTCAATTTGTTTTTAACGAATTTGTCAATAGGAAACCAACCATAGGAGCAAACTAGCGATAGAAGAAGCTACTCGACTATGGACCACCTGCATCTGTTTCATCAGCTGGAAGAAAAAGCTGCTGAGTATAACCTTTAGCATCTATTGACTTCAAAAGTGCCTTCGACTCAGGTCACGGAGGCCATCACTCAACAATGTGTAGATCCAATATACAATATATAAGTTCTGCAACCTATATACAGTCACAGCAGCTCTTTTATCAGGCTACATAAAGTCTCGGGCCCCTTCCAGCTTCAAAAAGGGGTAAGACAACGTGATACCAGCTCAACCAAACTCTTCACAGCCTGCCTCGAGATGATCTCCAGAAGTCTAGACTGGGAAAATTAGGAGAATCAAAATAGACAGCAAATATCTGAGCAACCTCAGATTTGCAGACAACAAAGCCCTTTTCACAGAGAACCTACACAACCTCCAACTAATGGTAAATGAACAAAATGAAGAGAACAAGAAAGTCGGCCTACATATGAACTTCAGCGAGACGAATATCATGTTTAACAATCACGTTGGAAATGAAAATAATAATATCAAAATCGAGGACACAGAACTAGAAAAAGTATATTAGTACATCTACCTAGGACAACGAATCTCCATGAAATCCTCAAGAGGAAAAATCAAGCTGATGATCACTCTAGGATGACGAAACCTTTGGCAGAGCAAGCCCAACCTTCGAAAAGATCCCATTATTATTAAGAAGAAGAGCGTACAACCAATGCATCCTTTCAATAGTCATTTATGGAGCTAAAAAATGAAACCTAACTAAGAGATAGACCTCAAATTAAGAACCATGCAACGTGCACATGGAGAAATCATGCTCAACCTCATATGGAAAGATCATGAGACAGCATAATATATCTAGAGGACAGGAGTCCGGGACATCATAAAGTCCATTAAAAAAACTCAAGTGGCAACGGGCTGGCCATGTTGCTTGCTAGATAACCAATGGACATCAGGACTCACGACATAGATCCCTAGAGATAACATGTGCAATCAAGGCTGGCAGAGTACTAGTTGGAGCGACGAACTAGACAAAAATACTGGCTCCACGACGCCCACGATAGAAAAGTGTAGCAAATCCGAGGGAGGTTAAGAGTCTGATGATAATGAAATTTATCAATGCATCTGATAATGAACGCACATTCTCACTGATATGTTTTGAAATAGGCTCAATCAGAGAAAAATGTAATGTTTTGATCTTGATTCAATCTGTCAAAAATTTACTACTGATGTGTTTTTTTCTATTGTGGTTTAACTTACGATTGAAATTGTCGTCAAATTTCTTAAATTTCTTAATTCAACATTTTAATCATGGAAATATGCTTTGTGTCTCGTTCTCTTTTATCGGTGATCTTTTTGAAATATTTTGCTAACAAAATCAGTTGACATTTTATCATTGAATTGGATATAATTGAAATCATAACGCTTGAAAATATCATGCCTGGATGTGTCGGAGCGAAGTAATTATCAATAAGATGGTTTACGATATCCAAAGATCAGATTCTGTTTTTGACTTATTTCTGGTAGAACTATTTCGTTCTAATACCCGTTCGGATTGTACAATGATCAACACGTCTGCTTCGTACACAGAAAGCCACAGGTTCGATTTCTGGTGTGAATGAAAAGTGAGGGAAAACTATTAATCGGGAAAAGCTCTCCTTGTGCGCTCAGTTGAGTGACTACAGTGGAGGCATCCCTTTGGTGGACTAGCTTCCCGTGAATGAAAAAAAAAATGAAGGAATAAAGTCCTAGTCCCGACCAGGCATGAGGGGTTTACAACTGACGTTACCAGCCGTTCATACATCAACGGGAGTTTTGTCTTAAGAGAAGAACACTTTACTTTCTATCTTTTTGATAGTTGTGAAGATGTTAAACTCTCTGATGGAACTTCCTGTTAGAAGTGAATGCACACACGAGAAAAGAGACTGACGAATGAAGCAATCGATCAAATTGCAAATCATTATAAGTTTATTGATCATAAGCAAATTTGTAAATCAGAGAGAGGTACCAAGTCGTTATTTATCACGTAAAGAACTTGGAAGGGAACTCATGAATGAGTGCACATACATACTTGGGTGCAAGTGATACTGATACATATATAGGAATTCTTATATATATATATATATATATATATATATATGGGTGGTGGATGGCAGCATGTCTTGGTGAGTGTGTCAGCGGTCTTTCACAACGTTGGCGTTCGCAATTAACACATTGAGCTATTCCATTCATGTGTTAGTCTCTTTTTGCATCTAATTCTGGAACATCAAATACGTATCTATGCATTGCTATACGTACGGATGATGAAGACACATTTTGTATTCAGGATAAAAAAGAAAGAAAGGAGGGAGGAAAAAAGGAAGGAGGGGAATTTGAAATAAAGGAAGGAAGAAAAGAAGGAAGGAAGAAAGACAGAAAGGAAAGAATAATGGAATGAATAAATGGAGAAAGAAAGGAAATAAGAAAGAAAGGATGGAAGGAAGGGAGAATGAAAAAAAGAAAGAGTGGAAGGAAGAAAGAAAGAAAGAAAGAAAGAAAGAAAGAAAGAAAGAAGGGAAAAAGGGAAGAACAATGGAATGAATAAAAGAAAAAAGAAAGGAAAGAAGAAGGAAAGGATGGAAGGAAGAAAGAATAAAAAGAAGGAGTGGAAGAAAGAAAGGAAGGAAGGAAGAAAGAAAGGGAGGAAGAAAGAAAGAAAGGGAAGATCAATGGAATGAATAAAGGAAGAAAGAAGGGAGAAAGAAAGGAAGGATGGGTGGAGAGAAGAAGGAAAAGAAGAAAAAGTGAAAGAAAAAAGGAATGAAGAAAGAAAGAAGGAAAGAAAGAAAGAAAGGAAAAAAGACGAAATAACAAAATGGGAAGATATGTGTGCCATTAAAAAACACGCCATTGTCGACATGTATTTCCAATCTCCCGTGAAGAAAAGAAAGCAAACGGTATAATCCTGTCGCTTTATCCAATATCTACTGTTAAAGAAAAAAAGAAATGTTGCAATTATAAGTAACTTTATCGATGGCTTTTCCAGTCGAGAATAAAGTAAGATGTGAATAATTCTTTATGGAGAGGATTAGACACAGAGTCTTTATTTACCTTGGATAAATGCCAAAGCTACTAATACTTATCTCGTTGATATGGTTAGTCACCCAAAAGAAACTGTCATGCAATCAATGTCTTTTGGCAGCATGCTGTGTTAGGGTGATCAATGGAAACATTGGAAAAAAGGGTGATCATTTATAAGTAACTTTCCTCGCCTTTTGTTGGTCAGTGATCACTAAAAAATCGAGTTTTAAACACTTGAACGCTACCTGACACAAAGGAGTCAGTTCAGTAAGAACTTACATTGTAAATTGAAGTCCGATAAAATTTTTAAAGATTTGAAAAAAAAAGATTTCTGCTCATGATAAGGATTAAATTTTTAAATTTTCAGCCTTCTAGCTGCGTGTACGCGTGATAAATACATAGCCGGCCAGACAGTCGAACGGACTTGAACCTATGCTGCCAGCTTTGTTTACTGTTTTGGTTGACAGTTTCTAGAAATTCTATCTTACTCATTTGTGTGACAGGACTCATCTACATATAACTTATTATCATGTACTATATATGCAGATTACTCAATGGTTACTTATTGATTCAAGATGTTTATTAGAGAAAAGAAACAAGGCGGAAAATTAATTTACGGGATTTTTTCGCTGAGATTTGGAGGATGAAGATTAGGCAGGCTGAGTAGTCAGATTATTACCGCTTTGCTTAAATACATACACTGAAAGCATTCACAGCTCTGTGATGCCATGATATTCCCTGTCAATCAGCAGAAGTGATAAGGTTTCACCTGTATTTCAGAGGCGGTGGATTTGTTCACTTTAAGAAAAATCCAATTACAGTGGCACCGCTAATAAGGAAGGAGTCTTGTAACGAAATTTCACTTGGCAGAAGTTCCTAATTAACACAGAAACTCTCAGCGAATTTTCTTCAGTTTGAAAGAAAAAAATCTACAAAATTTCATAGAAATATCCAGGATAATCTAGATTTCATTTATAGTTATCTAATTTTACGTTTAGTACATTGGTAAAGGTTTTTTTTAACAGGGAAGGCAGATGAACGGACATTTGGTGAATTATATTAAGAATTGCAAATACCTTTTCAGAATGACGGATTTATCTGTGTATAGCTCGGCACTAAGGAGTCTAAAGTTATTTTATTTAATTAAATTAATCAATGTTTTCATAATTCAAGTTATCTAGTTTTAAGTTTCAATTCAACTCAAGCTTTTTCTATGTGAGATAAGACGTTTTAAGTCTTAAGAGTTTTCATGATGTCATGATGGATTTGTTTTGTCATAACCGGAAGGTAAATCAACCAGAAAGATTCACCAGTGACAACAAATGAATAGGAAAATTGGCATATGAGCTCAATATATGGTTAGATTATTTACTAATTCATTCATGTATTACAATTTTTACATTTTTATTTGTAACTAAGCATTATTTAGAAAGATATTAGTACATCATACATTATTTAAAATGTTATTATTAAGGTTTTGAGGGTCAGATGTTTTTTTTATTCGAAACAAGTTACATAAATCCCCCCAGTTTAATAATATAATTCACTTCACGAGTGTTCGTCAAATGAGGCGTTTTGCAGAACGGATAGTCCTCCTAAAAAGAGTTACCACAGTACAATGGAAAGATTATCGAATAAAATATTCGAGGTCACTCGATCAAGAGTTACAATGAATACGCACCTCTTTGGGAATGGTATTGAAAGTGGAACATCCGTAGTAGTCTGTTGTTTATTTTGTCTCTCTGTTGGAATCCTTGGTTTTCGTTCGATGATGGGATTCCTGCTGCAGATATCGATCGATGAGGCAGATAGTTGGCGGCAGAAACAATTTTGCCTTAGTCAATTGGGGAATGGGTAGGGGGGGTCGATCGCTAGATTTTGGCGTCTATTGGCCATCTTTTAGTTGTACTGGAGAATCAGGAATGGGGAGGGAGAGGAAATGGAGGAGAGGGGGAAAGAGGGGATGTCGGTGGAGGAAAATTGAGAGAGTTAGTATTATGGGTGTGTTTACTAAGTGTAACAGAGTTTATGCTTAGCTTGAGACAGAGGATATCTATTGAGATGTGGAGAAGAAGAAGAAGAAGAAGAAGAAGAAGAAGGAGAAGAAGAAGAAGAAGAAACAGAAGAAGAAGGAGAAACAGAAAAAAAGGAGAACAACAAACAGAAGAAACAAAAGAAGAAACAAAAGAAAAAGAAGAAAAAGAAAGAGAAGAAAGAAGAAGAAAGAGGGGAAGAAGAAAGAGGGGAAGAAGAAACAAAAAAGAAGAAGAAAATGGAAGAAGAAACAGAAGAAGAAACAAAAGGGAAAAAAGAAGAAAAAAAAGAAAAAGAAACAAAAAAAAGGAGAGGAACAAACAGAAGAAAAAGAAGAACAAGAAACAAGAGAAAAAGAAAAGAAGATGGAGAATAGAGAGAAAAAGCAGACAAAAAAAGAGAACAAAAACAAAGGATAAGTAGAGGAGATGGAAGATAAAGATAAATTGTGGGGCCAAAAGAAATTCCAAGTACAATAAAGTAGCGCCCTTACACTGGCTCCGGCATCAGATCTCCCTTCCCAGGCTCCACAGTTTCTCAGCCTCCGTTAGTTCTTTGCATACCACGAAACAGACGACAAGACGATAAAGACCCGAAGTGGCGTCACAGGCAAAGGAAATTCAAAAACGAATGAAAAAGGAGAAAGCCGAAGAAGGAATGCAGCCCTGAGATTGAATGAAGACTCCAAGTTTCAATGTCAAGAGTGAATGAGAATCCTATGACACTTCGGGTGGAGCTTCTATCCAAGATTGGAGGGAGGCTTCTATTCAGGATTAGCTAAAAATTCATCTCCGGGCGTTTTAGCTACTGGGATCGAGTGTTATCTAGAAATCTATTAAAAAATAACTCTTGTAAGATAAGATTTCTGATAGAAATCCATGCCAACCTGATAAATGTAAGACTTTTTATAAAATGCAAGAGAATTTTCTTTCCATGTGTGTGAGCAGGAGAATGTATCGAAATGCATGTGTCTTGCTGAGAATGCGTGAGACTTGGAAGGTCTGTGAATAGAAACCTTTGTTACCAAAAAATAAAAGAAAAGGGGGGAGTAATAGTGACCACAGGAGTCCCAACAAAGAATAATAATATAAAAAATGTGAATCGAAATAATGACAAAACTTTGACGAAATGAAGGCAGTAAAACATTCACAAAATATTCCCATCAGACGTATCATAAATAAATTTATGTGTCTGTCAGAAAAAAAAGAAATAAACTCCGTGTCTGTTTACTCCCTATTGTATCTACGTCTCCCTGATTTGCAGGTAGTTACCGGATTTTCCAAGACTCTTTGGCTGAAACCATCCGAAAACAACGATGTAGACTTACTGTCATGAAACAAATAAACAAACAGAAACGTCTTTATGTAAATTCTCGTTCGGACTCTTGTCTTTATCTTGATTCATTCCTTGGAAACATCGTTTCTTCCGCTCTACCCAACGACCAGCTTAAGGAGATGAATGGGTGAATATACGACCACCGAGACGGGAGTGTCAAAAATTTGTAGATGCCTGGAGTTGGTGCTATCCATCACCCGAGGATGGCCGTAGAGTGCAACGATCGAAATATCCAAGAGATGAACGGAGATGACAAAAGTCCGACAAATCTTTTCAAAATTATATTACCACATCTAAAAAAATTGAGACAGAAAAAAATGTCTTCAAGTATAATTATTACAGGCACAGCAAATGTGGTCTGAAATCAAAAGTTGTGGGCATAATTTTAACTGATATTGATTTATGTTTAAAAAAAGAAGGAAAACTCTTATCATGCTATTTCAACTGCAGCAAACCGTTCACAAAAGCAAAAAGGTACTTCTTGAAAGTTAATAATATTTTTGATATAGAGAAGTTATGGTCGTGCGTTACCTTGACTAGTATTATAATGTTGGTGGAAACTTTTTTGCCACTTCTGAAATTTAAAAGCGTGAGTTTACCAACGTTGTAGACATCCGTGCAACTCCGAGAAATAAGATTAGAAATATAATCTCTGGTGAAAAATAAATACAGTTAAATTTTATTTACATGAAAAATATAGACATTGAGTCGTTTAAAATCGCTATAAACTCTAACAGCGACGAAATACACTCTGCACATGCGCACAACACATATAGTGAAGATCATGAAAAAAATCCCGCCATGTTCAATGTTGAAGCTTAAAAGAAGCTTAAAATGACGTATATTTAACAGTAGAATTTGTAATTGGGCCAGTTCTATATTTCTACTGAAAGTATTTGTATACTATGCTTTATTATATAAAAAAACTAGTGCATTATCTTTTTCACTCTTTTCCCGTACATTTTTTTGAAATGAAATATAAAATAGATATGTGATCGTATTTTTAAAAAGAAATATAAGTAAAAAAAATAATGATCGATTTAATGTTTTGTTTTGTTCTTGAGAAAAAAGTTTTGAGAAAAAAATGTATTGGAAAATATGCATTACATAGCATTCCTGTTTTTTAAATTTCAAATTTTAAATTTAACCCATTCCACTCAATCATTGTGTGTTTCATAAGTAAAATATCGTTTTGTAAATGTTTTCGAAATATACAAAACGGGTACAAATAAAAGTATTACGTATTTATTGTATTCATGAAGTATATATGTTTTCTGGTGTACAATTATAATGTAAATACTCTCGTACACCTCATCAACTCTTATACACACGTATTTGTATATTTTCTAATATCTTTCAATTCAACAGTGCAACTTTTATATTCACATGGATGTTTATAATTACATATTTCGATCGTATGTATGGACGGCCGTTAGTCTGAGACTACTGGTATTTAAGGCATAAGAAGTTGTAGCCTGCTCAGATAGCGTAATGGTTAGCACGTCCATTTCATACGCAGAGGGTTCTGGGTTTGATTCTCAGTACGCACAAAGTGTGTGGAAAACTCATCCCTGGGAGAAACTTTACTCGGCAGCCGACAGGGTTAACTCTTAGCTGTGTGATTATGGCAGAGGTGTCCCTTTGGCCAAGGATGGGTCCATTAAAAACTTTTAGGTATCTCAACCACATTAGAGACTAGCAAGGATCACTAAGCTGCCATATGCAACGGAATTCAAAACTTCGTCACCAGCCTCTTTACTCTTAAAAGACAGACGATCTACCTTATGAGAAATTGGAGTAGTTCTTATTGAATCATAACTTTCATGTTGGAAGATTTCATCAGAGCGTTCCAAATTAATGTTGTGCTATTCAAATAAAAACATACTATAAAGCTACATCTTGAAAGCTCCAAGCATTATAATAATCTAGCATCCTTTGTTTCGATACAGTTTAAAACCATGATACGAACTGATAATTTTTATGTGTTTGGAAGTCTGCCTAATGGTTTAAAGCACGGGAAATGAACTCCACTTCCGGTTAAGGCACTTTGTGTTCACTTCACACATATTTATATATACATTTATATATATATATATATATATATATATATATATATATATATATGTGTGTGTGTGTATGTGTATGTGCGTGTGTTGCATGCAAATACAGACACATGTATATTGACACATACGTGCAACAAAAATTTTATAACAGCACAGCAGGACAACGTACACTATTTTACTGAGACACGCACATCCACACCCTCACACACACACACACAAACACACACACACACACATATATATATATATATATATAGATGTGTATATATATATATATATATATATATATTGTGATAATTATAATCAAATAACTTGGTGGATAGTTAGAAAGATCAGAATGAAAACTCAAAGTAACTTTTTTTTATCAAGAGGATTGATCTTCTGCTATTGATTACTGTAGTCGAATTATTCGACGCAGATAATTACTCGTCAAAAAGATCAATTGTCTGGACAAAACGCATCCATTTTGATCTGGATCAATTATTACTGATAGTGAAAATCGAAAAATTATAGTCATTCACCCTGATGCTTAGAAACACGCTCATTTTTAATCGATAGTTACTCTATTGACATCAGAGCCACCAATTCGAAAAACAAATAATTGATAATTCCTGGAATTGTTTAAATACCAAAGAAATATTAACTTTAAAAGTAAATAAGGTTGTGAGATAGTGTTTGACAGTATATAAGTTTTAATTTAGTTATCTCTTACAAATACAATCTATAGCAAGTCAAGTAGCAAGTGCCACTTCTTAATAAATTAGTTGATACGCCTCCTCATCTAAATCTTCGAAACTCACAAACCAAGTTACATTGCTCTGCGTGGTGTGAATTGGTGATATGAAGTGCTCTCTCTTTTGCTCTCTCCCCCCCTCTCTTTCTCTCTCTCTCTCTCTCTCTCTCTCTCTCTCTCTCTCTCTCTCTCTCTCAAATCTTGCTTTAAAGATGTCTGTACTAATCGAAATGAAAAAGTTTTGCCTAAAGAGAGTTATCAATGAGGTTTTGGGATTCGAGGTTTCAGGTATCAAGGCTGGCCACATAGTATATTGCAGGGAATAAAAAAAATCGCAAAACGATTGAAAACAACCTTTTTATGCATTAAGGAAAATGAATATTTCATTCATTTATACATGGAATACATTTCTGGTAAATAGTCTCCTGCGAATCCTCATTGGTGTCGTTATGAAAAGTAAAAATTCATCCAATTGCAAAGATAATGAAATATAGTACTCTCTTCCATTGGTTGGAGAGCTAAGTTAAGGAGAAGAGATAGAGAAAGGAAGGAGTCGTCCTTTTTATAAGTTAGGATTTAGAGTAAGTGATTCAACAGCACTCATCTTCTACATGATTTTCTGAAGTAATCTTGACTAAGGGGACTTTATCGATTATTATTCACTTGATATGGATGAAAAGATTTCAAAATATGCAAAGGAGAATGAAGTCTATTGCCATAAGTATCAAACATCTTGAAAGAAAAGTATAAAGAACGAAGAAACACCGTGAAAGATCCACTGGTTTCGAATCACTTGATTGTAAAAACATGTTCGCTGTATGATGCGTAAATATTGTGGCATTTCACATCTGTATCGTGACTGGGACAAATTCTTTTCAGCAGTTCATAGATTTTCGAAGAATGTATGTTCAAATTGTATATGATGAATGAAGAACATAAACATTCCTACATGCGATCAAGATATTACCTGTATGAATGTGTGACTATATTAAGGTATAAGTTTGGGGGGCGGCGAAGCAAACGATTATGTACACCGTATGAAAAGTCAATGAATTCACATTTGAAAAGCATTGGAATCATGTTTATGAATCCCCGAATCACTCTTTATTATTCGACCTTAAAAAGGCTTACAGAAAAAACAGGTCTGGTTAGTTACTCAATAGGAACCGTCGCGTGAATAACAGCTTTTCGAAAGCGTATTGGGGTTGATCAATAGAAATTTGGTAAAAATAACGGGTGATCAATGTATATGTTACTTGCCTTTTCGGTGGTAATGATCACTAAAGAAAAAAGTCTTCATTTCCAAACGAGACAATCGCGAATGCAACCTGACACAAACTAAGGGATCAATTTAACGTGAGATTACATTTCAAACTGAACCCCCCCCCCCGTGAAAACGTGTGTCGGCTTGAGGGATAAAACATACGTTTTTTCTACATTTTATAACCAAGAAATGTTGAAAATTTTGGCCCTCTAGCTCCATTTGTCTGGCCTATATGTCAGCAACAGGGTCGCAATTCATATATTGGAGGGATTGTTTTATCAAATTTGTGAGTCCAATGTCGACAATATTCGGATTTCAAAAACATTCGTTTATGTTTTGAAGTCCTGTGTTGCTAATTTTTCGAATTTGAGAGTGACTTCCGATAGAAAAATAAAAGAAATCAAGTCTAAAAAGGCAATCCTGTCCTGATAGCAAGCCAGACCAACTGAAAAAGAAAAGAAACCTATGTTGACTATTTTGGGGACTGTTTAGGTTGACAGTTTCTTTGAAATGTTTTAGCAAGCATTGCATGATCTTTTTTATCAATTTCAAGTGACTGAATTTCAATTAAATCAGATGAACGAAATCAGGTAAAGATGTCAATAATGAGAAGGGAGAAAAGACATTAGAATCTCTTTTTCAACAGCGTTAAAATGTCAGCAACCCTTAATCCTAGACTTAATGCCGAGGTACGGTGAGTATTTTTTTATTCAGTGATTTTTTAGGATAACAACATTAGCCGACGATCGCAAGATGCAGAAACATCGAGTCAGAAGAATACAACCCTATGAGTTTACATGCAAAGTTTCGTGACGTATTAACTCACTAGTCCTTAATGTTTCAATGTTTGTTATAGGCAGAGATAAAGAAAGAGAACAAAAAACATAAGATTAGGTTTTAAATGTGGCTGTTAAAAATGTTTTTTTCTAACACAGAACATTCTGCGTGTGAGGCTGACGTACAAACCATCACACTATCAGGGCGGACGAAACATATTGTTATCTACGGGTGTCCAAGCCATCTGGACACTTTCCGGACAGACCTCGTATCTATGAAGCGGACACCAGTTGATATTTCTTCGTGTTAAGAATATA
>OY735229.1:15103842-15106342 GCA_963457665.1 Thysanoteuthis rhombus | reverse complement strand
TTATTTTATACAGTAGGAAGGACAGGATGATATAACATTTTTCATCAGATTTTTTGCAAATGATCATAGATATATTCTAGCCGACATCGACTAAATGGGTTTTTTTTTCAGTTTTTCAAGAAGTAATTAGAATTGAAAAAAAAGTTCTTAGTTTGTTTTTTTTTGTTTTGTTTTTTTTTTTCTCATCAGGTGATGATTTTCTGTCGGAGAAAAATATTTTATGACTCCTAAAAGTTATATAAGCATAGATTGATTGAGCTTATTCGTAAAGCAGGTTTTTACATTTCTTGTCAATAATAACAAAACGGCATAAAAACTTATATACTGCAGACACATCTACTGTAACAAGCGTAATTTTCGATAGGTATGCTTTATCATTTCTGCTTTTCCATTGATGTCAATCACGATGTGAAATAACCTTTTTTTTTCATGAAATTTTATCGTTATCTTCTTCCTTTTTTAATACCGAAATGATACAAAAAACGACAGTCGGCGAAAAGCTAAGTCGACAAAAAACTTCGTTAAAAAGCTTGTTTACAGATTGGCTGCACGGCATAAGTACTGTCGGCTGACTGAACCAATAAAATGCATCAATGGTCAGTCAATGACGAAATACAAACAACTAATAATTCAAAGAAATAGCGTCAGTGATTTATGAATGAAGAAAACATACGATTGTTGTAAATACAATGCAAAAAAATAACCTTTGAGAAACAATGCATTGTTAAATTATGGGACTGAAATGTATGTATAAAAACAAACGCAAATCAACGACACCGGGAGACGAGAAAGTTACGGATAGTTGCCTCTTTGACGACGTATTACATACTTCATCCCTCAAGGCTACGAGTCCTGGCCAAGAAGACCCTGATAATCGAAAGATATGTTCGACCAGCACTTTAGAAATTACCAGCTTGTCTATATCTGAGAGACGACAACTCGTAAGGAAAAGTGATGCCCTCATAAAGTCAACCTGTGCTCTTATACAACCTATCATCTTCTTTCAGGATCGAATTCACTATGATGGGATATATATATATATATATATATATATATATATATATATATATATATATATATATATATATATATATATAGATATAGATATATATAAATATGTATATATATATATATTACAGGTTCGATTCTTGCTGCATCCTCTTTTTTTGACTACTCATTCCATCTAATTTGTCTAGGCCAAGTGTTACATTAATCATGTAGTGACGATAGACCATTTCGAATAAGAGTTTCTAAATAACATAATGCAATTTCTATTCAATCGGTCGGATCATGTATATATATATATATATATATACATATATATATGTATTTGTGTGTGTGTATGTGTTTGTATTAAGAAATGGATATATAACGCTATTTACATTCATTCTTTTGGAACATATAAATCCCTCTCTTAATACACAAGGACACACATACATATATATATATATATATATATATATATATATATATATATATATATATATATATATATATATATATATGTGTGTGTGTGTGTGTGTGAGTTTGTGAATGAGTGTATATTAAGAAATGGATGTATATGATCCAACAGAATGAATATAAATTGCGTTATATCATATGTATATGTATGTGTGTGTGCATGTGTGTGTACCAGCAGAAAATTCATGAGTGGATATTAATATTTTGTATTAATTAATTTTTTCACATCTCTGTTTGCTTTTTTCTTGTTTTTGTTTTTTTCCACTGAGTGCCCATCTGTGTGCGTATGTGAGAACTATTTTTTAAACTTGATAAACAATGGTGAAAAGTAGTGACAAGGCACCACCCGACCATACGCGTTGTTAGCTGCAATTGGTGTCAACACCTCGTGGTTTTCTGGGGTTTATGCCTCGATGTAGGTGTAGGGGGGCAAAAATCATCTTCGTCGAACCCGGTCAATTGTATTGGCAGCCATTTGCATTTCATTTATGTTTGAAAAACCACCAAACCACGAATTTCTGACAAATACAACTAACAACTGTAAAAACAAAAAATCAACCATATCCGATATTAGACATTGGAGTGCAAACGTTTACATTCCACCGACGAGACAGACATTTTTTCTGTCCCTGAAGTTAAAAAAAAATACACCCATTCATCTATTGGAGAAGGCCGTAGAATACAACGACCGAAACCTTGTGTTCAAAAGATGGGGACAAAAGTCCGCAGAAAATCTCACATAATCCAATAAAGTTAGTGATAAGAGATGAAAAAAAAAAGCAATTTCAAGTCAGTCTGGGCCTAATTGGGAGAATACGATTTAGACAGAATGGAAATGATCTTTACCCAGTCCGACGAGATTTTCAATTGATAAGTTACCAACAATTTACGCATTCCTAAAAATGCAATTTCCCTGTGCAGAGTAAAAAAAAGGAGACATAACATTCGGTTATCATTATAATTACGAAGTTCGTTTTCTTCATGGAACCTATTACCTCATCACAATTCTTTTCAGCCTTGCCGACGCTTCAGCGAATTT
>OY735229.1:15058842-15101342 GCA_963457665.1 Thysanoteuthis rhombus | reverse complement strand
CGTACAAAAAAGATCCCGATGTTTTCATACAAAAGTCAGATATTCCAGCAAATTTTATCTGTCAAGATCTGCTAAGAGAGATGATTTTAAAATTTAGATGAGTCAAAAAAAAACAAACTTACTTTTTCACAAAGTCGAAAGAAAATTTTCTTTTTTACAAAGTTTTCATATTTGGATCGAGGTGTAATACGCCGAGAAGAAATTTGGTTCCATTTTTACTTTCGTTTTGATCGCAATCGGACTACCTCGCCAAAAAAATACCTGTTTGATTCTAATTTTTGTTCGAAATTTCAGTCTTTCTCTATCTGACTTATTCTCGAAAAGAATTATTGAATGTTTTCAGTAGTTAGTTTTTAAATTGTAGCTGCTGCACGGTACGATCGGAAAAAGAAAACAATAAACAAGCTTCTTAGATACGAATATGAATTTGTGGTAGATGAGAAGATTGATATCATGTGATATTTATGTATTTAGAATATACATGTACGCGTTTTTACTTTTTTAGTATAAAGTCTCATACAATAAATGACGATCCTGAATACTAAGAAGTTTTCGTTTAAACCAAATTTGATTCGGTTCATAGTGTTCAGGAGAAAGGAAGGATAGAGAGAGTGAGTAAGGAGAAGGAAAAATTTTCTCTACGACATACTCATATTTTTTTTCATTTATTTGTTCATTTATTCATTTATTGTGATTGGGTCAATTTCTGAACTAAAAAACGTACAGGAAAGAAGAAAGATTGGAAGGAAGAATACAATTTATATATATATATATATATACATCTATATCTATATCTATATCTATATATATATATATATATACATGCATACATATATATATATATATATACACATATATATATACATTCATATATATATGTATATATATATATATATACATATATATATATACTTATACATATATATATATATATATATATATATATATATATATATATATAACTTTATATCCTCGGTGAATTATATTGCATTTCCGACGATGTGCCCCGTTTTATTTTTCATGCAATGCTTATCCATTTTAGTTCAGGACATTTCAATAGGGATTAACTAGGAAAATCGATTGGAAACAAATATTTTTATCACAGAAACAAATATTGACAAATGTCGTCAAAAATTGTATATTCAACGTCGCAGGTTTTAAACAGAGTCTCTTCTTCTTGTTGTTCGTCATCAGTAAAGAAAATTGGAATATTTTGAGAATTGACCAGATGATTAGAAATGATGATTCAAATTTTGCATTGAATTTATTCTACAATTTGCGAGCAGAAATATCTTAGATAACATTTACTCTTAAATTAGCAATAACTTATAATTGAAAACAATTCTTATTGAACGATGTAGCTACGCTTCTGAAACTACTCTTGCCAGACGTTGGCTTATCTATAGTACGAAATCAATATTTAATCTGTCAGTAAAAACTGAAACGTGCATATGTACACGAACTCACTCATACATTCCTTAGTGCTTAGACACATACGCACATAAATCCATACATAGATTTATACACAAACATGTAGATGCATATACATTATATAGGATGGGCGAGAATTAACTAAAATGAATGACCTGTACAAAACCCTAACCGTGCACCCTGTAACTTCGTCCTTTGGGGTTGGCGGAAGAAGTCTTACACCAAACCGGAAACTTTGGACCAATCGGAGGAGTGCATCCGACATGCTATGGTTAACATACAACCAGACTTTCTACCAAGGTCTATAGAGATCGCAACGGAACACTTATAGAAATTAATGCTAAGGTTGAACTTTAACACAGCAGTCAAATTTAACCATTGCATTGACCAAAGTAGAGTTAGTTTGACTACAATCGATAATTACATGATGAAATAGTTCATTTCTAACTTTGAATAGGGAGTTCCTTTCCACATATCGAGGCTATACGAATGTGACGATGCAAAATAAGAACTCTTTCCGTTCAAAACCAGCAATTTTGTATATTCAATATTCGACAGAATTTGGCAATATTTGGCAACATTTGAATCTGTAATGAAAAAAGATCATAATTAAATCAAAAGATTATTTGTTTTGAATAGTTTTTTTTTTTCAAGTTAGTCCTTGTAAAAACAAAAATAATGATCGCAT
This sequence comes from Thysanoteuthis rhombus, assembly GCA_963457665.1. Taxonomy (NCBI): domain Eukaryota; kingdom Metazoa; phylum Mollusca; class Cephalopoda; order Oegopsida; family Thysanoteuthidae; genus Thysanoteuthis; species Thysanoteuthis major. The sequence continues at coordinate 15,099,223 of OY735229.1, read as the reverse complement.
CGAAAATGAAAGAAATATCGTCCGAAAAACATTGGCAAAGTAAAGGTATATATATATATATATATATATATATATATATATATATATATATATATATATATATATATATATATATATACATATATATATAATTATTGTGTCATCCACAGACAGCCCAAATTGACTGATACTCCCATGAGTTGACCTCGTTACTACTGAATCAAGGAAATACCATGATATTACCACCAAAATCATCACAGATTTATCTACATACTCAACTGTATGAGTGACACAGTCGAAACCATAAGTTTATTTAGATTGATCCAAGACAAATTCGGCCAGAACGTCGAAATAATATCAAGGAAGATTCGCTGGAGTATAACACATTCTTCCATTGTCTAATTCTTATGGTTCTTACATCACTTTTTTGCAACGCTCAATGTTGATTTGCCGATAGAAAATGTGTGGCGATTGCAGCATTTCTGTAGAATGAGACTTAATGAAGCTCAATAAACCAACATGAGGGGGTGGATTAACATATGATGTAATAATTCAAAGAAATCTTTCTGTCATTGGAAGTTTCATGTTTTATTTCTGTAGTCCAGGAATGCAAGTGAAATCAACAGGTGTTTCCATTGTCTTGTCCAACCCCTCTCTCTTTCTACACTCACACACACACACACACACACACATATATATATATATATATATATATATATATATATATATATATATATGTATATATATATATATATATATATTGTGTCATCCACAGACATCTGTTTCGATGTCTTACATCTCTTCAGTGTGGCTATAGACTTTCCATTATACCATCCAGTACCACGAGGCAGGATTGAAACCTTAGCAGAGGCCGATATCCTACCTCTGAGCTACGGAACTGGACGGTCAGTAAGGCTGAATTTAAGCGATATATTTATTTACGGATAAATTCCCCATCCACCAGAGTGCTCTTTTCTTTTGGAAGAGCATTATGTGTGGGTGTGGGTGAGTGGTGTGTGTTTACAAATTGCGTTATATTATATAGAAACTCTTATTTGAAATCTCCCTTCATTACACGGTTAATGTATCACTTGACCTAGACAACGTCACCGTGTGATGACAGGAGATCATTACAAGTAAGAGTTTCTACATGGTACAAAGCAATTTATGACCATTCGGTCGGATCGTACATCCAATTCTTGATACATATATGTGTGTGTATGTGTGTGTGTGAAGTTTTGACCTTAGTTACAAACAGTTTGATCAGCTCTCTCTCTCTCACTCTCTCCTTTCCTCCTTTCTTTATTTCTTCCCTTCTTTCTTCCTTGTATTCTATTTTCATTCGTTGAGAATGAATTTAAAGAATAATGATAATATAACGTAGTGTGATAAATAATTTCGTTTTATTTCTCTCTCTTATCACCCTCACCCTCTTATTATTAAGATAACAGCTTACCTTCCTTATTTAGAGCGCTGTCCATCTCTTTTCAACCAATCTCTCTTCGGGTCACTTAATTCCTTACGAACGTCTTTGACCTGTTCAAATTTGGTCTCAGCATGAAATTTTTCTCCGTTTTTAGGACTGCCGACTTACGTTGCAGTGAAAACCAAAAGAGATGTTTGATGAATCTATCGACAAGAGAATTGGATATGGCTGTGTCACAGAATAATGCAGAGAAAAGGTCATTTTAAAGTGAATTTGTGGCAAAATCCCGTACCAATGCGACATTACAATAGAATCTCTGTTCTACCACTAAAATTACCAACCTTAAAAACGTCACAGCCTTAGAATCAACAGTGGATGGCAGTCTTAGAACTACCCCGAGAGAAAGGCATCAGTCTAATTATCCAATGTCGTCCTATAAACGAATTGTCAGACTATTCGAAACCCTCAACAAAACTGTCACCAAAACTTTCAAGCTAGGTTTCTTCAGTTTTTAAACTGGTCTGGCTGGCTGGCTGGCTGGCTGGCTGGCTATGTATATTTGCATGTCTGTATGCCTCATGCAAACAAGCTGCATCAGTGGAGCTAAGGGGATGAAAATTCCAACATTTATTCCTTATTATGTCTTGGAAAAAAATTTTTGTTTTCTCCCTCCAAATAGTTTTTTAGTGGTGGGAGGTTCAATTTGCAATGTAATTTTATGCTGGATTGAACGCTTAGTTTGTGTAAACTTGTTGCATTGAAAATTCAAACTTTTTTCAGTGATCTCTGACTAACTGACTTTTTTTTATTGATCTTTTCGTCTGGTTAGTTATTCAATAGAAAACGTCATGTTAATAAATGAGTTATTTTTCTCATCTCTTCTCTGGCAATGATATCTAAAAAAAAGTCTGAACTTAAAAAAAAAAATTAAAAAAAGTGGTAACACTCCTGGCGACAAACTAGGGACCAATCTAGCATAAACTTACTTTACGCATTGAATCCAACCCACCCTACTCAAAAAAACTATTTAGGGGGTCTATAACAGTTTTTACTTGATACGATAAGGGGTAAATGTTGTAAATCTCACCCATCGAGTTCGATTGATGCGGCTTATACGAGTGTTTCCAATGTACATGTGATCTTCCATTTTTCTTTCAGAGTCTCTTACAAATTTGAAAAATGAAAAAAAAACCATCTCAATCGGCAACACTGTAATTTAAAACGTGAAAAAAGCGTTTTCAAAAATTTTGGTACTGTCAGCAATAGACCCTCTAAGTCGAAAAAACCGAGAGAAACCTATGTTGACAGTTCGTCGACAGTTTTGGTTGACGGTTTCTAATAACAGAATCCTTCTTGTTTACCACATGTGTCCCAATCAGATATACACGGGAGAGCGGAAGAAATTTTGATTTGCTAACGCCTGAATCAATGCAGAGAAAGAAACAGATAAATATTTCAATAATCAACCGTCGGCAATACAAAGGGAAGAAAACAACCGCTTCTGTAAATTGTTTCCTCGTTATCTTTCAATTCTTTTCATGCAATTTTCCGGCTTCAGTTCCTCTACAACAGAGATGAGTTAGTCACCTTTGCCGAGGGGTAAAACAAAGCAGACGAACGTATCGATTATCAAGCCCATGATCTCCCAGTTGCAAAAATTTGTCGGGTCAAATTTTTTCACGAAAATTATTTAAATATTTCTTGTTTCATGATTTCGAAACAGCCAATTTGTTTCGTTAGGACGTATTTTGTCAAACAATGGAGTTGACTTTGTTTTCGTATCGTAACAAGGTTACCTCACCGAAAAAAGATTAATCGTGCACACAAAACCATAATGTACGCAGAAACTGGTGAAAAGTCAAATAACAAAAGAATGGCAGTGTTAAATTTCTACGAAACAATATATAGAATAGAATGGAATATGTTTTTTCACTGAAGAAAGCAAAATTATTTTTTTGGCATATCTATTCCTAGGTGAGAAAACTGATAGATATAAGAAAAAGGAGATTAATCTTAAAACTCTGTTCCTTGCAATATTTTGTTTGTTTCAAAGTTGAAAGGTATTTTATATTTTGTAAACATTGAATTTCCAACGAATAAGATATTGAAATGGAATACTTAGTTTGGGAATAATATTGTGAGGAGAAATGAATTCTATTTTGTTTAGCTTTCAATGAATCAAAGGAGAGCTAGACCCTTGAACAACCTGGCTTGTTTTTTCGTCTGCAATAGTTCTGAATATATTTGTCTCTACTTTTACATTTACTTGTGCGCTTGTGTGTCTTTATAAATTCATTTGTTTTTAAAAACCACAATGGAATATCGAACACCAATCATTTGAATTTCAGATTATCGGAACAAGATTTCAAGGTCCCATGTATATCTAATTTTACAACTTCGTCTCATTAACGTACTAGTTTCAAGTGATTGAACTGCTGTTCAAATGCCTGTGAAGAGAAAGCTCAGCCGGTCACTTGAACCGTGTTGAAATAATTTGAACAAATAAAATAGAAAATTAATTGAGGGTTTAAGGGGGAGCTCACATTTTGATATCTTTGTTTTTTTACATCAGCGTATAAGAAAATCGATTTTCTTTCGAATGGTATATGAGAATAAGACCCTTTAGAAAGATATCTTATGCCTGGTGCCGTTTATATATAATGAATATAACATGCAGTAAGATATCAGCAGACACTGGCAGCTGAAATATTTTTTATTGAAAATATTGTCCATATCATGGTAAGTATGGTATATTGTATGATATATGATGTGAATAGTGTAGGCAAAATATGAGAAATGTATTATTTTTTGTTTTGTTTTGTTTAATGTAGAATAAATAACTGTAATGTCATACATGAGATTTTTTGATTATCAGAACTTTAACTTCGACTTCTTCAAAACTATATTTTTGAACCTCTCTCTCTCTCTCTCTCTCTCTCTCTCTCTCTCTCTCTCTCTCTCTCTCTCTCTCTCTCTCTCTCTCTCTCTTGTGGGGAAATCTGTTGACAAGACATTTCCAGAGAGTACGAATTATTTTTTTGCAAAATCCAAAATTTTGATCTTAATCATTTTTTCGAAAGAGTACCACCCAATCGATTCTTTTTTTTTTTGCTTCTACAAAAAAAAACTCTCTCGAAAACATAATCAACGTATATGACTGAATAATAGGCTAATTTGTCAAGTGACTATCTTTCTCTAAATTTCCAAATATGCTCACTAAAATTAACGCAATTAAAAAAAAAAGACGACACAGAAACAACTGTGAAAATTACAGGTAGCAAGGACAAAAGGGTCTATTAGGCATGAATTACTCCTTAAAAGCATTTTTATGAACCCTGCGTCTTGGCGAACTCCGTGAACTTCCTTATGCACCTAAATAAATGTATTTTGGTAATTAAGTCGAGTTTTTTTTTATTTCGTTATTTAAGCAACACATTACGTAATTTGATTTTCAAAGTGAAATATCGGGGATTTTTAAGCTATATCCTGTGTTGGTACATATTTTATCGATTAAATTAAAAAAAATTTGGAATATGCTTTTTACGTGTGCATGTTCGGTATGGTTTCTCTTTCTATGATTAAATCAGCTAACTGAAAAATAAGTTATCCGAACAACCAATTAATACACTCCATCTGTTCCACTATATATTGAAGCATGCCTATCAATGGGCGCAATTTTTTTTTTAAATTGTGTATTTAAGGGGAACTGGGTCTAGTTGGCCACAAGGGCATGTTGAATTACTTTATTAAATTTTTTTCCCTACCACTTGAGGGTGCCTCAATTTAAGCCTAACAATTTTGGGCAGTTTTCCTCTGAATTTGAGTTATACGTATTGAAAACGCGAACAGTTTTGCATGGTAACGTTATTCTTACCCTGTTAGGTAATTAATTTCACTTTGACGAATGATTGACTCGTCCTAGCTGCATTGGTGGGTTGATAATGGTGCACTCTTTCTTTATGAGGAGTGGTAAATAACGGTAACACTCCTCTATTCAGGGTTGAGCACTCTTTAAGTGAGGTAACTCATCTATTGTAAGCTTATCCAATTCTCTTTTATTAGAGGTGGACAGGAAATTTAATATATAATAAATATATCACTTAAATTCAGCCTTACTGACCGTCCAGTTCCGTAGCTCAAAGGTCTGAAGCGAAGGTTTCAATCCTGCCTCGTGGTACTGGATGGGATAATGGAAAGTCTATAGCCACACTGAAGAGCTGTAATACAAAGAAACAGCTGCTTGTCGATGACACAAAAACTATATATATATATATATATATATATATATATATATATATATATATATTGGTACTCTGTATTTGTAAGCCATTGAGGCAGAGTAAAAACAAAACGTCTGCAAAATAACAAAAAAAAAACTTCAACCAAGTCATAAATATCCCTTCGAGTACCGCTAGGTAGAGTCGAGATATGTAAATGGATCGTCTATAGCCACGCAGAAAAGTTGTAATACAACGAAACAGCTGTCTGTTGTTGACACAATTATTAATTACTATTATAATTAACGCTCCATTCTTTAAGGTTGAGCAATCTTAGGTAGGGCACACGTCTACTATAAGCTACACTAGCAATGCTCTCCCAACTCTAGAATAGAGCACTCTAGAGAGGATTATTCGTAAGTAAATACATCGCAAATTTGATCCTACAGACTGTCAAGTTCCACGTAGGAATTATTGAAAATTTTGTTTATTTGTATGTATGCAGTTATTTTTGCAAATCTATAACCAATGCATCCTCCCAAACGTCGCTTATGGAGTTGAAACATGGAACCTAACCGAGAGACATATCTGCAACTTAAGAACCGCTCAACGTGCACATGAAAGAATCATGCTGCGCCTCACATGGAGAGACCACAAGACAGCACAGTATATCTGGGGAAAAACTGGAGTCAGAGACATCATAGAATCCATTAAAAATCTCAAATGGCAGTGGCCTGTCCATGTTTCAAGAATGGTGGACAACTGATGGACATCTCGACTTACGGCATGGGTCCCCCGAGATCACATGTGCAACCGAAGCCGGCAGAATATTAGATGGAGAGACGAGCTAGACGAATTCAGGAAGTACTGGCTCCGTGCAGCCCATGATAGAGAAGTGTGGCAAATTCTGGGGAAGGTCTATGTCCAACGACAGACGTTGGAGGACTGATGATAATAAAACAATTTTATACTAAAATTGTGTCAATATTAATGAATAGGCCATACAATGTTAGAGATCTTAAAATCTGGAGGCGTTAGGCAGAGGTGTTGTTCCAACATTTAGTCAGACTTACCGTATATTATCTGTAGAAATTCGTTCTGTCAACAACTGCTCATAAAGCTTATTTAGAACCCTTTCATTGTGGGCTCAGGGGCGTTTTCAAATATCTTCTCCACTCCTCCCACGCAACTACACCTCTGGGGCCCCACAATTATGTCGCAAATGTAGAAATCTTCTCTATTCAAAATGATTATATCGTTTGAGAAATAAACCGAGCGTGGTTATCTCGGTGAATAGCGTGACTATTTCAATATTAGTGAGATTTTGTACTAACAAACCTTTTACAAAAGTGATCACAAACCGGGGGAGTCCTTTAAATGGCGAGTGTGTCCCAAGGGCACACAAAACAATTGCCAACCGACAAAATAATGTCTACTTGAATGAACCAATGGAAAATAAGTCCAGACTCCTACCGAACAATACTTGTTCAATTTGAAAAGAAAAATGTTTTGCTCCTTCTGTTAATTTTTTTTTTCACTGGAAAGGAGCGAAAATAGAACGATAAAATAAAAGCTACGTTGTCTGGAGATTCAAAATAATAATTGAAAAAAAAATACTTGAAATCTCATTTTGGGGAAATTCTTATTCATTTAACTGAAAAGTGCGTAAATCTCTTGCTTTAGGGCTTTGAGTCTGAGTCTTATCAGATTCGAATGCTTGAGTATTGAAACAATGAACTTTCTTAAAGCCCCTCGGTTGTATGTGAAAGAATTCAAAGGAAACATTGATATACGTTCCGGGACTCTTTCTAAAAAGGTGAAAAGGCTCCATTTGCCCGATTTTCTTACGGTTTTGCTAGTTTTACACAAATTTGCCAGGAATTCGACAAATTTTGCTCGAATTAGGCGGCAAGATTTCTCTTCCTGCTCCCTTGTTAGTACACCTATGTTTATATACGGTGACATGTACAAATCCTTCAAACATCGAAAAAGCCGAAGTGTTTGGTTATCAGTTTATTAAAACCAGCCACAATACCAAAGTCTTTGGCCTCAAATATAACACAACGTTTCCCTGTGGTTTTATTATATTCAAACATAAAATACGTGTATATTTTCTACATGATTGACTTGCCTTCAAGGGGTTTGTGTGCGGACAAAACTGCCAATGAAACCCAACAATGAAATAAATTTTTTTCTCAGCAAGACAGGCCGTGTATTGGCCTCCAATATTAATCAATATTTCACTATTGAAGTCGTTTACCGATTGTATCAAAAAAATATCAGATATTTTCACGTGCTACTGTTGTGTACGTTTAATCATATATCGCTTATTTGGTTTATTGATAAAAAGTCGGTCACATAACGCAACTTGGGTTTAATTCTATCATTCGTCGCGTGTTGATACAGGCAAGTTGTAGTTCAGAAGAATTATTATATTGAAGGTGAATGTTTTATTTTTTTTTATGAAAGGCTGGTGACTCCTATCATTTTGATCGATAATATTGCAAGGGTTCTCGTTTTGGAAGTAACCCGAAAAGCCCTTTTCTTGTCCTTTGAGAGAATAAGATTAAAAGATTACCAATGTGTTGTCAAGATGATCTATATGCTGACATAGAAATCAATAGCGTTAAGACGGTATTGATAACAAATAAGATCCCAAGAGGAAACAATTTTTTTTTTCAGATGAAGAGATAAAATGTCGACGAGAGGAGTCGATTCGAAATTCGCACATGAAAGAAACCGTCAACCAAAACTGTCAGCATCGACATAGTCAATAACGAAATCGGTTTCGACAGTTTTTAAGTTGGTGTCGTTTCCTTAATTTGTTTCTAGCGTGAAAGTTTCATTTATTTCGCTTATTAGAAACCGTAAACCAAAACTGTCAACTCCAATATAGTCAACATCGAAGTAAGTTTTTTTTTTTTTCAGTTTCCATGTTGGTCTGGCTGGCTCTCTGTCTATCTGTCTGGCTGGCTAACTATTCATGTCCCACGTGCAAAGGCTGTGCCGATTGCTTCAAATTCCCCTGAATCGGTTTATAGTGGAGATAAAATTCACAACGTAAGTTAATACTAAATTGGTTCCTTCGTTTATGCCTAATAGCGTCACGCCTATTTTTTTTCCTTTGGTAGGGGCGGGGAGTGAATTCAAACTTTTTCTAGTGATCACCATCCAACAAAAGGCAAGAGATGTAACGTATTCTTGGATCATCCCCTTTCCCGAATTTTTCAACAGATCTTCCCGACACTGCATGCTGCCGAAAGACGTTGGTCACGTGACAGTCTGTATTGGGTGACCACCCTGACCCGTTTACTTCCGTTTTGAAATTATATCTGACTTTCAAGTAGCGGCTGATTTCTCTTTTGCATATTTTTCCACATCTTTGTGGGAAATTGTACATGCAGTTTCTTGTCATTCACTTCTCTCATGGGCAACGATCCTAGCAAGGAGATTGGGAGGGGGAAATGGTAATGCTATTGAAACCCACCTTGATGTTGCAATACTCACAAATCTTTTGAGTTGATTTTTCCACTTTTACTCGTGTTAAATCAACTGTAGCTACGGATTGGATGTCTCTGGGGTTTGTCCTTTTATATTCCCTGCTCCAGAAGTGATTAATTGTAACATTATCTGTACTTAGTCAGTGTTTTTCCAATAATGCATGTTTGGAAGGGGTTGGGCTTTATGGTGTGTGAGGTAGTCTGCCATAATTGTCATGAAGAAAAATTCCCCATCCGTCCAAAGAACTCGAGTTTTAAAGTATTTATGTTACTTCTCTTCAGTGTTGCCAACTAAATTTAGATAATTCTAAAGAGTGGAAGTCAAGGTTGATTAAATTGTAAACTATGATGAAAAATCTACAATTCTCAGTTTCTTATATATTTTTATTAGATCTCTTGAGAACTGCCGATCAAAAAAATTCGTACTCGAAACTGCATTATCTCGTCCGCTGACTAATATATCTGGTGAATACCAACTTCGTACAATGGCTAGTTGTCGAGTAATCGCGGTTTACACACTGTTAGATTTCTCCAATTGTAGTTCAATGTTTGCATACGTGCACATGCACGCTATTATCACTACGGCCAATATAGTTCTTTGAATTTCTTGATATTCATGTAGTTTATAAAACTGGGGAAAAAATGTATATGACATAAACGTATGAATATTCGAGAATGAATCAAATATTTTCAAATTATGCCAATGACATTAAGACAAGTAAAGAAAGTTCTGTAGGGTGGTATTTGAGGTGAGCGAAAAGAAATGCTGATTCTGATATGTTAATTCTTGCTGACTTTGTCATACGGAGTCTCAAAAAAATTATGACTTTTGATATTCAAAAATATTGATGAACATTAAGGTAACAATACTAGTCTACTAAAAAAATAGAGCTTTTATTAAAAATTTTAAAAAATACCAGCAAATGACTTGGACATTGTTGGTTCAAAATAATGATAAAGGCCCCATAAGCAATTTTCAAGAAGGCAGGTTTTTAGATAGTGCCTAGGGGTGTACTAATGCAGATTTTCAAGGTTGTAGCCACATGAATATGACCAGGAGTTCCATTCATACACAGACGAGAATTTGTAGCCTATTCGGCTGTCTCGTCGGTGGGGTCATTTGCGGGGTTACGGCAATGCAATAATCAGAGCAACAAAAAGGTCTGATTGGTCACTCTGTTGAAAATGCTGCGAGACCAAAGGCTTTGGACAGCATTGTTGGAGTCATCAATTAAAAAAATTGTGGAAAGGGGTGATCAATGATTAAATTTATTTTATCACATATTGTTGGGCCTTTATAGCTAAAAAAAGGTACAAATTTTTCTGGAAAATAAAAATAAGCTCGAACGCTGCCGGACACATCAATTTGGGGACCAATTTAGCATAAACTTACATTTTAATTTATCATCTCTCAACCTGACTAAAAATCTATGTGGGGGGGGGATTTTCGAATAGAAAAAAAGTTTTTCCCTGATGTAATAAGAAATCATGTTTAAATTTGAAACCCTCTAGCTCTAGTGGTGCAGTCTGTATTCGTTGCTCATACATGGCCGACCAGTTAGCCACAAGACCAACTTGGAAACTGAAGAAACGTCTTTTGACAATTTTGTTGACTGTTTCATTTGACTGACTCCAAAATCAACATCAACGAACAAGTGATGCCAAGAATCGTATTATACATAAGAGAATAGAAATACTGATTTACTTGCCGGTCACATCTGGATCTTCTCTTACTTTGTAACAAATGTGATAAACGGACTCAAAAAGCATCTGTTACAAACTTGAAAGGAATCTTTCTATTGTGTAGTGCTTCTGTCTTTGTTAGCAGCTAAGACATTATCAGTGGTTCGCTTTCAAGGTGTCACAAAGAAAGAAATCGTTGATCAATTGGAAAGAAGTCTGACAAAAGAAATTCATTTGTAAAACCACAAATTTAATAACTTTATCAGGAAAGTTTCGACGTGTAAGCGTATTGACGTACCTGTTATCTTTGTCGATTTTATTTTGTACGTATGTATGTATGAGAATAAGAAGAGATGGTTTAGGAACTTGATTTTGTTTGGATCGAATTATTTACAATGGTGAGCAAAATAACGGTGATGATCGCAAAATAAAGAATTGAGCCCCAGGTGGAATTCGAACCAACACACGTCTAAATGTGCGTAACTAGGTAACCTAACTGTTTGAGCTACCCGGACCAGTATGGTGAGCAGAAGTTCTAAATAACAACCCCAAGTCATTACCCCCATCTCCGATCTCTGGTTCTGTTTTTGTGTTCTATGGTCCCCGAACTACTTATGTTTTTTACACATTTCTACGTATATTGAAGTACCAATATTTACCGTATGAGGTAAATTCACACACACACACACACACACACACACACACACACACACACATACATACATATATATATATATATATATATATATATATATATATATATAAACCCTAAAAACACATACTCACACAGCACACACCACTGAAGATGGGGGAAAATCCCGAAACATTCGTCAGTTTCAATCAATAGGTTTGCAATATATATATATACAAACACACAGAATATCTATATATAACCCCCCCCTCTCTCTCTCTCTCTCTCTCTCTCTCTCTCTCTCACTCTCTCTCTCTCTCTCTCTCTCTCTCTCTCTCTCTCTCTCTCTCTCTCTCTCTCTCTCTCTCTCTCTCTCTCTCTCTCTCTCTTCATACACACACACAGGGATATAAATAGGTATATGCAAAGTTGTTATATAGATATGTGTTTTGTTACGTATGTGTATGTGTGTGTGTATAAAACAACAAATATCTATATGACGATTTTGTATGCATATATACTAGCATATACCAAAAAATGACAGGGGTATTTTCGTAAAGATTGGCAGTAAGAAGCCCAGGGCTATTTTATAACGTAATTTGTTTTTAATATTTCAAGTATACTAATTTCGAGCTTTTTTTTTCAGTATTAACTGAACTCTACTATATATATATATATATATATATATATATATATATATATATATGTGTGTGTGTGTGTGTGTGTGTGTGTGTGTGTGTGTGTGTGCGTGTGTGTGTGTGCGCGTGTGTGTACTTATATATGCATATATATATACTTATATATACATATATATACTTATATATATATATACTTATATATATATACACTTACATTTATATATATATATATATATATATATATATATATATATATATATATACATATATATAAGTGTATGTGCGTAGTAAAATCATCCCATGACCAAATAGCTCACCATGCTTCGACTTTCACAATACTTCTTGGGTCATTTGAATTACTTGGCACGACCCGTCTCCCATCGAATCAACAGGATTGTAGAATACTGACAGCTGGGAACAAGCCTTAACCTAACCTATTCGAGGACAGTTGAATTTCAATCTTCTCCAAAAGCATTGTCACGAAGTGCATTCAAAATACTTCGTACCGTCATACCAACTATGTACCTTAATATAAATTCTTAATATAAGTTCTCACCAATTGGACAGAAAAAAAGCTTTTATTTTTATTATCAACCTACAATGTTAAAATGAACGGTCTATTTACCACATTTTACATCCGTAGGTCCAAGGATCGACATTACCCCCAATTCATGACACTTGAAATAATATCAACTGTACCTGAATTCTACTAAAGAATAACTATAGTGAAGCCAAGAATGAGAACATTCAATATGCGATGTTGAAGGGAAACTGCATAACACTGACTTACAATAATGAATAATATGTGCTCTTCATATTCTACACCAGGTTCGGAACTTCTTTTATTGCACAGTTCACAAACTAAAACATAATTCTCTTTACATCACTTGACTAAGTTTTGGTAAAATAATGATTAGATCTAAACAGCTTGCTTATTTAGAATATTCATAAATTTATTTGTAACATCTTGTAAGTACGTTTGTCGGAATAGCTTCTTCGGTTCAACTGGAACAGCGTCCTCAATTTCCGGTCTTTTGCTTCCCACCTTCTGGGAAATTCTCACTATCAACAAATCCCAAACCTGTTTACCCTGAATATTTGCAGCGCCATTTTTTTTTTTTTTTTTTTTTTTTTTTTTGACTCGCTCACAACATTCCAATTATCAACTTTATTCATCGTGCCGATACCAACGAATGGAAATCAACTTTGCACTTCCTTCATGGGCGAATTTTTACAGCATCAATCAATGGCTATTGTCGTCCAATAAACCAAAATGGCGCTGAACAGAGCCTCTCTTTCACATTCGTGTATGAGAACGATGTCTCTTTACTTCCTGTGAATCTCAGATAGCTTCTCTTTTTTTTATTGTCTATTTATATCAGTCCCGTACTAACCATGACGCACTTAAGGAACAGGCCCAAGGCACGCAGACTCAGATTTAGGAGACCCTATTAAGCTTAATCCGGTCGTGATTTATACTCAGTTGTATGGAATTACGCAGTATTCAACGATGATTCGCCGATATTGTGCTGCGTTTCGGCCGAAAATAAGCGAGTAAAACGAATTCTATAAAACAGGGTATGATATAAAAGAGATAAACAAACAGGATTGCAAACCTATTGATGGAAACTGACAAATGTTTAACGATTTATAGAACGCTTTTCTTCCCATTCCAATAAAACAGACCATCACTCTCCTTAAAGTGTCGCTTATTTCATGACGCTATGAGTGACTCTAGATAATTATGCACATTGTCAGAAGAAAGAACATCTCACACAATTCAGACCCAGAATAAAGCAGACACATCGAATTCAACTTTCAGGCGGATGCCGGAGTCATAACATTCTTGGATATATATTTTCTTTAGCAAATATCGAAAGACGATAAACTTTGTTTATGTGAATACAATTTGATTATATCTACAAATGAATTGAATGAGTCCTATTCCTTGCTTTTGTAATTTCGTATTATATTGTGCAACTTCTTTTTTGACTTTTTTGTTCTTGAGCAATAAGTGTTATTTTCTTATTGATTAAGTCTGTAAAGTATAGAAAAGGGCTATCATCCCCTTCAAACTTCGCTTTTGCAATCAGATCATTGATATCTTGGAATTTACCTATTTGGCCTCTGATGGCTATGGGGAGGTACTGGAGATAAAGAACCACATATCTACAGCTGTGGAAAATTGTTTCAAGCCTAATTTCATGTGCAATGCTGGCATCAATACTTTCTAAGAGTCAACTGGTGGCTCCATAATGTCGTTGATTATTTCCACATTAAATATGAGCGTCAGTGACCAGTCCTGTGTTCGTGCGTGCATCAAAGTGTCCCTGTTTTTAAAAATGTGAAGATGATAGAGACAACTGGTAAAAGCGCCATGGGTATCAATCAGAAATGAAACAAATGACTTCTTAGCTGTATCAATCGTACACAAATGCCTCTAGCAATGTCTTGATGTTTTTTTTATTGCACGTGAAACGAGAATTCGTGTTGATCCCTGATAGGCACGCTGAAATCTTAGCAGACGCTGTCACAGTGCTCTGTAAGAGTCAAAGAAAAAAGCCAGCATCTTCGTCGGACCACCGATAAAGAAGATCCTGAAGTGCAAGGAAATACTCAAGAAGCTTGCTACGAAGGGGAAAGGAGACTAAAAACTTTGAGGAGCTGGTTGAGACCATGGTGAAGATCTACGGTAAAATGAACAGCAAACTGTCTATCACAGTCCATATCCTAGACACTCATCTTGATAAATTCGAGGAGAATATTGGAGCGTGTCCAGAAGGACAAGGAGAATGCTTCCATTGAGATATACCGGACCTTGAAACGCGCTACCAAGAAATATGTAACAAGAACGTGATAGGAGATTATATTTCAGTTCGTGAAAATGAATCACAGTACAATCGTGTATCTCGAAAAACTGGTCATTTATACATCTTTCACGATCACTTTGGTTTAACATTGGTGTTAATGCATATTAATTTAGATTCATGTGTTGCTGCTTTTCTAAAACATACTGATTTTTTCAAAGATGAGAATATGAATATGCATGTCCACGAATTGTACAAATTAGAAAGGAGTAAATTTTCAGAATGCCAGTCTTGGTCCTAAAAGCATAGTTTGAAGGGAACATTTGCCCTTTCCTATACTTTTGACACATAAACAGTTAGGAAATAATACTCACTGCCTAGTACGAAAATTACTTTGCACAACATTTTTTGGAAGTTTTAATCTCTTTTTAAAAGGTGTTACGATAGATTATCAAAAGAATTCTTCCTTTTTTTTCTTTTTCTTTTTTTTGAATATCTAAGACTTTTCGCTGATTTTTTCACCACTGTGAGATACTATAGAGTAATTTTTTTGTTTTTGTTTTTTCTTCTTCGGTGCACGTACTACTATTTTTTCATTGGTGATATTTCGACACTTCAGCTTGAAAACGGCGTTAGCGAGCAGAGCCGGAATATCACCAATGAAACAATATAAATGAAGTAGTACAATCGCCGAAAAAAATATATATATATTAATAGATATTACTAATATATAGTATATCATATAATTATATCTTATATATGTATATATATATATATATATATATATATATATATATATATATATATATATATATATATATATATATATATACACACACACACACACATATATATATATACTCTTCGAACTCAGAATAGAGCACTCAGGTGGATGGGAAATTGTGTGAAAGTAAATATATCACTCGAATTCAACCTTACTGACCATCCAGTTCTGTATAGGGCAGAGGTAAAATGCCAGCCTCTTGATCTGATGTGAGGGCTTCGATCCTAGCTCGTGATACTGGAAGGGATAATGGATAGTCTATAGCCACATGGAAGAGTTGTAATACATCGAAACAGCTGTCTAGGGATATTCAATTATATATATATATATATATATATATATATATATATATATATATATATATATATAGATAGATAGATAGATAGATAGATCATAACTATGTAATATATATATATATATATATATATATATATATATATATATATATATATATATAGATATTACTAATATGTATTATTACCACTGATTTCATTCTAAAAAACATAATGTGATGTGTATAATAAGAAATTAGTCTTTACTTCACCTTACGTATCACCGGAACAGTAGCAATGGAGACTAGGTGAAAAATTCTAGAAAGAGCGAAGAAGAAATAAGGTGTAAGACGTGTTAGAAGCAAATAAATCAACCAGCCTGAAGCAGTGCCAAACTGTACTCCTACTTCTATACTAAGTGAAGATTATCACTGCAACTTCTTTATTGTAAATAAATAATAAATGAAGCAATACATTTTTAGTATAAATATATTTGTTTATTGAAATGAAATAAGCACTAGCGTATTCGTAACATAACTTTTTTTTTAGAGAGCCGTTAACTGATCATTTGGTCGTGATTCCAAATCATGCAAGGTGAAATGTGGATTTTATACATCGATTTGTTTTAACATGACGGGTTAAGCAAACAGAGAAGAGTTAACTCCCCTGAATCAGGTGAAGATTTTTTTTTTTCACCGTACAACAAACTCAAGAAAAATTGGGTGATAATAGTTATTGTTGGCGGTGATTTCGTTACGGTAGAAATACCAAGTCTGGTCCAGACATGGACTGAAGCTTGACAAAAACGCTGTATTTGGTTATAGGAGACACTATAGAAGAAATGTACAGATATATTCAACAATTAAAAGTGTTAAAAGAGTTTTTGTATGAACAAATATACGTATATTTTGAATGAATGTTTCTTTCTTTTGAATGAATTGAATGCGAGTCAGTTAAAATGTCTTCTTCTTTACCTCAAATAACTTTTTGAAAGTCAAGAATACCAGTTCATGTGAATAAGTAAAATGAGTATATAATAAAGTGAATTCCACGAAAAATTATTTATTTTTTATTTAGAAGAATCTTCTAACTTTGTGTAGCTGTGTGCTTGAGTGTTATTGTAAGACGTTCAGGTTTTCTTTGCATTGAATTATCCACTTCATTGATGTTTGGTAAAAAAAAAAAAATGTCGGTTGGTAGCACGTATATTTCTGTTAGAGAAAAGGAAGTTACGAAGTTTCAAGGGGAAGTTCTCCTGGACTTCAAAGTGGTCACGAGTTGTATTCAGAACAGAAGGACGTTAGGCATTCGTGACTCGATCTCTGTGTTCCTGGGTAGTGGGTGTTATTTTCTGATTGTCTATGTGCGAGAAAGTATAGATAATGATTGTTATTCGTTTCAAACTTTGCTCTTGCAGACAGGATTGTGATATTCATGTATAGTTTTTTTTGCTTTGTTTTTTTTTTTCTTATTTTATGTGATTAAAAATGTGCAAATTTACCCGTTTATTTATTGGAAATATGCAGATTTTGAATAAGCACTGCCCTGGTCCCAAACGTGAAGTTTGAGGGGAATAATTAACATTTTCTAGTTCCTTTTAGACATGAACAATCAGAAGATAACACTAATTTCCCTGGAATGGAAAGTTTTTTCACAAGTTCCACAGTGTTATTCAAAGGGGGTTTTAACATTCTGGTTTGACTGACGAATGAACTATTCTCAGTCTGGTTTTAAACATTGAAACAACTTACGGCTGTCTCTTTAAAGAAGATTTGGCCATGTTGCTAGAATGGCGGACAACCAATGGATATCGTGACTCACGTCATGGATCCCCCAAGATCACATGCGCATCCGAGGCCGGCAGAATATTAGATGGAGAGACGAGCTAGACAAATTCAGAAAATACTGTCCCCGTGACACCAATGATAGAAAAGTGTCGCGAATCCTGGGGAAGGTCAATGTCCAACGACGGACGTTGAAAGACTGATGATGATGATGATAATGATGATGATGATTATGATGATGATGATGATGATGTAGCTTCAACAGATCATTGTCTCGTTTTCCACTTTATTTAGCATCTAACATATTTTCTGACGTATTAGAAGCTGTTACTCAAAACTGTCAACACGAGTTTCAACAGTGTTTAAGTGATTCACACGTACAGGCTGTACGAATAGAGGTGGAGGTCTGAAAATTTTAACAATTACTCTTTATGTCTACAAAAAAAAACTTTTCATTGTTTTTTTTCCAAAATCCCCCCTAAAATAAGTTGTTCTTTGTGGAGGGTCGATTTACAATCTTGGTTTTTGCTAAATTGGTTCCTCACTTTGTATCCCACAGTGCTCACCCGTGTTTGTTATTTGCTTGTTTTTAAAATCGGACTTTTCAGTAATCCAACAGAACGCCAAACAAGTAAACTATTCATTGATTACCCCTTTTTTTATTGATCACGCCTAACACATCATGCAGCCAAATTGATTACACGGCAGTTTCTATTGACTAACCTGCTTTGATTTTATTTTCATTTTCATTTTTCTTCTATCTTGAAATATATTCACTTATTTGGCTTTATCATTGTTAGTTCAGATGCCATCGTCTTTTCCGTCAGTTATTATCAATATTAAGATGTTATCTCTTGCTTTTCCTTCCTTTATTTAATTTCTAACTTTGTTTCTCTTAATCAGATAAGATAAGACACATAGCAAGTTCAAAAATTGAGTTTGTATCTCGTTTCCGATTCGAGAGTTTTGTTATCTGTCTTTTTTTCGGGGGCTTCCATATTGTTTTCTTTCGTTGC
The DNA here is from genome assembly GCA_963457665.1 of Thysanoteuthis rhombus. Lineage (NCBI taxonomy): Eukaryota > Metazoa > Mollusca > Cephalopoda > Oegopsida > Thysanoteuthidae > Thysanoteuthis > Thysanoteuthis major. Next base: position 15,080,486 of record OY735229.1, on the reverse strand, counting down.
TTATGTAATTATCATATTCATTTTCAAAACTGCTCACTGTTTTAGCTTCTATCATTCTTGGATCTTGTGTATCCGTGATTATTATTATCATAATTATTATTAATACTACTACTACTACTACTACTACTATCATTATTATTATTATTGATCAATTAATTTGTTCCAATCGTTGACATTTCATTGTGTGAAGGAACTCCATTGTGAATGTTTTTGCAATATTCTGTATATATATATATATATATATATATATATATATATATGTATATGTATATGTATATGTATATATATATATATATATATATATATATATATATATATATATATACATATATCCACATTGAAGAGTATTAATACAACGAAACAGCTGTCTGTCGATGACACAATTATTAATCATTATATATATATATATATATATATATATATATATATATATATATATATATATATATATATATATATATATTATTTATTTTAAAAAAATATTTTGGCTATGATGTTGTTAATGGTTCTTATCATTTCAAATAATGATTTTATCATGTCCCCCATTATCCCCCTTTCTTATAGTTGGTTAGTTTTAAATTTTCAAGTCTTTTTTCACTGTGGGGCGAGGATTAGTTCTGAAGCAAGTTTTGTTGCTCTTCACGAGATGTCTTTCAAGTCTTTTCCATATCCTAACCACTTCCCTTTCTTTTTCTATCTTTTATTCTTCTAATTTTCCTTCCCCTCAGCCACGTCCCCTCTTTATTCCAATCGTATAACATTTCCGATTCTTTGCTGCCAATGTTTTAGCTTTGAATTACTACCCATTTTTTGTTTCCTTTTCACAAGCCACACGTGAAAAGGAAGACGAATCAAACTTCAATTAGCTGGCACGGATTTGAGTCGTGATTATGAACAACTTACAGCGAATACGTTCCCTGACTACATAACAAACGTTCGGTGAACAAAATCATTGATTGTTAAATGTTCACACATCTCAATAATAAACTTTTCGGTCGGAACCAGTTGCATTAAACAACAGGAATGGGAAAAGATAGAATGTGTGACGACATTAAAAGAAAACCTCTTTTTATCAATAGATGATGTTCCAAGCGTTTGTTGTTTTTGTTTTTTTCGATTCATATCAAGTATCGTTTCTTATTAATAGCTAAAACTGTCTTTAAAACGACTGACATCGGCTAAGTATTCCAATATCCAGCCATTTTATAGCTAAAATTTTATATTACCAATTTGAAACCCTCTTATCAAATAGAATAACCATACATTCAGACTCCAGAGGAGATTATTGATAGAAAGTATGCATTCATTTTAGTTTAAATTTGCTCATTGTTTTATATTAGCAAGATTTTCGAATGAACCATCCTCACCTACTTCTCTCTGCTTCTCCTGCTACTTTTATCACAACTAATAATGCTGCTACTACTTTGTTTAGAATCCCTTTGAAATATGAAACTATGGATATGGACGTAAGGATGGTGGATGCATAGTTGAATTCATGGTTCTTATTTCCATGTTACGCATCAATCTTTTTGTCTGCCACTATTTCGCATATGATCTCTTGGGGTTCACGTTGTGCATCGTGATGTCAAGCAGGTGTCGGTCATTCTTGCATCATGTCCAGCCAATTGCGATTTGAATTTTCTAACTGTTTGTATGATATCTATGATATATTTTCTCTTTTTTCTAATATATTGTGTTGTGTTATGATCTCACCACAGGATATTGAGCATGGTTCTTTCATATGCACGTTTCATGGTTCTCAGTTTGAGGGTTTGTCTTTTGGTTAGGTTCCATGTTTCATCTCCATATGTGACTATCGGGAGGATGCATTGGTCTCAAACCTTTTTTTCTAGACTGATGGTGTTTCGTAGTTCTTGATAGTCGAACTTGCTCAACCGAAACCTTGCCAGCCTCGTGTGAGTCTTCACTTTATTTCTCCGTCTTTTGTGGACTTCATCGAGACTCGCTGCCCTTAAGTATATTTTGTGAGTGCTAGAAGCTGTCAACCAAAACTGTCACCAAATCAGTTAACAAGGGTTTCTTTAGTTTTTAAGTTGGTCTGACCTGGTGGGCCAGCTAGCTGGCTGATCTACCACGTGTACAGGCGGCACCAACGGAGCTAAAAGAGTATAAATTTGAACATTTACTCCTTATGTATACACACACACACACACACACACGCACATATATATATATATATATATATATATATATATATATATATATATATATTGACCTTACATAGGTTTTTAGTTGGGTGATCAATATGTAATGTAAGTTTAGGCTGAACTGATCCCTTATATTTGCCCGGCAACAGTTACATTGGCCTTTTGGAAATTCAATTTTTTCTTTTATTAATGATCACTACCCAACAAAAGTCACCCATTCATTAATCACCAGTTTTTTCTCTTCCCTTGATTGCTCATCCCCAACATAAGTCGTGGGCCACGTGACGGTTCCCATTGATTGACTAACCAGACCTGTTTGTATTTTATCCAGTTTCAATTAGCCCACCATGAATTTTTATATTCCATTGGTATAAATGCTTCCTGTCTCAAATTTTACGAAAAAGGAAAAACATTCTGAGTGATTCATACTCCGACGCAATCTCAGTTGTTGAAGCCATTTTACAGAAAATTTTAATGACGTTCTCGGCGTGTAAAATACTGACTCATCCGGTAATTATCCTCACAAGTGGTGCTGTGACAGCTAACAATAATATCAAACGCACTGGCTAATAAAAACGTGATAAAAATCAAATAAATCATTCAATCAGTGACAAAAGAAAAAAACTCTGCATCGTTTTGCTTTGCTCTCCACTTGTAGTACTGAATCCCTAAGCGTTTGACAAGCAGATACAATCAACTGCATAAAGAAAGTGTAATTTCAATTTAATACTTTGTCAACAAAAGTGTATGACATTTTTCATGAAACTTGGGATAACAACAAAAAAAAATCCAAGTACAATTCTTATACTCTCTCTCTTCACTAATGAATTCCTCATATTCTGGTACTAAACCTTTTATGAACCTTTGTATCAAAAATATCGGGCCATTAAACTGTTCAGTTAAAAATCGTCTTCTTCAATAGTTTTCTTCAAGTTTTTAAATGGTTCTGGATGGATGGCTATCAATCTATCTACGTGTTACGTGTATAGGCTATACTTATAGAGCCAAAGGACTGATGTCATTCTCTTAGGGAAGTACCCCTACCTGGATGAACCTCTGGGTCTCAAATCCATACCTGATTTGGAATGGGACGGGTTTTCATGTTATTTCCAAATTCATAATTACATATTTTCCCATCAATACATCGTGAAATCCTCTTGATTCATTCTATGTTCAATTTATCCTTCTTTAAAGCCCCAAACGAAATATTCGTTTTGTTGAAACTGGAACGAGGAGATGCAATATTCGGACGCTTTTACAACATTTACAATATATTACTTTATCTGAGGATATGTATTCATGATTTAAGGTTACGGGTTTTTCTTAGATTACCTCTGTTGCCAAAGAAGGATACAGCTGAAATGGTTGATCTTTTTTTATCGATTGAGATGATTTCCAACACCTAAACACCATTATACCTCTATAACAGCCATATCCGTCCCAAAATGGCGTACTGCGCACACATCCGGGCTGGCTCCTCTCGCCAGGAAGTTTCCACGCACATCAGAGTACAGAAGCAAATACGCGAATTAGTGAGTGATGATCTTTCCCCCACACCCCAACCACTTCCTCACTATCGTTATGTTGAAAGTTCGGCGCTTTCCTACCGTTATTCCCACAGAAGTGTTCACATGAACTAGATTCCCTTAGTCCCTCCTATCAAGGTATTTTCTGTTGAAACGTGGTCTGCGATCCAGACACATCTGTACTCTTTTGATACATCAGAGACTTGCTGCAAATTCCATGCGAATAGCTTCTTCTCAAAAACATTTGCTGTGTGGCATGAATTACTCCCAGTATGTTTTCCAGCCGAGTACAATCTGGGCCATTTCAATCCAAAGTGCATAAATGTCTCACCAAATCTTAGTAATTCTGTAGCGGGAAAATATCCCTCTTATTAACCCTTTGAAGTGAAGACTGACCGGAAGACCTTGCTAGTGAGGACTAAAAGTAAAACGAAAAGAATTAAACATTTACTCGTTATTATGTCTAGGTTTTTTTCCAAATCATCCCAAAATAAAATCTCGGGGGCGGGGGGCTCAATACAAAATTAAAGTTGATATTAAATTGGTCCCTTAATTTGTATTCACGTTTGTTTGATTTTTTTTTTTTTTTTTGAAAATTCGAACTTTTTTAGTGATCACGGACCAACAAAAGGCGAAAGAAGAAATTTATTAATTGATCCCTTTTTCTCTATTTTTTAATTGATCACCCCTAACACGATATGCTGCCAAGAGACATTGAGTGACTAACTAGACCTGGTTTTAACTCATTGATTACCAAATCACCGTAGCCCGATAAATGACCTGTGAGCCCGACCAACCAGCCAAATAGGCTACATATCCTTCTCTCTTTGCTCATCCTACCAAAATAATTTGGGTGCCTTACAGTTTCTAGTGAGAGACTAACCAAACCTGTCTTCTCTTTTGTTTCGAACAATTCCGATTCTATCAAAGTAGGAAGAGAACCACAATTGTAATAACAACAGACAAACGTCGAATAAGTACAGAATATGGTGCCAAGTTTCCGAGCCAATAGTTTGGATGTAATCCCGAGCGAAATAAACTGAACGGGTTTTCATTTCGTTTCCAAATTTATAATTACATATTTCCCCATCAATACATCACGAAATCCTCTATAATACATTCTATGTTCAATTTATCCTACTTTAAAGCCCCAAAAGAAATATTCGTTTCGTAGAAACTGGAATAAGGAGATGCAATATTCGGATGCCTTTACAACATTTACAAAATATTACTTTATCTGACAGTATGTATTCATGATTTAAGGTTACAGGTTTTTCTTAGAACGAAATGAATTGGAGATTCAAAAGAAAAAATTATTAACAAGTTATCTGTGGCATTTAAATTGTCTGTGGCGGGAGCAGGAAATTTCACGCTGTTTTGTCAAAAGTTCAAAGTTCGAAAAAAGACAAAACTCGCCATCATAGTCAATAATCGAACAACCGTAGCGTCAAAAATTTGGAGTCATATAAAAAAACATTATATCGAAGAATAAATATGGTCAGAATAGATTCTGATCATGACATCATTTGCGTTTTTTCCGGCTGGAGAACAACTTCAAATCGAAACATCTAGAAACTGGAGAATATAGAAGTTACTGATAAAGACATCAAAATAACACATCCCAAAGTTCAAAAAGTCTTTTTAACCAAAATTAAAAATTGGAAAAATTTAGAGGCGAGCACGGATGCCAGTTTTCAAGTCTGTAGGCAAAATGAAATGATGTGGAGCTCTGGAACACATGCAAACACATGCACAAATACATAAACACACACACACACACACACACACACATACCCTCCCTTTTCTGGCCTTTTCGGTGTGGATCAAAGTGTAGTATCTATTCCCCGGCAGAGCCTGAGGAGCCAGTACTGACGCTTGCCTGCCGAATGGGCCAGAGAGGGTGTGCGCCGGTGCAATGCGTTAGCCAATGAGGTTTTACTGAGGCTGCACATTGCTAAGCGCAATGGGAACCTTTCGGTTCCCTTTCTATTCCTCAGCCCAGCTGCGGAGAATATGGCACCCTGGGGCAGCACCGCTCCATTGCACTTAACGAAACAGGTCGGGCTCGTGCCTGACGCTTTCGTGGCGGGGGTTGCTTTGGTTGCTTAGCAAACCAAAGCCACATCAGCTTGAGCTATTTTTCGAAGGTGTGTCCTATTTTCCCAAGGTAAAGCCTCAACCTTGTGTCACATTTTGCTGTGGTGGGACAGTAAATAAATAAGACACACACGCGCACACACACACACACACACACACCAATATATAAACACACAAATACTTGGGCGTACAAACGCAACCACATATTAAAAAAATAGAACTCTTTGCCACCTTTGATGGCTACAGTTGTTCAACTGCTCCAATTTGTGACAAAAATGAACTTTTAAACAAGAAAAAAAATACTTTATCGTCATACCCAAGCGCAGAGTTTGAAATTAATTTTGTTTTCTTACTGTAACAAGAACAACAAGAGCGATCCTCACCAAAATGGGGAATGTAAACAATTGTGAAAAACATACAATCCCCTCACTGTGATTAGGACACACGACCAACCGATTACCAGTAGGCTGTCTTACTGACTGTGCTCAATTGACAAGTCACGAAGTTAACGAAAATGTACCGTCCAGCTATACACGGGTTTATTCTATCTTGATAAATGAATACATTTTTTTTAGGAGAATATTCTTTTTAAATAATTTTGTATTCATTAGACGATGTAAAAGTTACAGAAATCATTCTCAATCAGAGTAGAAGTAGGAGTGGAGTTTGACCCTGCAGCAGAAAGTCTTGTATGCTAGAGAAACTGTTTTTTCCTGTCAACACATGCAGTGGAGAGTAAAGGCACTTCCAATTGCAGCAGATAAATGATTAAAACAGCAGGAGGAAGAATGCCGGAGCCTTGTTGTTTTAAGTAAAAATTTTTGTTTTAATGAAAAATTTTGAACCTCTTTAGGAGAATTTTTTTTTTCTTGTGATTTCCTTTTTCACATTTAAAGTAGATGAGATTTCCGAACTGTCACCTATGGAGATGATACATGAAACCAAACCAAGAGACTGACCTTCAAACAATGCAACGTGCACATGAAAAAATTCTGCTCAACCTCACATGGAAAGATAACAAGACTACACAGTATATTGGGGGGGGGGAAAGGAGTCTAAGACATCATCGAATCTATTAAGAAACTCAAATGGCAATGGGCTAGTCATGTAGCAAGAATGACAGATAACCAATGGACATCATGACTAACTTTATGGATTCTCAGGGATCAAATGCAGAACAGAATCTGCAGAATATGTGATGGCGAGACGGACTGGACAGGTTAAGAAAGTATTTGCTCTGCAACGCCCATGATAGAGACGTCTAGCGAATCTGGAGGATAAGTCAATGTCCAATGACAGGTATTAAAACATTAAGGATGAAGTGATTTTTTTTCGCAATTTCTTCTTTCATAAAGTTAAATTAAATACAAGAAGACAGGTAGAGAAAATGAGATTACCTAATACGGTCATGGATTTCTAATTTGAATCTGCTTTGAAGTAAAATCTATTGTTCTCAAGTAAAACTAAATATTTTAAAAAATCTGAGAATGATACAATCATTTTAGTACAAAAAATAAAAAATGTGAAAACGTACCTGGATAGTCAATCAATAGAAACCGTCGAGTGGCAAATTTCTTTCGGCATTTCGTCGTGTTAACAGTGATCAATAAAAAAGGAAAAGGGGGAATTCGATGTATAAGTTACTTCATTTGTCTTTTGTTGAGCAGTCATCACTAAAAAATGAGCGTGAATACCACCAGAAACAAAGAGGCCAACTTTGCATAAACTTGCATTGCAAATTGAATCCTCTATAGAAACCTTTAGGGGGTAATACCTAAAAAAAAAATGAAAGAAAAACGTTTCTTCTAGACTTGATAGATACTTGTTCAGATTTTCAGCCCTTTAGTTCCATTGGTGTGGCCTGTGTGCGCAGCACATACACAGACAGCCAGACAGATTAACTTAAAAACTGAAGAAACCCAGACTGATGTTGACTAAGCTGAAGTTAATCGTTTTAGCTAACGGTTTCCAATAACAAAGGGAACCCTAATGCAATGAAAAGGATGAACACGCAAGCATTATTTGAAAGCTGAATAACAAGAGATGCTCATTGAATAATATCGTATGAGGCCAAAGAAACGTCATTTGGCAAAAATGTCTCCTATTCGCTGAATCACTTCCGACTAACTCTTGTTCTTATGCAGCGCCCCAAAGGCGATGCTACTGGTGCATCTCACCTGATCTAATGTTGGCCCAGGGGTCGTTGGAGTTCCTTTGGTAAAGCCGTGTATTATAACGTGTATTAATGCAATATGTCCTATGAGTAAATAAACGATGGTATACTAAATGAGTTGTAGTATAAAATAAGTGCAGGATGGTTAAATAGGGGTCGGGGAAGACAACAGCTTGGCACTGCCCTATAAAATTCCTCTAGAAGGCCCTGTCCTTATAAATCCACTTCATGTAACTTTGTAGGAGGTAGCTAAGAGCTTGAATGGACAAGAGAAATAGTAAAAAGTGTTCAGCGTGTCACTTCTGATTTGATAAGTGTGAGGGCGGCTGTTTTATTTGCTACAGAACCACCGTTGTTTCTTTTTTTACTTTATATTAAACTGAGCCAGACATTACGAGAGTCTAATTCGACAGCAAATAAATCTTAACTGAAGGCGGGTTTTAATTAGCCATGAAATCTTCAAAAGGAGTGAGATACGCGAACAATCCTACATATTCATTTGGACACGGCATTGATCTCTGTGAATGAATCACAACATCAAGTGAATCAAAGAAGGAGAAAAGGGAGGAGGAGGAGGAGGAGAAGAAGAAGAAGAAGAAGAAGAAGAAGAAGAACGAGATGATGAAGAAGAAGAAAGAGATGATGATGATGATGATGATGATGATGATAAAAAAAGAAAGAGAAGAAGGAGAAGAAAAAAAAGATGAAGAAGAAAGAGATGATGATGATAATGATGATGATGATGATGATGATGATGAAAAATGAGAAGAAGAAGAAGAAGAAGAAGGAGGAGGGGGAGGAGGAAAAGGAGAAGACGAGGAAGAAGAAGAATCCTGGCAGCTGCATAGTAAAGCTCTACTCCTACGTCTTTTCCGACTAAAGATAATTACAACAACTTTTATATTGTATTCTTCTTTTTTAGTTTCAATATGTTTATCAACAAAAATTATATGTCCAAGCGTCTTAGTCATATAAGTTCTGGAAGTCATGTAAAACTTGTCAGTTTAGCTCAGTCGGTAAAAGACCTGCCTACCGGTCGTGGTTTTTAATCACCGTATGGGAAAACGTTCTTTTTATAAATTTATTTGAATGAAATAAGCCATTGTCTATTAGGTTATTTCTTCCTGATATTTACAGAAATGTGTACATAAAAACCTGTCCAGTTTTCTGAAAATGCGTGGCAATTGCACATTGTATTTTTGTGCCAGCAGTCGATTTAAACATGCGAACACACAAACACAAATTCAATACCATTATTAACAGACTATTTTGGCAGTCGCAAATTGAAATAAAGTTAAAAATAATGACAGAAAGAAGTTTAAACAAGCTTGCAGCTGCAGGGTCAAACGCCTACTTATATTCCGACTGAAGATGATAGTTGCAACTTTTGTATTAATGAATTATATATATATATATATATATATATATATATATATATATAGAGAGAGAGAGAGAGAGAGAGATAGAGACAGAGACAGAGAGAGAGACAGAAAGAGATAGATAGGTGTGTGTGTGTGTGTATGTATGTATGTTTTAATGATAATATAATTATTCATTTGAATAAGAAAAATTATGCATATTTATAATGTAAATTTTCTTAGATATGGTTGACTTGTCAGTCTGGTTCAGTCGGTAGGAGAACTACCTGATGATCACTCGTTCGTTATTTCAAATCCTGGTGGAGGGAAAGTTAATTTTAGATAACGGCTCGGTTTCAAGTAACTGAAAGGTTTACTTCTCTAAATCGGGTGAGAATCGATGTTTCTATTGTTGTTCCGGATTTTGAAATTACGTGAGGGTTGTTGTTGTTTTTGTTATTATTACGCTAGAAAACTAAGTCAACACCAGTCTTGGAGCGGAGAAGAAGAATGAGCGACGAGTAAGAAGGAATGATTGAAGGGGACGAACATGCGAAAAAGAGAAAATAAAGGATGGAGGGGGAATAAAAAAAATTTTCATCATCACCACAACTACCCTCCGCCCACCTTGCAATTAACAATTACGTAGGAAAACTTGAAATCAATCAAGTTGGATACGGAAGGAGGACAGGTGCAAATCTCTGTGGAGTCGAATCACGCCGTAGAGAGGTTTGGTAAATAATATTTTGTCTCGCAAATGGAAGCGAAATCCATCGTTCTGAATTGACAAAACTTTTTTTTTTTTTCTTGTGTTGAATTGAACAAGAATTTCCATTTCTATTTAGGAAATGAATCTCAGAATCGACCAGAGAGGCACGAGAGAAACAATTTATCATCAGGGTAGAACGTCAAGCGACTTGACAATTTCCTCCAACAAAAGAGAAGTCGTTATCTGAGAAAGATTGCACAAATACTCCTCCATACTCACTGATATACACAAGTATACAGAATTAGAAAGACGTGCTTGACATCTAAACATTCTTTGTTGGAAGTAAAACGTAGAAAGCTCAGCGTTTCTCAAAGACATGCACATCTGCTGCAGGGTCAAGCTCTACTTCTATTCTAACGACGATGATTACTGCAACTTTAGTGTTGCATAGATGACCAATAAACTCGTTGACTAGTCATTTTCATTCAGTTGGTTTGAGAACCGCCAGACTGTTACATGAACGTGATTTCAAATGATACGTGGAAAATGTAAATTTTGTATATGTAATGCTCCCTTATTAAGGGTTGAGCGTTCTTTAAATTAGGTAACTCATTCATTATAAGCTTATGCAATGCTCTTCCAACTTCGGAAAAAAGCATTCTGGTGGATGGGGAAGTGTGCGTAAGTTGATATATCGCCTGAATTCAACCTTGCTGACTGTCCAGTTCAGCTGTTTGGTTGTATTGCAACTCTTTGTTTTAATACATAGTTGTATTAGTATATAGTGGTATTATTTGTTTTAATATATATATATATATATATATATATATATATATATATATATATATATATATATATATATATATATATATATATATATATATATATATATATATTAAAACAAAGAGTTGTAATACAACGGAATAGCTGTTTGTGGATGACTAAATTAAATAAATAAGTCATTATATATATATATATATATATATATATATATATATATATATATATATATATATATATATATATATATATATGTGTGTGTGTGTGTGTGTGTGTGTGTATATATATATATATATATACATACATCGGTTGCAACTTGGCAGAACTGACTCCCAGTTAAGTGTTCACTTCCCAATATTTAGTGAGGATTGTTCTGAGAGGTAAAACAACTAACTGCAGATTTGGAATGGAGTTAGCTCCCCAAATAAACAGAAAATCTCATAGAGACAGATCACATTATCAAACAAATCGAGGGACAACTTGTTGGGGCTATTTCGTCGATGCCAAGGTTATCATAATGGGCGAGAAATGTTAATTCTACCACTTTTTCAATTTTTTCTGTATTATTCTATATTTTAGAAAAATGTGCGTGCACATGTAGGAATATTTGTGTCGAGAGGGCAAAACTCTGATCAAACGTTTTGTAGGCACTCCCTTCGCAGGCAAACTCCTTCATTCATATAAATCGGACAACCGAAGACACCAAATATGGTGAAGGGTTCTATCTCTTTTTAGATATGCGTGTGTTTGTGCGTTCCAGTGCTTCTGGCCACACTGTTTTGTCTATAGACTGAAAGTTGGCATCACTATACCACTATACCCATTTTTAATAAGGAATTTTTTAAATTATTGCAAAAAATGCTATTTTAACATTTTGGTGGCTGATTTTCAAGGTTTGTTAATGACATCTAAATTCTCCAGATTCTACATACTTCTAAATTGCTCTATTTTGGATGTTTTCCTCTAGAAGATATGTAGAATTCATTCTTACCATATCTATTCTTCAATGGAATTTTTTCTTGTTTTCAAATTTCAACTCTACGGTCGTTCAATTATTGACTATGATGGTGGGCTTTTCTTTATATTCAATTCTGTAAAAAGTGGGACAATTCTATATCAAATCCCAAGTATTTCAATGGGCAAATTCTACCATTTTTCTTTCATTTCCTTCAGTTTTATACAAGTGGGTAGAATAATACCTCAATAATGTACAAGAGTATAACACCATGCCTACATTAGATATGTAAGGCAAGGAACATTAAGACTCAAATAAGGAAATGAAGTTCTGTCCAAACCAGACAGCTAACTCCTTACGTTCCGTAGACTGTAATTGTAACGTCACCACGAACTTGTAATCCTTTATTTTGAAAGCCCCTCAAGGGTATAACCAACATTGAAGACGTAGAGAGGTAAGAATATGGGATCAGCCAACGTGCCCTATAAGCTTGAGATGCAACAATCATACCAAATATAGGCTTAGCCCATAAAGCCGAGCAAGATATATATATATACAATCATCATTATTATCATCATCTGTTGTACGTTCACTGCTGACCAAAGGCATTTCCCATCTCTTTATGTAATAGAAGTACCTTTATTTTCATTCTGTTTGGACCGTTTGCGTTAAACGGGCGTATTAAGCGTTGCTGAGACAGCTAAGAGAACATTGTGTAACTATCCGAAAAAAATACAGCCATATCTACACGGAAATGGCTAATTTGAAAACCTTGGTGTGATTCTTTTCAGTCAAGGCCAAGCTGCAATCTAATTGGTTCGTAATCATAGGATTCCTTATCTGACTATTGTTGACAGTACTTGATTTGAACTTTGCTAGCTCATTTCACGATGTTTAATTGTCTCATTATTTTATTTCAAGGAATAACCAGCAAGATTTCATAAGATTTAATAAGGAATGTAATGAAACCAAGAATATTTCCATTTTGTGCTGAGCTTCAGAGAGTCTTGCAACATTTGCGATCTCTTCAGTCAACATACCTCTAGTCATAAAGAGCCTCTGCTATGGCTCGGCTCTATGAACATTTTTTCTCCATCGAACTATTCAAACTTTCCTTCTGTATTAATAAGTTATGGAACAAAGAAACAACTGCATCTGGGAATAACGTATACCTCAATTAAACAAGAAAACGTAAGGATTAAATTATGCTTAACAAGCCAGCTGTTAAAATTTGAAAGAGTTAATCCACTTAAAACCGGAGGAGTCGATTAAAAAAATAAAACAGATAGATAAGTGGCAATTTATTTTTTTTTTCCTCGGTTACAGAAACATGAGAAATAAATGTTTTATTTCAACTGCCTTTCTCAATACAGTTTCTGCTAAATTACAAAACCTCCCTTACCCAGACATTGTAGATATTTTCAGTCAGTTATCAGGCGTTGGGGGAGGCACACCTATCAGATCCCCTTATCCAAACTACTTGTGATTTTCACAATTGATTTTATCATATTGGATTATCTTTAAAAACATTTTCTTTTATATTCCATGATTTCTTCTTTTTTTTTCAAACTTTTGAGTATTTTTGAAGGATCTTAATAGGAACTTTGTAAAAGAGAGAGATTTAAATATCGAATATATTCTTGAGACATATGAGTAGATTTATCATTTTTCTGGAAAAAAAACTTTAGAAAAGGAGAGAAAAAATGAAAGGGGGCTTTTGGGGAAGAATAAAATGAACGTCAACATTTTTATTTTATCTTTAAAAAATCTTTGCCAAAATAATTCAGAATGATACTTTTTGAAGTGTCCTGCCAAAACATCTCCTTACAAAGTGGCGTTCGCTTCATGAAAATTCGTTCATAACTGAGGGAGGACAGATTACCTAAATCTGATAAATGTATTTTTTTTTAGAAATGGAGTTTTTAAAACCAAAAAAATACCATATATGATATAATATTATCTAATCTACATTATAAAAAATATTTACATTATCTATATTTTGCGTGGAATGGTTACATAGTATGCAATATAAAATATTTACATGATAGAAATATTACGGCTTCCAATGTCTCACGGTATGGTATACCCTATATATAAATAGCACCAGGTGTGAGACCCCTAGTGTTACATAGTCGACAATTTATTATTCAGTGACGATTGTTCTTGTTATTAGAGTTATATACTTTCTGTTCCCGAGTTGATGACTCAACCATTCGTATATAAAGTACCTTTCATTCTATTCAATGAAATTTACTATAATCGTTTAGACTCACTTTGTAACATATTTTTAACTAGTCCTCCGTAAACAATATTATGAAATGTGGGCTTAGCTTATAGAGCAAGAGCCAATGGCCAAGCTGCATTTTGATTGGTTTATAATCGCTGGTTCTCTTATCCAATTAATGCTGACTAGTTGATTCGAACTTTGCTGAATAATCTGACAATGTCTAATCGTCACATTCTTCTTCCTGATGTAAATGAGATTTTGTAAGATTTAATAAGGAGTTCCAGGATGCCAATTATATTTACATTCTGTGCAGAGTTCCAGAGTTTCTCGATTGGTCAAAAATCTCATCATGTTTCGTATCGGTTGCAATATTTTGGTCAGCATTGTAAAAAACAGACCTCTTCCTAGTCATAAAGAGCCTCTCTACGGCTCAGCTCGCTATGGCTTGATTTACTATGGCTTGACTCACCTCCGTTAGTGTTATTGGACTTTCAACGCTATCATTTGGAAATAGTCTTTTGTTTTCCATAGATATGTGGTTTTCACACGTTGTCTCGTCAGGTGGCGTAACAATTAAGTGCATGGATTGAGGAATCGACGAACAGAGTTTAAACCCCAGCTCAAATGGTTTACGATCACTTCACACTAAGGCATTTGGTAAAAGCCTGAATCCTTTCCCTACTATGAAAAAGTAGGAGAGAAATTACAGGCCTTTTTACTCTGTAAAACAGTCCATCTTAGGTTCTGATCTCGCACACCATCTCTGTGGGGAAAAAAACTACGATTGCTACAAACAATGGTTTGGCCTCTCCATGGGTTCTTTCAGAAATGGAGATAAAATTTATGCTTTGTGTGTCCGAAGAAAGAACGAGGAAATCGATGGCCACACCTAAAGTCTTGCACCCTAGAGATGGTGAGAATAGACTCTATTTGAATAGGAAAGATTGAGGCGAAGAATTTATCAGTATTGAGGGCTGTGTTGAATCTGCTATAAAGAGATTTGAGGATTACACAAGGCACAGCCAACAGTTTCAATAGAAGTGACAACGGGACAAATAGTGAGTCAGAAATTAGCTAAAGGTGAAACCAAATAAATTGAAGAAAACGAACTAAAACATCTCGTAAGACAAACAAAATGGATTACAATAGAGATGGACACGTTTGCATAGGGACATTTTGAAAAGAGAAATAAAATTCCTGTTAATGGTCGTTCAGAACCATTTATATAAAAAAAAAAGCAACAGTGTTAGGGCAAAGTAAACAAGACCCAGCAAAATAGTAAATCTCGACTATACAGAGATGGAATTAGGATTGTCAGTCATATCAAGTGAATACGTATGCTCAGAAAGAGTAGTCTAGATCAAGTGTCATAGTTGAACCACTGGGAAATGAGTTTATGATTGGAATTTGACCTTACAAACCAATGGTATATGCATGAACCAGAACCTTTCAATATACTGAAAACAAAATTCATCAACACCATCATCAGCATTTTAACAACCGTTCTTGAACATGAACCTTCACCAGGATGTGCCAAACCTCTCGATCGTGGGCGTCACAGCGCCAATATCTTCAGAACCGGTCCAGTTCATCACAAGATCTTATTTCAGATATGATCTCTTTGAATCAATGTCGTGAGTTGTTATGTCAAGCTGCTGTTTGACATTCTTGTAAGATGGGCTGTCCATTTTCATTCGAGTTTCCAAACGGATTTTATGATAACTATGACTCCTGTTTTTAGATATGCGTTCACTTATCTCTATACTCAGCTTTGTTGGTCCTCATTTAGCTTATGTAATATAATAGTGACTTGATGAAAGAAAACTAGAGATTTGTAGAGAAAAGTACGTCATTAGCGTTCACGAGCATGTGATTGTGAATTTTAGGGTACGATTTATATAATTTATATTTTCCCTTCGACTGAACCCCTTATCCACAGTTCCTCTTCCATTTGTCCCCCCTTATCCGCAGTTTCAGTGATACATTAATGAATTATTAGAATTTAGTTCTTGCTTTTTTAGTGTTATTCTGTGTCCTTTCTATATGATGCGAATCACTATTGCGCACATTGCATGGTTCTTAGTTTGAGAGTCAGAATTCTTGTCTCAATCGATACTGTAATTTTCAAAATATGTTTATTGCCACGTCTATTCTACCTGTCAATTGCTTTGAACTGATTGTCTCATAACAGGAGCTACGTTTTTTTTAAAAAAAGGCAAAAGACATTCCAACGTCTCCAGAGATGAAATTACGCGACAAAATTATCTTTCAGTTCAAATATGTCTGGAAAAAAGTCATTTCGTTGACGATAATTTCCTACATTCTCTTGGGAACTTACCATTCTAGTTCTGTCCGTTTAATAAAAAATTCATCTTTCTTTTACCAATAAAATTGTCTACGAGAAAAAACAAACAGGTTTTTACTGATATTTTACCGATAGAGACTTGTTTCAAAGGATCAGGATGATTTCCAGAGCATAAACTATGACAAGAGATGATTATCATGCTAATAATTAAACTGATAATATGAAGTAGACAAAGATAGCAATTATAATGTCAATAAAACACTTATCGGTCCATATAAAAGCCATGTATGCAGATTGAAATGTTTAATTGTATTATTGGTGGATGGTTGTCCTGTACGATTCCTGTTTTACCTAATTTTTTGATAAATTGGTTGATGTGACACGGGTCAACAGAGCTAATAAAACAAAGAGTTATGAAATATACTATTGTCTGTTTTGACATAACATCATAGAATCTCTTAAAAATGTATGTCTGATCATGCATTAAAACAGCTAAAAGTTGTTTTTTTTTTTATCTATATTAGGATACTTAAATTATCAAAGATAAGTTATCTGATAAGATAGCTCTTCAGTATATGATCCATTCGTAAACAACAACGTCATTTCAGGGTTAAAATAATTCAGTGACATAATTGATTGCATGGCAATTATAAGCTTACAAGTCAAAACGTCCAAATGCAAAATCGTCCAATCTACACGGTGTCCAATCCATAAACTGTACATGAGCTCGAATGAACATGAGGTCCAATACATAGACATCCAATGCAATGGTCAATAATAAAAACACGTCAAATGCAAAGAGGGGCAATGCAAAAGGGCCAACGCTGAAAAGGACAATGCTGTGAGGGCCAATTATGCAAACATACCCAATGCAATGAGGTCTGATCCAAAAAAACCCAATACCCAAAGGGCCAAAGCATATTTGATAATTCAGACATTTATGCACACAACATACACACATGATACATTCGCATACGTACACGTACATGGATATGTATACGTGTCGCACGCATTCCTATGTAGAATTCCTCAGAACTTCTCTTATTTTTTTTATTGAATTTGATATTTCAACTGGCTAACCTTTAATATCGCTGAAATTGATTTTTAAATCTCGTAAAAAGCAATTACTGATTATTTTTTTATATCTAGAATCACTTCTCTGGTGCCACTTAAATTGCTTTTTCACCTCTTTCTTTGAAGATTTGTTTTTTTAAGTGATTTTAACATTTTCAACTGGCTACTTCTCTGGTGTCGCTGAAATTGCTTTTTACGATATTCTTTTTACAAGATTTAAAAAAAAACTATTTCAGTAAAAAGAAAAATCAAAAATCGGTTGTGGAGGTAGCTTTGGTAGATTTCATGATAGTGATTTTGATTACAGAAAAAAAAAACTAATTTACATCTCTCAAATCATCTGCACGCATTTCTTCAAGGGAATGCTAACTTTAGAATTGTCTGCGGGTGCTCCATGAATAATTATTTAGATCTTTTCTGACTTTCTCTCTGACTTATGCAACTTGTTGGAATAGTCTGCGAATATTCAAACTGTACCCGCTACCTCCGATATATTTAAGCAATCATCATCATCAGTCTTTTAACGTCTGTCGTTGGACATAGACCTTCCACGGGAATTGCCACACTTCTCTATCATGGGCGTTGCGGAGCCAGTACTTCCTGAACTTGTCTAGCTCGTCTCTCCATCTAGTATTCTGCCGACCTCAGTTGCGCATGTGATCTTGGGGGATCCATGTCGTGAGTCGTGATGTCCATCGGTTGTCTGCCATTCTTGCAACTTGGCCAGCCCATTGCTATTTAAGCATTTTAATGGATTCTATGATGTCCCTGACTGTTGTCTTTTCCTGGATGTACTGTGCTGTCTTGTGGTTTCTCCATGTGAGGCCCAGCATTATTCTTTCATGTACACGTTGCATGGTTCTTAATCGTAGTTATACATGCAACCTTACTTATAGTAATCATTTCTCAGTCGGCTTTGCTCAATTGATTGAGCTAAATAAAATGTCACCAAGGACGTTATATCACTGTCATCGATATATATATATGTATATATATATATATATATATATATATATATATAATCTTAAATAACTTGAAAATAGTTCCATTATCTTCTAATGCTATTGTAGTTTCCTCTTTGAATGATTACGTGAAACACAAATATTTATAAATTGAACTTGGGCATTTAATTCCAAACAGAACGATAAAATATGAAATTTTTTGTGCGTAGAGATGTATGATTATAAACTTTTGCACCGATCAACATATTCCTATGATGCATCGTTTATTTATTTATATAAATATATCTATATATATAAATATATATGTGTGTGAGTGGTTTAGTTGGGTTTTTTTGCGTGTGTTGCGGTGTAAATGTACTGTATGATACTTACTGATGGATTTGAAGCTTGATGACTGGCCAAGCATGAAAATTGAATAGCAGTACAACGTTGGTCATGATTATTGGTACCCTTGGATTTTTTGTATAACCTGTACAATATCTACAGAAATATATGGAAATCTATCAGATTTATATCAGGATATTTTGATAAAACGCCCAAAGTGATTTAACAAGAAACTTTACTTTGCAACTTACATTCAACGATTCCAAAGATCAATAATTTTTTTTTTTTAAATTACTCTGGTAGATTTTTTATCTATTGCTGAAAATATCGATCAACTTAAACAAAAAACTGAAATGTGCAAGTAATCATGACCGCCACTGGATGTTTATACGATCTCTGTATACTAATGTATGTTTCTATGCGCGTGATAACGTCCTTCACTGTGTTAGCATCAAGCATTGTGCGCATGCCTGAATGATTGTGTGCGTGTTCCACTGGAAATAATAGTACAACTATCAATGTATATCCCAGCGTAGGAACGACTGCTTATGTGCATGTATATATATATGACGTATTTTAAAATATATCTTTTTTTCTGATGTGTAAATGCCTCCTAATGAGATCTATGTGGGATATCAATCATTGCAAACCCAAGACGAAACAATGAAAATTGAGCGATTCTCGAAGAGAAAATCATTCACCGAATTCGAAAATCATTGATACCTGTTCCTGATTGGTGCAATGAACGTAGAACATTTGATTCGATAAAGTAATTGGTTTCATGCTTTCTTGATTAATTAATCAAGGGATCTATTATTATGTGTGTAATCATCCCTTGTGTTGCAACCCGGTATCAATACCCTTACCTTACGTAAATAAATCGCCGTAGCCTGTGTGTAACTAATTATGTAAAACTTATCAAGACTATCTAAAAAGAGAATTCTTTTATCTGAAACTATCTTAAAAAAGTAGATCTTTTATCTGAAATTATCTAAACACAGATCTTTTATCGAAAATTATCTACAAAATAGATCTTTTATCTAAAATTATCTGAAAATAGATCTTTTATCTAAAATTATCTGAAAATAGATCTTTTATCTAAAATTATCTGAAAAATAGATAGTTTACCTAAAAATATCTGAAAAATACCAGTTCATGATTTGGACATTGTTAATCCACCACCGATTCAGAAATAAAAATACTAAGATCAAAATCGAGGACACAGAACTGGAGGAAGTAGATCTCTACATCTACCTCGGACAACGAATCTCCATGAGACCCTCAAAAGAAGAAGAAATCAAGCGAAGAATCACACTAGGATGGCAAGCCTTCGGCAGAGCAAGCTCAACCTTCAAAAACAAGAAAATCCCATTAATCTTAAAAAGAAGGGTGAACAACCAATGCATCCTCCCAATAGTCACTTACGGAGCTGAAACAAGAAACCAAGAGACAGATCTGCAAATTGAGAACCATGCAACGTGTACATGAAAGAATTATGCTCACCCTTACATGGATAGACCACAAGACAGCACAATACATCCGAAAGAAGACAGGAGTCAGGGACATCATAGAATCCATTAAAAAGCTCAACTACCAATGGGCTGGCCATGTTGCAAGAATGGCTGACATCCGATTGACATCGTAACTAACTACATGGATCCCCAGAGATCACATGCGCAACCGAGGTCGGCAGAGTATTAGATGGAGAGAGGAGCTTGACGAATTCAGAAAGTACTGGCTCTGCGACACCCACGATGGAGAATTGTGGCGGATCCTGGGGAAGATTTATGTCCAATGACGGACGTTAAAAGGTTGATTTTTTTTTCAAATACTTTTTTTACATGGTGCCAGGGAGTTTACTTATACAAACTCCAATGTTGTACCCCCCCCCCCCCATCCCCCAAAAAAAACTGTAATCAGGAGCACCCGTTGATACGCTCACAGTGCAGACACATGGACACTCTATGAGAGAAGAATCTGTAACCCACCGACTGGTTGATGGGTAGGCCTCTTGTGGGGCTTCAGTGATCCGATATTGATCATTCATAGATATACGAGACTGGATCAATAAGTAGGTATCATCTGAATTTTGATCGTTAATCCATGTTTATTCTCTCTCAAAACAATAAGTAGGTATCATCTGAATTTTGATCGTTAATCCATGTTTATTCTCTCTCAAAATACGATAGCATAAAGATTACTATAGCTTATCGCCCTTGATGGCGATTTCATTTTTTTCCATCTCTAGCTATCTTTACGCCTAGAAATTCATACAAAAGGTTAGTGTTATGTGTAAGAGTTAGGGTTAGGTTTAGGGTCAAATTTTAGCGTTAGGATTGAGATTTTGAGAACGATAACTTATATTCAAAAACGGTATCTCATAGCGAGAAAAACAACGTTTTTAAGCATACATGAATTTTTAGCTATAAAGTTAGCCTTAAATGAAATATCTAGCCCATTTTAGCCATGTAAGGATATAGTTTGCAGCAATCTTCATGTTAAAGTATTCGGGATGTAATTAACCAAGGTTTGATTTGTGATTGATATTCACCAACTGAATTGATATGTGATTAATATCCACCTGCTGAATTAAATGTATTGGCTAAGAAGGAGATTATGTTGGGAGAGTTTGTTGTGCAAAATGGATGCATCTTCCAATATCAAGCAACGGACTTATCCTGGTATCTCTGCATTCATGAGAATTTGAGCTTGCTTTCTCCTCAGTTCATCTTTGTTTACCCATTAATATGAAAGATCCCCAACAAGGTCACAAAAGAGAGAAAAACTCGCAAGAACAGAATGAATTTATTTTATTCCATCATCAAGATAAAGATTCAGCTACACAAGCTTGCTTACGTGCACGCACAGGGAATGTCCACTTCCGAAATGTTTTTCATGGAAAACGATTACAAAAACTGAACACCACCCAGAAGATAGATACCTTTTCAACGCCATTGTTAGTGGTCAGAATTTGTGCGTGAATCTG